>JAOQMP010000005.1:25358962-25371704 GCA_027563575.1 Erythroxylum pedicellare
AATTATAAACCCTAATTAGATTATGAAAAATTGCAATTTCTTAATTCACAATTTATCCAAACCCTAATTAAATTTGAAGTTTTCCACTAGACTATCGAAAACCTATATGAGATCTCTCTTCACACAATTACTAATTTGATTGATTTCTCGTTCTTACGAAATCACCTAACTCTCGTTATCCCATTTTAATTATTTTTCATTCGATTCACCCTCTCTATCTATCATCAAATTATGAAAGTGCAAAAATCGATGAAAATTAATCCAAATAACATAAACAATTAGATTTTTATTAAATCAAAGATAAAAACAACCCGAATGTGAGTTTAGACATTCCTTAATATTTATAAAATCCTATCTCAATAGCCATCCTAATTATATACATAAGTAAAAATGAAATACATCGGAAACTAGATCTGAGCGAATGACGGAGGCAGTAACATCGGGAAACCTCCTATTTTGGGAAATACTTCCCCTCGACTTCTTCTCCATATCTCTCTTCTTCTCCACGTCTCTCTTCCTTCATCTCTTTCTCAATCTCTCGATGAACTCTCTCTAGGGTTTCTTGATGATGGTTGATGCAAGAAGCTCACTTCTTCTTTTTTCTTGTTCTTTTTATACTTGATGTGTTTGTGGCATCCCTATTCTTCGAGGTCAAAAAGGTCTAAAAAATCCTCAAATTTTAAAATTTTTATATATCTACGTGTCTGTCTGACACAAGCCACGATCGTGACCCAATAAGCCATGATCGTGACCTAATAAGCCACGATCGTGGGCCAAATGTAAGCTCTCTGTCACGATCGTGGCAAGAAGGTCACTACCATAAGCCAAATCTGATGCTTCTATCACGATCGTTGCAATTTGGCCACGATCGTGGGCTGTCTACCTAGCTTCTGTCACAATTATGGCAAGTCATTGTTTCAGTCTAAGTCTTTTCAAAACTTGTTTGTTCTTTGTTGTTGACCCTAAAACACTAACAAACACATTAAGGTACCTCAAAGACATAATAATTAAGTTCAAATGCTTGTACTAACTCATAAAAATACTTAATGACAAATAATTCAAAAACTAACACAATTCTACCGAAAACACATACCAAACAATCAAATAAACAGATAACACATATCAAACTATACCTTAAGATACGATGCATTTCACACCTATCATCTACTCTATAACTTCCAAAGACGGTGCAAATCTTTAGACACAACATGAAATCCAAAAGGAGGCAATAAGGTACTTTAAAGACTTACTAGGAACTCTTAACACTTTAAATGTTACATTAGATGAACTTAGAACCCTCTCCCTTAAACAAATCACATCAGCCGACTCGGAATTTCTTATAAAACTGGTTAAAAATATAAAAATAATAGCTGCAGTTTTTTTCATAGATGGCTTCAAAGGTCTTGGCCCTGATGGCCTAAATGGGTACTTCCTCTAGAAATTTTAGAGTGTGACAGGACCATTTGTTATAGAGGCAATCAGAGAACTCTTTTCCAAGGGAATCCTACACAAAGAGATCAACAAAACCTTTATATGTTTGATTCCTAAATACTCCAATCCCATACATTTTAGGGATTACAAACCTATTGTATGTACTAATTTCCTCTACAAGGTCATATCCAAGATACTTGCTTTAAGACTAAAAAAACCTTAACCCTTCTAATCAGTGACAATCAAGGTGCCTTTATGCAAAACTGACATATAGGAGTAAACATTCTTATTGTACAAGAGCTCCTAAAAGGCTACTTTATATCAAATTACTCTCCAAACTGCACAATCAAAATTAATTTTCATAAAGCTTTTGATAGTGTGAGTTGGGATTTCCTATGGAATTTACTAATGGCTCACAGATTTCTAATGATCTTTATAAAGTGGATTAAAGAGTGTATCTCAACCTCCTCGTTGTTTATTCTAATCAACGGTACTCTTACCACACCGTTTAAGGCAGCAAGAGGACTTAGGCAAGGGGACCTCTTATGTTGGCCCCCAAATTTTTTTCTTCAGTTAAGCATGATTAAAATAAATTATGAGGTTTTGATAGCTTAATTTTTGGAGTTTAATTACAATGTCTACATTAGTAGGATTTATTTCATTGGGTTGTTAAATTAAAAGTGGTAAAAATGCATGAGGGCAATTTTGGCATAACACTTAAGCATTAAAGACATAAAGCCTTAAAGGAAGGGTAAAGGAGACTTTAACACTTATTAAGGGTAGAATGGGAAGAGGAAAAGTGTAGTCTTGTTATTAGAAGAAGAGGAAACGTGAATTAAAGGGAGAGAAGAGTGAAAAAACAATAATAAGAGAGGAGAGAAAGAGAGGTTTCGATTTTTGAGAAAAAAGAAGAAGTTTGAGTTAGGTTTCATCTTTTCTTAGCTTTTAAGAGGGAATTTGAGGTTGTTCAAGAAGAAAAAAAGAAATAAGAAGATAAAAGCTTTCATTTGAGCCAAACATCTTTTCATTTGGAGAAGAGTTAAGGTAAGAGCACTTTCAATCTTTTGGATTTTTGGAAGGGTTTTGATTTATGAAGCTTAGGAAATGCATGAGTTTAAGTATTCTAGGGTCAATTTTAGTGAATGTGTGTTCTTTAGGTTTTCAATTTGAATTCCTATTGAATGGGATTTTCGTCATTGTTAAAGGAAATCAAGAAAGGCAAGAGGAGCAAAAGGAGAGGCATTCTTAAGCAAATTCTAAGTAAGGAATTCAAGGTGAGTTTCATGTTTATAATTGGGTTAATAAGCTAATATTGTTTCTTTCAAATAAATGGAAATAATGTTTTCAACTACTTTATAAATGTGAATTCATTACTCTTTAAATGCTGTGAGAAATTGCTATATCTTTGGTATATGAATTGTGTTGATAATTTATGGAAAGAATGTGAAAATGGTTTTTGAAAAGATGTTATGTTTATGATATCATGTTTCAGAAATGTGTCGTTATGGGCAACATGTTTACAAGATGTGAAATGCAAGATAATGTAGGTTTGTGGTAGTCCGTTATGTTATGTCAAGTGCACTTTGACTTTATTATAGGCTTCTCCTGCCAGCCCGCTTGTGACACGGAGCTCTTTCATGGACTCCCTCATGTTTATGACTACGCAAAACTATTATGTGAAATTGTGATAGTACATTCTATTTACGACTACATAAGATCATTATGTGGGAATGTGTTAGTACGTTCTATTTACGGACCTACCTAAACCATTTCTAATGTGATTATGTATTTAGAATGTGTTGAAAAGTTTCATGAATGCATGACTTATGTTGTTTATGAATTGTTTGATAATTTGAGAATTTTGGAACTATGTGTTTTATTGATTATGATGTAAAGTGATTATGACATTGAGCATTTTCAATGGTTTTTCTTGTTTCCGATTATAAACTTGTTACCTATGAGTTTTTAAGCTCACCCCTATTCTCCTTCCCATATTCAAGTGATGAGCAAGAGATCGAATAGTAAAGATTCACGGCATCACTCCGATTTTTCATACTTTTGTATTTTGAGATCGATTATGTAAACACAAGGCTTTAGCTGCATTTTATGTTTTACTCATTCATGTATCTTTTGTATTTTGGGATTTTGAGGCATGATGTA
This sequence comes from Erythroxylum pedicellare, assembly GCA_027563575.1. Lineage (NCBI taxonomy): Eukaryota > Viridiplantae > Streptophyta > Magnoliopsida > Malpighiales > Erythroxylaceae > Erythroxylum > Erythroxylum pedicellare. The sequence continues at coordinate 25,362,554 of JAOQMP010000005.1, forward strand.
TTGCGGCTTCAAATGCCTATTAAAACTTTGTAAAACTCTTATCTTTTGATGTTAATGAAATATATATATTTTTTGCTCATGACTTTCCAAGTTTTCACATTGCATTTTCAAACATTTCATAGGGGTAAAATCTGTGTTCTGACTTAAGGGGAAAAGATGTATTAATCTAGGCCAATTCAGACAAAGTTGTCTTTTTGGAAGTTGTAGTTTATGGTCTTAGCTTTCCAATGATATAGAGTATGAAATCTTTAGATATCGAAGTTGAGAGATATGTTATGGAAAAAGGATAGGAATGTATGAATGATGAGAATTAGTTATATGTGATGAATCAATTGTGTTGAGATTTAAGAGTTTAATGAAATAAACTTGGTGGTTGAATTAATATGAAGTGATATTGCATTAGAAGAGTTGAATTTGGGAAGATTATGAGTGAATGTGATGCTAGAATGGGTGTAAGAACCATTGGGAATGCTTTGGAGAGGAAGAAAACGTAAATTGAAGGGAGAGAAAAAGAGAATAACGAAAACCAAGATGAGAAATTTTGGTGAAAGATACAAGGAAAAAGGTATCTGGTGTGACCGTGAGGAATAATGGTGCGAGCATGACTGAAGTTGTGGATTTAAGGAAGGACAAGGTGCGATCGCGAGAGTGTGTGGTGCGATCGCACTCAAGATGTTTTGGCACACTGGTGCAATCGTAAGGATTATGGTGTGATTGCATTCATAAATTTAAGGGTAATTCCGTCATTTCATTAACTTTGCATGGGAAGTCACAATCGTGACTCGTCACGATCATACACCTGAAGGTTTTCCCAAACCATACCATGTTTGATACTTTTGGTCATAACTTTGTCATCCTACTTCCAAATGACTTAATTCTTGAGCCAATAGGTTCCTAGAACATTTCTCTATCTCTTTATAAAAATTGATAGCCTTTGGTGTTGATTTAAAAAAGATTGATTTAAAGAAAGTGAGGGAATTGTTTGGAAGAGCATGAATTGGTTATGAACATACTTTGACTTTTTAATCATATCTTGATCTATAGAGCTCCAAATGAGATGATTCTTATTTCAAAATAAACTAGAGACATAGAGCTACAATTTTTCTGAAGAAGTCAATTTGTGATTTTGGTGACTGACTGGTGCGAGCATGTCACCCTTGTGGGATGTGTGTTTAGATTTCACTTAGGACATCGAGCACATGTCTTGCGAGGGCAGTGTGCCTAACAAATGTACTAAATCCTTCCTTAACATCATTGTTACTTAAAGAAACTCGAATAGAATTTGTGTTATTATAACTTTAGATGGGGGATTGATTACTAAACAAGGGGAGCTTATAGAGCAAGCAGACAATTTATTTAAGCTCACAATTGGATCAAGTTTAATTACCAACGCTTCTATTTAAACTCTCAGTTCTTTTATAAAGAGCAAAACTAACATTGCAAAAGTTAAAACACCATCAAACATGTAGGAGATTTTGAAATAAAGAAAATAATGTTCCAAATGAATGGCTAAAAGCCTTAGGGCAAGATGTGTTAAATGGTTTTTCTTTCAAAATGCGTGGCCATAGATTGGAAACATGGTTGTCGAGGCAATTTAAGATTTTTTTTTACCAAGGGTTTTGCTTATTAAATAAATTAATAATTTATTCCTATGTTTAGCCCCTAAGTCTCAAAACCCTTCATCCTTCAAAGATTTCAGGTCTATAGCTTTCTCTAACTTCCTTTATAAAGTAATTTCTTAATTTTTGGCTAATAAAATGAGGACAATTCTTAAATCTATGTTAAGTGATAATTAAGTAGCTTTTATAGAGGGAAGAAAAAGTTGGGCTAACATTCTCATTGTTTAGGAGCTATTACAAGGTTATATGAGTAAGAAATCGCTACAAAACTATGCAATTAAGATGGACTTCAATAAAGACTTTGATTACATAAGATGGACTTGAACAAAGACTTTGATCTATACAAAACTATCACAATTTCTAGAGGTGCTTGGTTTCCTAAGTTACTTCAAGACCTAGATCAAGGTTTGCATTTCCTCAACATTCTTTAGTATACTAGTAAATAGAGCACCATCTAAGCTACTCAAAGGAGTTAGGGGGCTTAGATAAGGAAACCCTCTATCTCCATACCTTTATACTTATGTATAAAGGCCCTGGCCCAACTGATGACTTATAATGTCTCAGTAGAGCTTAAGTTTAGATTTCATTTTAAATGCAGGAAGATTTCTCTAATCAATATGTGTTTTGTTGATGATCTATTACTTTTCAGAAGCACTCAACCTAAATCAATTATGGTTTTAATTGAAACCTTGAAGTAGTTTAAGCACCTCTCTGGCTTATACTTAAAATATAACAATAGTCACTTCATACTCTTAGTTATTGCCAATCATCTAGCTGATAAAATTTCTATCTTAACTCTTATGGCTAGAAAACACTCTACCTTGATGTACTTGGGTTTACCTTTAAAAATTAAAATATTTCATTTTAAAAATTTCATCCCTTTGGTTAAAAAAGTACATAAGAGGCTTGCTTCTTCGCTAATAAAGCTTTATCCTTTAGTGGTAAGCTCAAAGTAATCAAATTTATAATGAAATTAAGGCATATTTATTAGAGTTCACATATTCTTCTTTCTAAAAGCCTAATCAAAACTATTGAAGGGTTGATAAGGAATTTCCAGTAGGGGAACCCAAATGTAAATAGAGGTCATGTAAAAGTGAAATTGTCAAGGTCTGTAATCCTTTGGGGGGAATGGGATTTGGGAATTATTTACATAAAGATCAACAATAGAATATTAATACGAAAGAGGTTTTAAAGAGTGTTAGTGGACAAAGAGATACTTTGGATGAAATAGATGCACACCTACAATTTCAAAGGGAAAAGTGTTTGGGCCATTTCCATTAAAATTACTCATTCTTAGTTCTTATCTCACTTATTGAAGATGAAGGATTCCTTTAAGTCTAACATAGCATATAGAGTTAGAGATGGAACTATAGCTTCTCTATGGCATGATAATTGGAATGACTATGACCCTTTAAATAATAACTAGATTATTGTCCAAGCTATTTGAAACATTTCAAGAGAAGAAAAATTTTATATATAGATCAGGGAAAGATAGTGGATGGATTTCCCTAGAGAAATAAGTCATTTGAACCCAATTTATAACCCCAATCATGAACTACAGGATTGTTATCTATAAAATAGTCATCCTAAGGATCAATTCATTAATAGAGGTTTATTGGCACAAGTTGGTAGGGAGTAAGTGTTTAATGCTTAGGACTTCCTTCCTTTTATGGTTGTTTTTTAGGAAAAAGATTAGTATTCTTAACAAACTGCAATATAAAAATCTCTAAACATATGCATCCTATATAAGGAAAGGGAAGAAACTTGAGCTCATCTATTCTATGAAGGCAACTTTTACAATGTAGTATATAGTAAAATTTAAAGCTTTATCACTAGCATATTAGCTTGAATGCTCTTTCGGAGATTATACAATGGCTTCAAGCTCATAACAAACTCCTAAAATGCAACTTTGTGGTGATTTTGATTAGCTTTGTAATATTTCTTTAAGAAATATGGAAGGAAAGAAATTCAATGATATTTTTTATCAAAGAGAGAACAAAAGAAAGTGGTGTAGGAGACTACATTGTTAAGCATCAAATAGCAATTAATTTTATGTAAATATAACATAAGCATAGGGAATTGATAAAACATAGCTTCATCTTACTCTTGTCTTACAAAGGGATTTAATATAATGACTTATGGGGGGTGTTTATTCTAATGGTGACCTTGGGAGATTGATAATAGTTACCTAGCCAATGGGTGTCCCCCTTTTATACTTCTATAATTTTACACATTTAATGTTAAAATTATTTTTATCTTTTCAAAAAGAAATTTGGTTACTTAATAGTTGTCCTTTGATACTTTAGATAGTTATATAATGTTTTATTTTATAAAAGAGAGGAAATAATAAAAGTTCTATTATAAGAATACTCTTATTTTATTATTTGCATAAGTGTGTAAGTATTTATGATTATTATTTTTCAACAAAGTGGTATTAGAGCCAGCTATGACATCAAAATGAGCCAATGTATCTTTCCATTATTTACAACTCAGTAAAATCAACTATAAGAATTGGACACTTATGATGAAGTCTATTCTTGGTTCACAAGGGATATGGTATGTAGTCAACAAAGCTACATAAAGCCTCAAGACAAGGAAAGCTTGACTTAACCTGAAAAAGAAGCCTTGGAAAAATAATGGAATAAAGATCAAGGTTCACTTACCATTATCCACTAATGTTTGGATGAAGAAATATTAGAGAAAATAGCTAACGAAAGCACATCAAAGAAGGTATGGAAAACTCTCAAAATTCGGTGATAGAAGTTAACAAAGTTAAGAAGATGTGACTTTAAACTTTAAGGTTTGAGTTTGAGACACTCTTAATGAAGGATGGTGTGTCCACTTCATAGTACTTTATAAGAGTCCTGGGAGTGGTGAATCAAATGAAGAGGCTTGGGAAAACCACAAAGATATTCAAGTTATAAATGAAGTCTTGTGATCTCTCAACTTAAAATTAAATTATATAGTAGTGGCTATTAAAGAATAAAAAAATGTAAGAACTATGTCCATAAATGATCTTAATGGATCTTTACTAGCTTATTAATAAAGGATGAATCGCAATATAATGTATGTAATAGTTGAACAAGCCTTGCTAACAAAGTTATCCTTAAATTCCAAAAATAATTACATAGAGTAAGGTCGAAAAAGATAATTTATATATGGAAGTGGACGTGGTCATGAACGAGGTCATGGGTATAGAGCCAAGAGAAAGTAAGAGGTAAATAAGAATCATTTTATGAAAATTGGCTTTAAAATTTCTAATATGGTCGAGGAAGAAGAAGAGGAAAAGGAAATTACATAAAAAATAATACAAAAAAAATTGGCAAAACCGAAGTTGAATGTTATTTGAGTGGAAAGAATAGCCATTACTCTTAGGAGTGTCATTTTTAAGAATGATGAGGAAGTGAAGTTTGTAAAAGTCAATAAAGATGTAGTAGAAGAAATTTTGCTATTTATAGTAAAGGATGAACCAAAAGGTGAAAAGAGCATATGGTACCTTAATAATGCAACTAGCAATCATATATTAGGTGATAAAAGTAAATATGTTGAATTAGATACTAAAGCGATAAAGATTGTATGTTTTGGTGATAATACAATAGTGGAGATCAAACGCAAAGGTGTGATTTTGCTTAAGATAAAAGTAGGTGGTCATAAAATTTTCTCTAATTTTTATTTTTTTCCAAACATTAAAGAATAATATCTTAGTGTTGGTCAACTTTAGAGAATGATTGTCAAGTTCATATAAATGGTCCTACTCTTTAGCTTTGCGATTGTGATGCTAATCTTATTACTAAGGTGAATCATTATATGAGGCACGCTTTCTTGGAAAATATTTAAGGAAAGGCTTTCTACAACAACACCACCTAGTATGAATCTTGCTAATACGCGGGGTTTGGGGCAAAGAAAAACTTTCTAAACTAGTCCATTTCAAAAGCTACCAAGTCACTCCAACTTGGTCATACAAATGTTTATGGTCCCATCAATCCTTTACCTTCTGATAAAAACTGTTACTTTATTCTCTTTATTGAAGATTAAAGTAGAAAATTATGGATGAAAAATTTGAAATACAAATATAAAGCTTTTGATGTTTCTAAAATTTTTAAAGCTTTGGTTAAAAAAGAAAGTGATTTTGAGACAAAAGCTTTAAAACTTATAAAGGTGGAGAATTTATTTTTAATGAATTTATGAGCTTTTATGGGTTGCAAAGAATTCACCTTGCCCTTATAGTGCCTCAATCTTCCTAAAAAGGTATAGTAGCTAAAAGAAAGAACCGAATAATCTTAAATATGGTGAGAACTATGTTGAAAAAATAAAGATGATGCCTAAAGAGTTTTAAGCTGAATCATTTCCAAATATAATTTTACAAAGAGCATGAAAAATGTCACTTCATATAAAATTTAAATTCAAGTGAAACCTTTTGTATCACTCTTGAGAATTTGACTTTATTTCATATATTCAAGCTCCAAGTAAAGAAAGGTCTAAGCTTGATGATCAAAGCAACAATTTTGTTTTCTTTGGATATAATGAAAACTTATAAGGTTACAAGTTTTTCAATCCAAGTAATGAAAAAATTATTATTATTAGAGATATTGTATCTGATGAAAAAACATCTTAGAATTAGTGCTCTCAAATAGAGGGATCTTATCACTTTCTTTCATTTCAAAGATCAAGAAGAAAAGGAGGTTATTCAAGAAATAAAAAATGGTTTTTCTCCATTAATCTCACTAACTCTATCATCTTAAGCATCATCATCCAGATCTTTAAGAACAAACATTGGGACCTCATAATATTAAACATTTGATGAAATTTATAATAATCATAACTTATTTTATCTACTTGCAGATATTGGGCCTTTAAATTTTGAAAATGTTAGCAAGAATGAGAAGTTGATTCATGTAGTGAATGAACAAATTCAAACCATCAAAAAGAATGATATATGGAAACTTATTTTTCTTCTGAAATGTCATTATGCCATTGGAGTAGAATGAGTGTACAACATCAAGAAAAAATGAAAGTTGAAATAGAGATATATAAGTTAAAGTTTATTGTCAAAGGATACAAGTAAAAGTAAGACATTGACTATAAAAGGTACTCCAACTTGTTATTCCCTTAGAAATAATTAGTTTATTAATATATCTTGCTATCCAAAATCACTAGAGATTTCATCAATTAGATGTTAAGACCGCTTTCCTCAATAGTTATTTAGAGAAAGAATTTTACATTTAACAATCAATGGGATATATGGTTGAAGGCCAAGAAGATAAATGTTAAAGTTAAAAAGAGTGTTATATGGACTTAAATACGCATCAAGAGCTTGGAATAGTTGAATCGACAATTATTTCTAAGAGAACAATTTTATTTTATGCTTACAAAATATGTTCTTTTTGTTAAAATGGATAAAAATGATTTTTTATTTGTTAAATATGATTTTACGGAAGTTTCTGTATGGCTTCAAGCAATCTCCTCGTGCCTGGTTTGGAAGATTAAGTACTGTAATGATTGAGTTTGGCTTGCGAAGAAGTGCATATGATCACTCAATGTTCTTTATATCATCTAGTTCTGGGTGCATTTTATTGGTTGTATATGTGAATGATATAGTGATCACTAGAAGTGATGAAGCAGGGATCACAAGGTTGAAAGCATTCCTTGGGACTCATTTCCAAAGAAAGAATTTAGGACCATTGAAATACTTATTAGGAATTGAAGTTTCTCACAGTTATAAAGGGATCTATCTATCTCAAAGAAAATATTATCTTAGATTTATTAAATGATGCTAGTTTTATTGAGGCAAAGACAGGTGATGCGCTTATGATACCAAATGTGAAGTTAAAAGCTAAAGATGTAGACTTGCTTAAGAATCTGAAAAATATAGGAAAATTGTGGGAAAATTGAACTATCTTATTATCACTTGTCTTGATATTGCCTTTCTAGTAATTGTTGTAACTCAGTTCATGTCATCTCCTAGAACCTCATATTGGGATGCTGTTATTCATAGTTTGAGTTATCCAAAAAATTTTAATTATTTTCCTTATTACGTTATAATTAATAAACACCTCGATTATCATTTACAAATACAGGAGTAAATAATCATCCTATAATTAGACAATTAAGAAAAGGAGAATATTATAATAGTAAGATATTTAGCTTTACTTCAGAGTTAGAAACTAAAGTAAAATTATAACCCACTAAATTTAGTAGACATTATCACTACGCATCTTTCTTATCTAATCATATTCAGTGCAGTCAGACGTGGCTATTTAACATCAAAACAGAACTAGTTTCTCATTTTGAGCTAAATGCCCAACATCGGCCTCCCATTCAAGATCGGAAAGGAAAGATGAAGGAAAGGCCTGAAGTGGGTCTAAGCCTCTGTTTGGTTCGGCCTTTAGAGGGTCTAAAAGTACTTTTTTCTACCGCAAAAGCCGTTTTAAGGAAAAAATGGATGTTTGGTTGTAAACTTTAAAAGTACTTTTAAAGTAGAAATAGCTTTTTCAAAAGCTAAAATTTGAAGCTTTTTTAAAAAGCCCTAAATCTTATCTTTTTCGGGTAGTGATTTTTCCATCACTTCTGTATATATCACTTTTGTTTACACACATGCAGCCGACTCTTTTACTTATGTGTTTTCTTTCTGCCGTTTACAATAACACAAAATACTCATCTTCTCTCAAGACACTCACAAACCAAAACTCACAGGTTAGTTCTTGATTTTTTTCTCCTATATAAATCAACGCAGACGTCATTCTCCTATGACGTCCGGTCTGTGTTAATTCAACGCTTATTCACAAAGAGTTATGCGTTGATTCAACGCTTATGCATAAATAGGTCTGCATTAGACGAAGGTCTACGTTGTGAACAACCCACAATGCAGACCCTCGCCTGTCTGCGTTGTTCACAACGCAGACATCGTTTGCGTTGTGAACATTTCACAACGCAGACTCAGACGACGTCTGCGTTGTGAAAGCAGACGAGGTCTGCATTGCAATGTAGACGACCTCATCTGCGTTGCAACGCAGACCTCATCTGAGTCTGCGTTGTGAACAAGTTGCAACGCAAAGTCTGCGTTGTGAACGATGCAGACTCATCTGCGTTGCAACACAGACCTCGTCTGCGTTTCACAACGCAAAACGTCTGCGTTGTTCACAACACAAACATCGTCTGTGTTGTGAAACGCAGACGCGTCTGTAGTTTGCGTTGTGACTCGTCTGCGTTTCACAACGCAGACATCGTCTGCGTTGTTCAAAAATGCAGAATGCAGACCTCGTCTGATTTGTGCAGTCTTGTTTGGTATTAGAATAACTTTTGATAACATTCTGACTTTATATTGTCCAGTATATTACCTGTGAGGCTGCTGGAGCTGTGCAATCTACTGGAGAATTACTTGTAAGCCTAAAAAAGCAGAAGAAGCTTTTGTTGTTATTGAGGTAAACTCAATATTTTTTTGTGTTCTGAATTTTTTGAAATGTTTACAAGTATTTGGACTGCCCATAAATTCCAGCATTTATATTTGAACTCAACCCTAAAAAAGATTTATA
>JAOQMP010000005.1:25373913-25384961 GCA_027563575.1 Erythroxylum pedicellare
AGTCCCTTTAATGTCATTAATTATAAGCAATGGTCCACCTTTGGGTGACCTCCTAGCGTTATAATTAATAATCTTAACTGTTCAGTTCAACCTTTATGTCATTTTAGCATCATATCATATTGAACAATTGAAATAAATCACAATTAAATGATCAAAATTTTCAAGCTAGGCCACTTTGGTGACTAACATGCTTTCCATGCAATAAGCATTTAATTGGACAATTATCATACATGACAAAATTTAATTTAACTAGTTTGGTCACTTTAGTGACAAACAAACTATTATAAATGTCCATAATGTCATGTATTATATTCAACATATACTAGGAAAATTTAATTCCAACTATTACATAATATAAAATATTCAAAGTATCAAAGAAATATATAGTATGACATTAATTTTCAAAATTATATTATGTATAAATCAATTATGAATTAAACAATCTATTATAATTGGGCCATAAACATTTGTTAACTCAATCTTAATTTTTAATAGCCCAAAAACCCAAAACAAATCAGTTTTGGGCTTGGAAGTCCATCTGACGCGTGCTACAGCGTCTGACATGTGCACTGCATATGTCAGACGTTACTCCTTCTTCTTCCTCAGATACTAGTTCGTTTCTGATTTTGTTTTTTTTTCCTTTCTTTAAACTCTATTATATCGTTTCTTTGCATGGATTCTTGTCCTCTCTTACCTTGAGTCAACATTAACATCATCCATCATTATCTTCTTCGGTGGATGATACATGACTCAAACTCATAGAGTTTCTGACTCTAACCCATGAGTTTCGTTTCGTTTCTTTTAATCAATCCATAGATGTTATGTTTCATTTAAGCAGTGAGAACCGAAAATCACTTTTCCATTCTATACAAACTAAAACCGAAAGTTTGTATCAAGTTTATTTTCTATCTATCTTTTATCTAAGAAAGTTCAACTCTCTCTATTATCCATAACCATACAAAACATACGGAACTATTTATGACGCTAGAACACAAATAATGCATCAACCTTGCTCTATCCACAAACATATACGGTAAACAATAAAGCATGCATCATTATCATCACAAATAGCACAAACAACCATGGTGTATGACAGACAACAATAATGTAACACCTATGGCTTTGATATCGATTGTAAGACATTTATGAATCGATTGAATTTTGTGCGTACTTGATCCATGACTATTTTTCGTAAGATTTTGATTTCCTTGAAAGAATTTTTATTTCCTCTCTTCTTCTTTCTTTTAGTGACTTCCTAGAAACATCTATTCAATAAGTTTTTTCAACTTATATAGCATCACTAACCAACATATAGTTTGGTAATTGGAAGAGAGAGAGGAAAAGAGTCTTTGACCTATTTGAGATCCATTATTTAATACCCAATAACTATTATTTTGAGTGTTTTTCATAGGACTCAAACCTATAAGTCACATGGGACATTAAATAGTCTAACAAGTTCTAGGATTGGTCGATTCTGTTTGGAGCCACGTGTTGGCTCCTCTGGACATAGCGTAATATGACCCTTTTTGATGATCAGTTCACTTGGCCGACCTCACCTACTTCCATTCTTGTTTCTTTTGTAGCTCAAATTCAACAATCCACTGCTCGGCATGGCCCACCAGACACAGGATATCACCCTCGCCAGGCCCGTCAACCAGCATGGTGCACTCCATAGCTCGGATGGGTCAAGTTAAACACGGACGGAATGTGCAAACCATCCTCAGTATCTGCCACAGCAGTAGGCATTCTAGGGGATAATACCGATAACTGGCTCGGAGGTTTCGTACAGAACATCGGATGGTGCTCACTAGTGTCTGCCGAACTCTGGGGTATAATTACAGGGCTCACAATCGCGTGGAATCTTGGTCATCATCGCATCGAATTGGAGGTACACTCGATGGCGACGATCAATCTCATTTCTTCCTCGGCAAGACGGACTATGACATCCAATCCCATACTTCACGGCATCAACGAACAGCTTACTTGAAACTGGACGATAATATCTCGACATATATTTCGCGAGAGTAACAGATGTGCCGATTGGTTAGCCAATTATGCGGGGCAATATGATTTAGAAACTTTTTTTCTTGATACTCCACCTATAGGGTGTCGCACTCTCCTTTTAGAGGATCTCTCAGGAACCTGTATCCCGCAGCTCATTTTGTAATTAGTCTCTTTCCCTGTCATAAAAAAAATATAGTCTAACAAGTTCAAGCAGCGATGAAGGGAGTATAGGCGGCAATGGATTTAGGGTTGAAAAGGTTGACCTTGAAGATAGACAAATACCAGGTGATGCAGTTAATAATTAACCAAAATGGCAACTTGACTTATCAGGACATAATCAACAAGAAATACAGACGAAGACACAAGCTTTTACTAATACACTTGGTGCGCAAGCGTACAGGTCTAACAGCCAGGGGACATGCAACTTGAATAAGTTGAGTTTCATCGGGAAGTCTTTAAAGCCAGGTTTGGCACCATACCTGAAGTGATTTGCACTGGCGCTCTTAGTGATGCAAGTAATAGGAAACGTATGATCTCATAATTATTTTATGTTGTATATTGAGAAACAAAAATTAAGGGCTATTTATTTAAATTTTTAATTTCAATAAAAATTTATGTATTTATTTAAACTTTTAATTTTGACTTTAATTTTAGTTTCTTACACTTTTTTAAAATTATAAAATTCTTAAAAAGTTTTCTTAGACTATAATTTATTATCAAATAAATATATAATTATTTAATATATTAATTTTAATAAAAACTGTAAAATAATTTTATTTAATTTTAAATATTTAATTAATTTCAATTAATTATTAGTAAAAATTATGAAAATTTTATTTTAGTTACTAATTTTATTTAATTTTGCAATTAAATTAAATATAATATATTTAAAAATATATTTATCGATAGTATTTAATTTAACAATTAAAATATATTTAATAAGTACTAATTGATAATTAAAATATTTACTTCAATAAATAAAATAATTATATTAATAAACATTACATAAAAAATTAAAATAAATTTATTTAATTAAAAATATTTTGTCTTTAAATTTTATCTATAAAAATATAAAAATAAAAAATCACCCCAAAAAAAAACCAAATAATCCTGTGCAAGAACTACAATCCTTGTCATGACATCTAGTAGGTTATTACGAGTCCTATGTATCCCCCAATAACCCGTCAAGAACACACTAAGATTCAAGCACATCCATAAGGAACAGAGACCAATTAAGAAAGTTTTTTATCGTAACCAACTGGCAACCTGACTGTATTAGCAAAGCTTCAGTAAATTTATTATGAAAACAGTCTAAGATGGAAGAAGTATCACAATCCAACATTACAGTAACCACAGAACTTGACAATAACAACACCACCACAATACTTGAAATACAACAGCTTGGATATTTTTAAACCTCACACATGTTCTGCATAGTAATGCACTTCAATGAATTTTCTACAGCTCAGAAACCATGAATTTTGATATTATCCTTCTTCACAATGCCAGCCTGCCAATAAAAACAATAGTATTAGCAGATACACCACCTAATAAATGAAGTCAATACAAATAAAATTGAAGTTACCTGAACAAGGAAGGTAGAGACATTCTTCCTCTGGTCACCTTGAAGTTGAATTACCTGCGAAAGATTAACCAAAATTAAGCAAGCAAAACCACAAAAAACTTAGTACAGTGCTGTGGAGGTTAAATACACACCTGTCCTAGCTCAGGATCCTGCACCACTGTACCATTACAGCAGAACTCCTTCTTCAGGTCCTTGAGTATCTTGTTGTAGCTGAATTCTTTCTTCAACCCCTGCACAGTTGTCAAGCTCTTCCTACCATTTCTCTGCTGTATACGAATGTGAACATACTCTTTTGCCCCAGCACCTGAGTCCTCAGCATTTGCTTCAGCAAATGGATCTAGCCAACGTAACAAACCAGTTAGTTATAAAAATGTCGATTCGTGATTAAAAATATCAGCTACCATCAATGTACAGCTTACCAAAAGCGGTAGGAATCTGGACTTCGTTAGCAGGCATGAAATTAGTTGGTCAACGAAGCTTGACAAACACAACGCTCAGACCTAGATGATAAAATATTTCATGTTAGTGCAAATCACAATCTCTCTTATTCAATATCATTTCCTAAATTTTGCTTGGACAGTGGCATTGGCATGAAGAAAACAAGCACGACAATGAAAAAGACCCCAGTTTAACACCGAATAAAAAGCATACAGATTCTGTAACATCATTAAAGAAACGCATTAAGAAAAAGGTCTAGCTCTTTATTGCAAAATTGGCAAATGATATTGACCTCAATAATTAAAAAAAAACTAGTATCATATACACCTTTAGCTACCGAGCAACCTACGAACTAACTAAAAAAGTGCAATACCACAAGCCCAAGCATAGAAAACAATTTGTATCACAAAGCCCTAAATATCCCAGAATAAAATATAAATACGGAGCTCTTCTCTACAAGCAATTGCAGTTTAATGAAAAAGAGCCATAACTCACTAGCTTATTCAAAACACTCATCTTAAAGTCGAAAAGAAAAATTAATCCAGAGTCTCAAATTGAGAAACTCAGTATTGTAGGTAAAAATTAAAGTGTATAATCACCACTTCTTCGATCAAAGTTTTCCGCATAGCAATCGATAAATAAAAGCTAATACCCCACTGCAGCCCAACAATTAAATCGCAATCAGTAAGTGCGTTGAAATGGAGTCATATTTCCATGGTCAAGAAAACAATAATAAAACCATCTTTTAAGGGAAAAACTTAAGATTAAGGGATCAGAAAACATATAATAAACCCCCAAAAAGTTAAAATTTTGCCATACTAGTAGAAAACCTTAGCCAAATTCGTAATCTTGAGTTAAGGTTTACCTGATCCAAGGATTAGACTTTTCAAAAGTTGGGTATTTTCAAGAGATTCAGAGAATCCGACGGCAGTTTAGGTCCCAGCCTTTGAGTTGCGAGAGAGTTCCACAGAACATGAATTAGTGGAAATGGAAAATGCGGGGTGGAAATTTTCGGTTTGACCTCTTCAATTTGATATTTTTGATGAGTAGACAGGAAGGTATTGTTCACGCGCTCCTACTATTTTGATTATCTCCGTGTTGGCACTCGTTGCCGACTCAGGAAGAGAGTGGTGAAATTTTCGTGAACGTTGGAGCGTGGAAAAAGAAGTCCAGTGAATGGCAAATTGTCTTTTCGAAATGCTCAGAGTTTGCACTATTCACTTCGGAGATGTATTTCCAAGACTACTTTAGATTAGCATAGCAATGAGCTGGATTGTGACCTTGAGCTTTGGCCGGTTTAAATATTTTTGTTTAGGTCTCGTTTTAGGGATGGCTGGGGGAAGGCCGGGAGGGCGGTGCTAGGAGAGCTAACAGGCCAGCAGCTGACCAAGTTGTCATCCAGTCCGGCTCGACTTTATGATTTTTTTGGTTAAAAAATTTAAAAATGATGTTTTTGTATCTTTTTATTAGGTCACAAGTTGGGTAGGGTTAAAGGTCAGAAACTGACCAGCTTATGCCCTGGTCCAACTTTATAGCTTTTTGTTAAAAATTTAAAAAACAATATTGTTTTGTATCTTTTTGTTGGGCCACACGCTATGATGGGTCGAGTTGGATCGAGTTTCCTGTAGCTTGATTGAGCCAAGCAATCTCAACTCGTGACCCAACTTAAAGCTCGGCCAATCTAGACTTGCCCGGCGAACTGGGTGGAGCCATTCCTATCAAGCGATCGAGTAGAGCCCAATCTAATTCAGTTTGTTTTATTAATTAAAAATGGAAATGGGAGTTATGCTTCTTTTTATTATGAGATGGAACTTAAAGTTAGGGCATTTATTTTTACTTTTATTTTTTAATTTTTGTTTCTTTAGAAATTAAATGAAATTTATTTCTATAGAAGGTTTCTTATAAAATTTTGATACGAACATCGGTGTCTATCTTAAAAAGTTTGGGAACCAATTAATTACAAAATGGAGGCTTTTACGAAAAAGAGGCTGATAGAAATTTTTGACACAATTATAATATAAAATTTTGAACTGGTGTCAAATTAATACAGTGCATGTTATCTTGTTTCTGCAACTCCTCTCTTCAAAATTGTTTTCCAATCTTTTAACTTTTGTTACTTTATTCTTTTGGTTCAACATAATTAAGGTATCTGCCATCTATATTTTGGACGAGTTTCCTTCAAGTTATCCTTAATCTTTTGAAAATGTTCTTCATCGCCCTTTAATTGTTGTTACACATATCCATTGGATTCGTCTATACTTCCGTCTTCTTCTTAAACTAGGTAAGTTTGCTTGATTTCCACAATTGAGAGTCACTATATGTTTCCTTCCAAGTAGTGGAGGTTCTAGTTTATTCTGAACGTGAAGCTACAGTTTAAGTGCAATTTCTTTACTGTCAGTGTTTCCCTTGTACCTTGAACAATGTATTGACAGAGTGTCCATGCCTACTGTTTTGAGTTTTGGAACCTTCTATAATTTCTCTCCCTCCTTATTTCATAAATCAAATGACTTATGCTCATTTTTACTATTAGTCCCTACTAACACCTAAGAGAGGGAGTGAATGAGGTGTTTATAAAATTCAACAAAATTTAAAACTAATATACTTAATTAATAGCAATCAATTTATACAACTATAAGAAAATTGCTTATATAAATTAATCAAACAACCGAACAACAATTTAAAGAAGATAAAGATAACAGAATAACCTTTCAATAATCTTTTTTAGTAAAGGCGAACCCTTCTTACAACCTTCTTCCAAAGTGAAGAGGAACATTAAACCTAGATGGAACACTCTTCCCAAAAAAGCATTACAACTTAAAAATATCTTACTTATTCACTTAATAACTCAAAATGACTCACTTACACAAATATGAAACAATGATACTTCAAATTATTAAAAACTCTCTGAAATGTGTATATACAACACCCAAAGCCTTCTTGATGCTAAAATAGATAAGAAGATACCTATTTATAGTATTTTGGGACCCAAAATAGCCTTTGAAGCTAAGAACTAGCCGTTACAATGACTATATAAAATGCACTAGTTGACTATTATGTATTTATAGTATTGAATTTACTAGCAATTGGACACTTGACCAATATGTTAGCATTGATTGACTAATATATCAACCAATGTTGTTACAAACTCATGATATATCAAATTTAATAATTGTATCTTATATTCGTTGACTACTAACTTATATAGGTTGACCAATCACTCTAAAAACATAATTTTAATAACTTTAAATGTTCAAAACTAATTTTTATAATCTAAATATGATTAAAACACATGCCATAATGTTCCACAAAGATTATTTGAAAGATCAAGATGCTTTTATATTAAAATCAAAGGCTTCATTACCTCTTGATGAATCTAAAGACTTCTGCAATAAAGTAAGATGACATGATTATTCATAGTGAGCCTTCTGGATCATCAAATTAGTAAAATGAGATTATAAATAATAATACAAAATATAAGATAACATTGATAAGCCTTGATCTTCTTTATTTCTTTTTTCTTATTTTGATCTTCATTTCCGATTGTGAACTTCAACTTCTCTTGTTTAGCTTTATAAATTATTTTCTTTAATTTATGGTTTCATTTTGCTCTAATATTTCTTTTCATCAAAATAATAAACATATAAGTAGTATTTGTGTTTTGTTATCATCAAAACATTAATTGGAACCTCCTTTGGTTTAACAGTCATCCCCTTATTGATGATAATAAAACGTTTGTAATATTAGAGTAATAATAAAATTAAGCACATAAACAAATATCAAGATAGTAATTAGTTCCCCCTTAATCCATGCATAAAACATAATTCATATGAAGATCATAGTTTAATATCAAAAACAAAATATATATTTAAAATCAAAGAAATATTTATATATAAAGATAACATAATTTTGCTCAAGCATATCATATAAAATGCAAGAAATATTAAAAGATAAAATAATCACTCCCCCTTAATTTCATGATGTAAACCCCATAAATTGAGATCTAGGAACCCACGAATAAGTTATTGGAAGGAATTTGTAGAAAAGCTAAATCAATTTTATTTTCAAGAAAAACCTTGACCAATGTTTAAAGAAACATGAACCAAAGTTATAAAGAAGGCTATTGATACTGCACTCTAGAAAAGAAGAGATTGAGAATGATAATTCAGATGAACACCACAAGGAGTAACTTTGATAAGCTCCAAATTCAATGAAGAACCAATAAAGTGAATAACCTCACCAATTTTGTAAAACAAATTCCAATATGAATTATTGTACAAAAGATGACATTTATATAGGCTAAAGAAAACCCTAATAAATCTTCTAGCAATGATTTATTCCTAAAAATAAGGAAATTCCTAAAATTTAGGAAACCTTTTCAAAATTGATTCCTAAAGCCAAATATACATAGTGGACTTTTAGGCACACCCAAATTAGCTAAAGATCTCCTGAAATCATCAAAATAACATAGTCTTCTAATTAGGATAAACAAAAATCTAATTAGGCCTATTTAATGTGTGAATTTTGGTGACAGGGCTATCATTCCATTAAGAGTTTCCTTTATCCTTTTAGCTTTAGTCTAAGTTATTAGACCTCTGGCAATGTGTAATGGATCATCGAAGTATGTTGAAATAGATTGCACCATCTTTTGCATGTCCTTAGCTAAGTTTCCATCACTCCCCCACTCCTCAAAAGGATTCGTCCTCAAATCTTCATCACTTACATTAAATGAATAGAGATCAGAAACGTTAAATGTAGCACTAACAATATACTCACTTGTAGACCTAGCTTATATGCATTTTCATTGATATGCGCAATGACTTGAAATGGTCTATGTCCTCTTAAATGTAGCTCAAAACGATGTTTTGCCGAAAACACCTCTTCCTCAAATGAATCCAAACCTAATCTCCTAGTTCAAAGATCACTTTCTTACACCTTTTATTAGCTTGAGAAGCATATTGTTCCGTCCTCTTTTCAATTTGATGTAAATTTTAACTTAATGTCCTTATTTTGTACAATATTCTCTAGGTCTAGGCACTAAGGTTCACATTTTAAAATTATTAAACTCCTTATTCATAATTCAAACAAAAATAATCATCACTAGGGGGTTTATACTTAAATTGACATAAACCAAGTCATCATATATTTCTAAATTATGAACTAATAATCACCTCATATTGAACATTACTTACAAGAGATTTGAATGAATATTCTTCTTAAGTTTACAATCCATTATAGGCTTCTTATCCTTCTCATCTCTCCTGTTTGGTTTAACAATTATCTCTTTTGAAAAGACTTTGGCAAATAAAATCTCCTCATCGTACAATAACATCTTTTAGACTTTCTTAGAGGTAAGAAGATTAGATTCATTATAACAATACAATTTGATGATATTCAATTCAATAACTACTATCTCTACTACTTACCATTTTCTCTTTCTCTGCTAATATCCTTATAAACCAAGGTAATCAATATGTTTTAGGAACCCAAATAAGCTTGATTCCTTAGTTTTTAAATTCCTTCTTCTTTTTAACCTAAACTTTCATAGGTTTTCTTGACATTCTTTGCTTAAGAAAAAAACCTACCAATATATCTATACTTTCCAAAAAAAAATACATACCATGTTATTTGATGATAATGATACATATATGAATTTCTTGGACCTTTTTATGTGTACACATAATATGGAATATTCCTTTTCACATTAAAATTGTTGAATGTTCTCTTAGGGTACTGAAATGTCCTATGATTATATATGTGATGACTATTATGAATGAAAGCTTTATGTATGCTTCTTTGAGTGGGTTTTCATGTTATCATCGAAGTTATGCATATTCTTACCTTAATAGAAATGAACTCTATGGCTAAGTTAGAAGTCATATATAAAAGCATGACATGCTTTTAGGATTAATCCAAGTGGATGTGGAATGTTTATGCATATGTTTAGATATGGATGCTCCATACTCACTTTTCATATTAGGTAATGGTTGTTCACTTTGCAAATATTTTCTCTTGACAAATGTGGTTGAAAAATTGCTTTCACTTCCATCGTTATATCATATTCCATGCCTATCATTAGAATTCTTTTGAGCTCTTAGCATATTCTCTAATTCTTCACTTCCCTTAACAAACTTGGTCAATAAGTGTCACGACTTGGTATCACATCGGGCCTATGACAATCGTCGTATACCTAGGTTAAGGACACTCACGGTATCCTTAATCTGACTATACAAGGCTAACTGAATATCTCTCTTTTTTTAAAAAAAATTTGGGTAGCGCAACGACTATATTTTAAAAATCCCAATACTCAATCAAATACCTGCAAACAATTTTAAACACACTTCTATAATCACATCCAAAAATTTTACCACAACTTCAGGACTTTAAAATCCACTCAAAGCAATCTCAGCAATAGTATCAAAAGTTCATACATAAAGTCTTTTACAACAACAAACAATCAAGAGTTAAATTTATATAATCATAAAGCATACCAATATAACTAATTTAATAAAAACAGCAAAACAGTTCATGAGTTACTATGCAAGTAAAGTACAAAATAGAAACTACTCACGTGCGATAATATCCCGAAAATGTCAAAAGACTGCACGATCTACTCAAAGCTTCAAGCTTACTAAATTAACCTATATGGTTGGAAGGCAGAGGGGTGAGTACACTATGTACTCTATGAGTAGGAAAAACATATATCTCAAATAGAACTTGATACACACCAAGACAATATAAATAACCTATGAGGTGAACATACATCACATACATGGTTGTATTGTTCTGTACTTGGAGATAATACTATGTATTGATATATGCATGGCTGTATATGAGTTGAAAGATATGTTTAAATCCTTTTGGGTATATATGTTAGTGATTTATAATGTTATATGATCTTACATGAATTTAGAGTTCATCGATATTCGAAATCTTGGAGATTTTCAACATATAAGCTTCTAAGTGTGTAAAACTGAGTCCATTGGATGGATATGACCATGGTGGTTGAGTTAAATGTGTTCTA
>JAOQMP010000005.1:25390766-25407108 GCA_027563575.1 Erythroxylum pedicellare
CTGTTAAAAGAATTTTGAGATATCTATCAGGTTCTACTGATCTTTGCTTAATGTATGAGAAAGGTAAAGATTTCAGGGTGGAAGTCCTTGTGGACGCTTCACCACAGATGCAACTTCTCAGGTAGTTGGAAGAGTGATAAAAGGATAGTACATAACTATCAAGGTGGAAGGTGTTAATTTCAATTTAGGGACTCTTGTGCATCTGATTATGCACTTTAGACCTTTGAGTTTCATATCTTCAATTAAAGATGTCCTTCACCTTATTAGAAAAATAATTCCAAAACTACCTAGACCTGATGATCTTGATCTCCATGAAGGCAAACAATATTTCAAACCTCCTATTATCAAAATCATTGACTTAGATGTCTTACCTTCAGAAATACCTATTGCTACAAACTTCTATCCATTAAGTATACCTCAACAAGCTCCTACTCTTGATGTGGAAGAAGTTAGTCACTCACAACAGTGAACTCAGGAAGCCTTAGTTAAGGAGATTGAAGAAATTCATACTAAGGTTGATGATTTAAGTGACTCAGTGGGTGATTTACATGAGGAAGTTACCTACCTACGAGTTTCAATTGAAGAAGACCTCAAGTTGATCCGAGCTGATATGCAACGAATGTTTTTTGAAATCATGAAACATCTTCAGTAAAGTTTTTAATTAATAACAAATAGGGGGAGAACAGTAGAAACAGAAGAGAAAAGCACAAGCAGAAGAAAAGAAGAGAAGAGCAAAAGTAGCATATGGGGAGACCAGAGACAAGAAAAGATGATAGTAACAACTACATTTTTGTTCATATGTGTATTTTATATATGCATGTGTATAGTGTTTGTTGTCTTCTTATTCATTATCTAAATAATATTCATTAATTCACTTTTTATTATTATTTGTTATCATCAAAAAGGGGAAGATTGTTAAGTCAAGAGGACTTCACGATTATTAATTTTGGTGACAATCAAACAATAATAATATTAGAAATAAATGAACTATTTTGATAAGTGTGTTAAGTGTGCAAAAAAACACAGAAGAAGTGCAAAACATAAAAGAAGTGGAAAACATGGAAGAAGTGGAAACACAGAAGAAGCGAAAAACACAGAAGAAGTGAAAACGTAGAAGAAGCGGAAAACACAGAAGAAGCGGAAAAACACAGAAAAAGTGAAAAACACAGAAGAAACGAAAAACACAGAAGAAGTGAAAAACACAGAAGAAGCGGAAAATACAGAAGAAGCAGAAAAACACAGAAGAAGAGAAAAACACAGAAGAAGTGCAAAACACAAAGGAAGTGAAAACACAGAAGAAGAGGGAAACACAAACGATACAAAGATGAAGACACGCTAATACGTCAGATAGTTAGTTAGTTGGAGTTAGTTACAGAACTCAACTAAATAATGGTTTCTACAAGAATCAAGAAGCAGTTATAAAGAATCAAGAAGCAGTTGGAGACGTAGGCTATAAAAGGCTAAGAGCCTGGAGAGGCTAAGTTAGCAGAAAGAATACTTTGTGTAAGATACCTAAAGAGGCTCTAGAAGGGAAAAAAGAATACTTGTAAAATTGTCGAAGTATAGTGAAATCTCATATGAACTTTGAGGACTAGATGTAGCCTATAGTTTGAGGTAAACTAGTATAAAAATCGCAGCATTTATCTTCTAACCTTTCGATTTATTTTATTTTATTGTTAGACAAGTATATAGAAGTTATTTGCGATTTAATTACGTAAATATTTTTGTATAACTTTTGTGGTATTCTTTTAACAGTTGGAAAAGCGTTTAACAAGATATATTAAAGTTTTTGTATTCATGAAAAGAATACACAATTCAACCCCCCTTCTTAAGTATCTCATATATTGTACGTGAATTCTATATTAACGTGTGATTTACTTCAAGCTTGATGTCTCTTAGCCCCAATTTCCTGAAAATAGACATCAGCATCAAGTTAATACTTGCTCTTAAATCATATAAGCATTTAGAAAATTCAAAATCACCAACAACACATAGAATAGTAAAACTCCCTGGATTTTATAGTTTTAAAGGCATTATGCTTGTGATGATCAAACTATAGATGTCCATCAAGATCACCATTTGATTGTCTTCCCAAATGCATTTGAAATATGTCCTTGAGAAACTTCGCATACACTCCAATGCCTCCACCAAAGACAAATTATTTTGAAGCTTCTTTAACTTCTCTAAGAATTTGGAGAACTGAGTTTCCACTTGATGTTGTCTCACCCTCTACGGATATGGAATCTTAGGCTTGTAAGGTGGTGGTGGCACATATGACTTCTCTTCTTCTTTCTCTTCTACCTTCTATTCTTCTCTCTCTTTGCCTCTACCTTTCTCTTTTTATTGGCTATCCTTTTGCACACTTGATTCCTCCAATTGCTTGCCACTCCAAAGTGTGATCTCCTTGAGTTGTTTTTGTGGATTGGCCTCGATGTTGCTTGGCCACCTGCATTTTTAGTAATCCATGAGAAGTTTGGGTGGTTTTTCCACCCAAGACTGTAAGTGTTAGAGTATGTTATTACCTCTTTGCCACTAGCCCAAGTAATTTACTTGTTTTGTACCACTGGCTCCCAGCAATAAGCATTTAGTTGTGCTATAGTTGTCATGCCTACATAACTCACATTCTAATTGCATGGCCTTGACTATGGATAAAGGCTCCTTGCATGTTGCTCAACTACTTGGTGAGGGTGGTAATCTGTGCTTGCAAGATTGTCACCGAGTCAATTAGAATCATCCCTTTTTGCTCCTAGACCCTTGTCTACTCATTTCATTTGACCACATGCAATTGTTGCCCACCAACTCTTCCAAAACGTCATGAGTTATATCAATAGTTTTCCTCATCAAAGACCCTCTTGTAGTTGCATCTATGATTCCCCTTGTGCTATGATTCACACCATTGTAGAATGTTTGCAAAAGTAGCTCCCTTGGAAGGATGTGGTAGGGGTAACTCCTTTGTAATTCCTTAAATCTCTCCCAGGCTTACTACAATGACTCCCCATCACTTTGCTGAAAGTTTGTGATCTTCTTAATGATTCTTATTATCTTAGTTAAGGGGAAGTAGTTAGCCAGGAAAGCTTGGGCTAGCTTCTACTAAGTAGTGATTTGCCTTAAACTAAGTGAGTTATTCCATACCTTTTCTTGATCCCTCAAGGTAAAAAGAAACAATCTTAACCTTACAGCATCTCTAGACATCCCATTAAACATGAAGGTGTCACAGATCTATAAGAAATTAGCAAGATGGGTGTTGGGATCTTCGTTTGATAACCTATAAAATTGCATACTACTTTGAAGTATGTTGAGGAGTGTTAGATTGATCTCAAAGTTATTGGCTTGAACCGCACAGGCCTTGCAACTCCTTAGGGACTGAAAACTGGCCTCATAAAGTCCATTAATGTCCTCTCAACTTCTCCTTACTCTCCTTCTTCTACTATATTCCTTTGTATTCTGTCTTAACGTCTAGCTCTTCTTAGCTCTCTTTCGTGCTTTGTAATGTCTAAAAACTCTTCTTTTCTAAGCTCGTTAGACCTTCTCGTGCTCTTTGTGTTTATGTTCCTGCAAATACACAAGAGAGAGTAAATCAAAGTCACCCAAACTAAACAAGATGCTAAACAAAACAATCCCCGGCAACAGTACTAAAACCTTATTGAATGGAAAAACAAATTACTTGTTTTACTCTAAAAACTACAAGTATACGGGTCGTTGCTTGTAGTAAAAAGCGGATATTATCCCACAGAGATTGTGCTTAGGCATCACTTAATTCAAGTTGTACTTTGTTTAAGACTCGAATTAAAATAATAAAAACTTAAAAATAAACTAAATCAAACAAACTAGCAATAAACAAATAACGTAACAAAAGTGCAGAAACTTTGATTTCAAGATTAAAGATTAGACATCACTTTTTCCCTATCTTGTCTCCCTCCTACCTTGTTGATTGAATTATGCCTCACCTAAGATGTCCTAATGTTTCAATCACCCTCTCTCAAGGTGTAACAAAAAATCCCTAGCCAAATTAATTGGAATTGACTATGAAATCTCTCAATCTACAAAATCAGTCTACCAATTTAACTAGTTATGAAGCTATCCTATGGTCAATTAACTAATTAGTCAAGATCTCTATCTAACTAGTCAATTAACTTGATAACAGTAGGTTTATAGGGTGTCAAATCTCATTGTACAACCTTACACAGTTGACCCAACTCAATTTCTCAATATATTGTAAGTTTTAAGCACAACATTTATCGAAAGCATTCATTTATTCAAAGCAACAAAGTAGGAGTTCAACAAGTAGTTTAAAAGTAATCTCTACAATAAATTCAACCACTTATGATAGGAACAAGTTCGACCATATCCATATTCTCCATAATAAAAAAGAAAAAAAATAAAACAAATACAATGGTAACTTTCTTCCCTTTTTGTATCTAAAAGCCTAGAAAATGGAAGCTTGATGGAAGCTTTTGATTATCAGTCCCGATTCCGACCTTTGACCTAGAAGCTTGTGACTTTATGTGAACAGTTTAATAAAAAATGTGAATGGTTGTTGCTGAATATGTGTATGTGTATATGTATCTGTAAGGAAGGCCTAAGATTTTTTCGGGGTTTGAAAAGACCAAAAAATCCCTTAAAAACTTGAGTTTGGAAGTGTCCTTGCATTTGTCCCGACGCTGGCCACGATTGTGGCCTATATGACATGATTGTGGCCCTTGAGTAAGCTCTCTGTCACGATCGTGGCATGCAGGCCACGATTGTGAGCCTATGTTATAGCCCAGATTCCCTCTGAAACTCCTTCGTTTTTTAATATTGACCTTGAAACAATAACAAACTCATCAAGGCACCTCAAATACACAAAATTGAAGTTCAAAAGCATGCTCTAACCCATAAAACACGTAAAACACAAATATTTAACAAACTAATACAAATCTAACCTAAACATATACTAAATAATCCAATGAACAGCTAAACATACACCAAACTACCCACTAAAACACGATGCAATCTACAACTATCGCTTTTCTAGTAAATAATGGACGAATATCATAGAGTATTAAAAAGCAAACATGTATTGTTTTATTAATCATGGAAGACGATTTCATAGCATCATTAGCAATAATGGAAGATGTTTTGTGGTTAAGCATTTAATAAATTGTTTAGATGTCATTATAACTGCTACTGATATTGTCATGATATATGTGATATTCAAAAAGAAATTATATATACCAAGGACTGTAATTATCATTACAAAACTAAGCACATAGATAACAAGTATAATTATATCAATGATTTAATAGCTCGAAAGAAGTGAACATTGAGTATAGTCCTAAAGGAAATGTGATTGTAGATCCTATAACTAAGATGGTTCCTATATATGTAGTCTCTATGCATGTTAGAACATTCGAATTGCATAAGATTTACATTTTATTTTATTTTATTTATTTTATATGAATATCTATAGTACTTACTATCAATGATGATGTTTTGTTTGTCATACCCGTTGATTATTTCCTATAACTAAGATGGTTCTTGTATATGTAGTTTCTATGCATGTTAGAGCATTTGGATTGCATAAGATTTACATTTTATTTTATTTATTCTATATGAATATCTACAATACTTACTATCAATGATGATGTTTTGTTTGTCATACCCGTTGAGTATTTGATGCGACATACGTTTAATCAAGTATTTAACATTAGTTTCTGTAATGATTTTTTTATACAAAATTTTGGTTATAAGAGCATGAGATGCTTGATTTCGAGTTAGTTGTTTAATTCTAGAACGAAAATTTGAATGAATGTTAAACATTTAGTTCTAGAAAAAAAAATGTTAGACAGATATGAAATATCTTTCTATATAAGTAATCACCTTCATTATGATGTACACATGGAGATTAGACAAGTTTTAAGTGGTTTATATAGGTGACAAAAAAGAGTTTAAGTCTTAAAATACGTATGTTAATGTGATATACAACGAAAGGAGAAATGAGGATATTAGTAATAGCGTAATCTAAAGAAATGATATGTTTACCCAATTTGTTTTAATATGCTAGATATGAGTTTATAAAGATGAGTTTAATGAGTTTAAACAAATGAACTAAAGTTAGATATTAAGTATGCATAAACTATATACTCCTAACGAATACAAAATACTAGAGCTCTTAAAGTAAACTAGTTGCGCAAATATTTGCCAAGTATGAAAGCTAAAAACATAAAAATTTGTTGAGTACTGGATCATATGAGAGTGAGAGTTGTTAGATTAATTTGATATGTGATACCTATAACAGGTTTTATAGAATTCGTCAGTAATTGAATAATATCCCATTAAGAATCCACGCTCTCATTTATGTTTTAAATGTATCTTTCATGGAATGAACACGAGAAAAGCAATTTATTATAACGGGATCTAATTAATATATTGATTAAATATCAATGAAATAAAGATAATATCTAAAACACATAATTTATATCATAAAAAAGAAAATTCTGTATGGAAAGATAGAAGATTTATCAACAAATTATTTAAAAAAAAGGACAATCATGAGCAGATAGATGAATGCAAGAGATTGGGAGATAAATGATATATTCAAGTTGAGTAGAAAATGTAATCATTAAGTCTTAAATAAGAGTTACACGGTATGTTCAAATGTTTGTATTCTATTATTATTTACACTAATAGAATATTAATAGATACAATGCTTTTAATAAAGTAGTCTAATTTTTAAAATTTTAAAAGATTAAATTGGAAAAATATTTGAAAATTGTAACTTCAAATTTTGTAATCTTTCACATAAGCTAAAATATGAATAAAACGGTTAAGCCTTCAAGCATATGTAATATATAAAATTAGTACACATAGATGAATATGTCTCTTTCACGAAGATGAGAGATAGGTTTGAAAATAACCCTATAAATGTAGATCCACCACTCTTTTAAGCGTACTTATTGATCAAGAATAAAAATATTATACTCATTGAATAATATAAATATAACAACATAATGTTGTTGAAAAACTTGAACTACCCCACAAAATTTTTATTTAACCTTGTAAGTTGAACTTTTGTTTATATTGGTAACTCGGTTCTCATTTGACCAAATCAAAACTATATCCTGCACTTAGAATGTATTGGCCCTTGCCAGGCAATTTCCAATAGGCCAAAGGAGACCAAACCCCTTTACCGCCTCCAAAATCAATTTGGACACGGCGTGTCAACTTTGGCACCGTAAAAAGGGCAAAGCGAAGACCCATTATTCATATCTGTCCAACAAGCGTTGGATTGCGTGCGACACTGCTTTTTGTGATTGGCTAGGCCAAAGCAACGGCTACCCACCGATTACGACTTCTCATCCACACCAACAAAGCCACTTGCGTGGAACTGTAGGACGTAATAATATAATAAGAAATAAAATATTAACCGGTTAAAAAATAGTTTTTTAAACTTTAAGGTTTATATTAGAATATAATTTGAATTTAAACTTCAATATTTACAAAAACGTTCACACCAAATCTTACGGGAACGAAAAATCTGGACAAAAATTACATTCCTTAATTCACTGCCATATAATTTGATTTTTTTAAGACCTGACTTTAAAAAATTTTTGGATCTATTTTGCATATTAATATGCAAATTTTACTATAAGCTAAACAGATTGAAAAAAAAAAAGTAACTGATGAATAAAAAGTAGCCTTTTCATTTTCAAAAAAATTTGATTTGAACTTTTCGTAAATATTAAAATTCAACTAAACATCTTAAAATGTTAAATTTTAACATATATTTTAATACAAATGTTAGAGTTTAAAACATACAGTTGACTAATATTAGTGTATAGCGAAGATTAAAATATTTAATAAATTTAGTTAATTTTTTTAGAAATGTTTTTTTTATTTTTTATTATCCACAAATAATCTTAAGTGGATCCTAATTTTGAAAAAGTATCTTTAAATTATTCACACTTAAACTAATTCCCGCTCAAACAAAATAAATTTCTTGCAAAATTTTAACCCTAAATTTTAAGCGGCTGCAAAGTTACGATCTCACTTAAATTTTTACTTGTTAACTATTTTTTTTTGGGTTTCATTTGTACAGTAATGGTGTAACAGAGACAATTTAACCGGTTGTTATTTATTTGAAGTAGTAAATATTCCAAAAAAACCTAAAATCAATAAAAAAATTCTGTCTTGCATATTTATTAGGTCAACAATAACAATGGAGTCGGCAGACTTATTGGAACACGTGAAAATCTTAAAGTGAGAGGCGCGTTTAGAACAGGATTTTTGCATACCCTGATAAAATCGGAACAAGATGGGTGGATATCCTGCGTTAGCAGCACCCACACACATTTAGCAATAAAAAATAATAATAATTAAAAAAAATATAACGGTGGATATCATACATCAGCACTAGGAAGGGACACGGGATCTCTTCCCGATAAAATCAGCCACTCTATCTCTTTCTCTCTCCTTCTCTCGAAAGGAGAGACCTCGATAACTTGAGAAGACACCTCTTGTCGTTGGTTGTTTGTTTTCACGGAAACGTGTCTCAGATCTATTGGTTCTAATTAGGGGTATTATTGTAAACTGATTTCCCAATTTCATCTATAAATATCACCTGTTACTCCGTAGTTTCCCACAATTGCGATAACGTCAAGTATCTCTTCAGAATTCTTTTAATATCTTCTCAAGGTAAGATTTTGTTTTTCTTTCTATTGTTTTGTTTGCGTTTTTAATTGATTTTGTTGTTTGATTTGTTTACTTGGGCGTATAGGGATCTGTAAGGTAAAAATCTATTTAGGCGAAAGGAATTTGCTTTTGCTGTTTGATTGATTTTCAGATTTAAGAGTCATGAAGGCTAAATTTCGAGTAATTTCTTCTGTTGTTTGATTGATTTTCAAATTTAAGAGTTATGAAGGTTAAATTTCGACTTTTGAGGTATTTGGTTACTTGGGGGACGTTGTTATATACATTATTAGCTTTATATTGTTTTAAGATTTGTGTCAAGAGTAGGTATCCTGAATTTAAAGATAGATCTTGCGGATTTTGTAAAAGGGATGGTTGTGCCTTTTTAATTGAATGATTTGTTGTTTCTTGTTTGTTTTCTGGAGATTGTTTGACATCCAGTGTTTTTAATGGGATTTGGACTCGTTGAGGAACTAAAGTTTTCGATGGTTTTTTAGTTTGAAAGCTGTGAAAGAAAAGTAAATCTTTCTTTGGTGTTGGGTTGCATCTTGGATTAATTGTTCTGGGTTTTTAACTTATACTTAGATTACTTCAAAAGATCTGTGTATCATGAATCATGTGCCATTTTATGTCCAGATGCAAATCTTCGTTAAAACACTCACCGGTAAAACCATCACCCTTGAGGTGGAAAGCTCAGACACCATCGATAACGTCAAGGCTAAGATCCAGGACAAGGAGGGAATTCCTCCAGACCAGCAAAGGTTGATCTTTGCCGGCAAGCAACTAGAGGATGGACGTACCCTTGCTGACTACAATATTCAGAAGGAATCAACGCTCCACTTGGTTCTCCGACTCCGAGGTGGGATGCAAATCTTTGTGAAGACCCTTACTGGCAAGACCATTACCCTTGAGGTCGAGAGCTCCGATACTATTGACAATGTGAAAGCTAAGATCCAGGATAAGGAAGGGATACCACCAGATCAGCAGAGGTTGATCTTTGCTGGAAAGCAACTTGAAGATGGGCGCACCCTTGCTGACTACAATATTCAGAAAGAATCCACACTTCATCTGGTCCTCAGGCTCCGTGGTGGTATGCAGATCTTTGTAAAGACCCTCACTGGGAAGACCATCACTCTTGAGGTGGAGAGTTCTGATACCATCGATAATGTGAAAGCCAAAATTCAAGACAAGGAAGGCATCCCCCCGGATCAGCAGAGACTTATCTTTGCTGGAAAGCAACTTGAAGATGGCCGTACCCTTGCGGACTATAACATTCAGAAGGAATCAACCCTTCACTTGGTGCTTCGACTCCGTGGTGGCATGCAGATCTTTGTGAAGACTCTAACTGGCAAGACCATCACTTTGGAGGTTGAGAGCTCGGACACAATTGATAATGTCAAAGCTAAAATCCAAGACAAGGAAGGGATCCCACCGGACCAACAGAGGTTGATTTTTGCTGGGAAGCAGCTTGAAGATGGTAGGACTCTTGCTGACTACAACATTCAGAAGGAGTCAACCCTTCATCTGGTGCTCCGTCTTCGTGGAGGAATGCAAATTTTCGTCAAGACTCTCACCGGCAAAACCATCACCTTGGAGGTTGAGAGCTCAGATACCATTGACAACGTCAAGGCTAAGATACAGGACAAGGAGGGTATTCCCCCCGACCAACAGAGGTTGATTTTTGCTGGTAAGCAATTGGAGGATGGGCGCACCCTGGCAGACTACAACATTCAGAAGGAGTCAACCCTCCACCTTGTCCTCCGCCTCCGTGGAGGGTTTTAAGCCTTTAATGTTTGTGGATTTAAGACTCTGTGAGATCCTCGAACAATTTGTGCTCATATGACTCTCTGTTCGTATCCGTTGTGGATGGCCTTAAATAAGTTCTAGTCTTTTTTAAGTTTTAAATGTGGAGTTATGCGTGCTAATAGTGTTTGGTTGGTGGTGGCTGTGATTTGGAGCTAATCCTTTCAGGGTTATGTCCTTAAATAAATTGCGTTTTTCCTGAAGATTTGTTATTTTTCATGATCTGAACAAAGTATGTTTCAGTAAATGCTTGTCTTGACGAACGAATTGTTACGTTTCTTTGCCGTCTTGTTGGCAAATCTTGTGCATTGTCGATACCAGTCTATCGTCCTCAGCAAGTATACTCTGCGAGCAATGCTTTTATAGGAGAGCATTTGGCTGTTAGAAACGTGCTTGCAGTCAATTGGTGCGTTTGGCTGCGAACCGGCCTATTTCTTTAGCTTGCTTTTGTGATGCCTTGAGACTCATATGAAAGAATACATAAGACATAAGCCCCGTGAGATTGGAGAATATCTCTCTCTTAGAAAGTTGGGTCGAGATATCAAATCTATTCTAATTCAATTGATTTGATAATAGTTAAACATAGAACACACAACATTGTAAATTTTATGTACCGTTATTTCATAAAAATTATTTGATATAAAATCCAAGCATATGAATAAATACTAAAGAACAGTTAATAAGGCTGAATTATATTAAGTTCCATCGTTATCATGCTGAGGCCAAATTTTGGGATAATACGAGACAAAGTATAAAGGTTAAAAATACAACAATTATACTTGGAACCAATTTTCAGAAAGTTGGGTTGAGATAGCAAGTCTATTCGAATTCAATTGATTTGATAATAATTAAACATAAAACATACAAGATTATATGTACTATTATTTCATAAAATTTATTTGATATAAAATCTAAGCATATGAATAAATAGTAAAAAAAGTTATAAGGCTGAAAAACTTGAAATTTATTAAGTTCCATCATTATTATGCCCCACAGTTGAAATACCAAGAATTTGAAGAAAATTCTAAAATCTAGTGAGAAATTGAAGAATGGAGATGATGTTGGATGAATGAAGGATGGTATGTTTGTGACAGGGAGAGCTAAGGAATGTTGCATAGCCCTTTATCGCGATTGTGATAAAAAAGGAAAATTCAAACACGTCACAATCCTGACAGGAGGTATTTCCAAGCATAAGATTTTTTAAGTTTTGAAAGCTCGGGAGCTATTTTTAGAATCAAATTAAGTGAGAAAATCATAGACACAACCTTAGAACCCACAAGCACTATAAAAGAACATGAAAAACACAAAAAAGAAGCAGCAACTACTAAATCAAAGCAAATCAAAGAGGAGGGATCAAAGAAAGCTTCAAAGAATTTCCAGTATTCCAGATCAAGACTTCAATTAGTTTTTACTCTTTTCCCTTTATTTCTTTCATAGTCTTGAATCTATATTTGGAATTTAAAGATGTTTAACATGATTATGGATTTCTAAATTCATATTTAGGGATTATTTTGTGAACCTTATTTCTTGTTAAATTCAATACACTGATGAATGTTTATGATAATTGTTGTGCATATACTTGGTAACAAATCGAGAGAGTGAATCAAGTCATTAGTGTTAAGATGTGCAATGAGAGTTGATAACTTAATGGACCTACAATTATCAGATTGATGAATAATTGAAGAGAGAACTTAATTGTGAGAATTGCTTTAAATGTAATTGAATAAGTTAGGAGTAGTTTTGCAAATATAGAGATTACAACTTTAGAAATATCGAATTCAATTAGGGTTACTTAATTAGACCTCGAGAGAAGGTAATCAAAATTTTAGAATATCTAGGATCAAACATAAATCGAATCAACAGGATAAAGGGAAACAAAATAAGGATAGAATAATTCCTAATTCTTCATACTTGATCAATCTTAATTTGATTGGCAACTCAATTGTTTAATTCTTGTTTTGATTTGTTATTGTTTTAATTTCAGTTATTTATTTTAATTCACATCCTTCTAATAAAAGGTTCTTTTCAAGTTGTTTAGGTGTCTAATAGTCCTCGTGAGAATGATACCTTTGATGCTACAAATTATGATTCGTATACTTGCGATATTGAGAGTTTTATTATCATATAAACCTTGCTAAACAAGTTTCTCCATAGTTGACCAATTGAGGTATTTTTAGGGTTGTTAGGATCCTAACTTGAAAGAAAATAACCTTTTAGAAGACAATGAAGACCGATTCAAGTATAAAGATGCTAAATATTAGGGAAATTAGGGAGAAGAGAAAACAAGCACTAATCATACTTAAGGAGAGAACTGCCTATCCCTTGCGAGGTTTAAGAGCTAAAGAAACAAAACAAAATCAATTTTGGGTATAACTTGGTGTCCAGGCTGATAATGAGGTGATGATTTAGTTTTAACTATAAGTGTACAGTGTAATTGTAGCTAACACTAACAAGTACGAATCGATCCCATGGCAACTATATTTACTGGTACTTGCTATCTTTCTATTATCTAGTCTAACAAATTATAGTGATGATAAATCAAATGCCAATTTAAAATAATAAACTAAGATAAATAAGTAGAATTGACTAATTAGAATGAAGATTAAACTCTGAAACAATAAAAGATGATCATGGTACTTGGACTTTGAATCCCTTTAGGACTTCTTAATATCAATTTAATCTATAGTTTGATGGATCATAGAAATTCCTATCCTATATTAATGTTAACAAGTGTAAATTACATCGTGTTTTAGGGCATAGTTTGATATGTGTTTAGTTGTTAATTTAATCATTTAGTATATGTTTAGGATAGAATTGTGTAAGTTTGTTAATTATTTAGGTTTTAAGTTTTTTATAAGTTAATACAAGTCTTTGAGCTTAAATATTATGTTTTTTAGGTATCTTGATGTGTTTGTTAGTATTTTATCAAAGAATGAAGAAGTTTCGGAGATATTTGGGCTGAAACATCGACCCACGATCATGGCATGTGAGGCCATAATCATTACAGAAGCATCAGATTTGGCCCACAATTGTGGAAGCCCAGGTAATGGCTCACGATTGTGTCCTACATCAGATAAACGTGTAAACATTCAAGAACATCAAGTTTCAAGAGA
Organism: Erythroxylum pedicellare; assembly: GCA_027563575.1. NCBI lineage: Eukaryota > Viridiplantae > Streptophyta > Magnoliopsida > Malpighiales > Erythroxylaceae > Erythroxylum > Erythroxylum pedicellare. The sequence goes on from JAOQMP010000005.1 coordinate 25,404,350, forward strand.
TTTATTGGACCTTTCGGACACTGAAAAAATCCTAGGGTTACCCAAAACACATGAGGATATTTAAAGAACAACAAGAGAGGCAGAAAAGAGCTTTTGATTTAGTCACCTTGCGAAACCCTAGGCAGAAATCATCGAGAGATAGAGGAAGAGAGAACAGGAGAATAAGAAGGTAACTCGACGTACATCCCATATCAGGAGTTTCCTGACATCGTTGCCTCCCATCATCCATTTAAATTGTATTTCCTATTTAATTTTAGCTTTATTATTGTATAGAATTGAATTGAATAGTTGATGATATGATCCAGAATGTTGAGGATGTTCGAAACTCACCTTTGGAATTTTATTCTTGAATTAAGAAAATATGATTTTTTATGTGTTTATTTGATTTTTTATGGTTTGATTCTACGATTACATAATTTGATAATAAAATGAGAGGTTGAATTGATTGAAAAACGATTAAATTGGACTAATAAGAGTTAGGTGATTTAATAGAACAAGAATTGAATCAGATCGATAAATTATGCAAAGAGAGATTTTGCATAGGTTTTTGATAGTTTATTAAAGAACTTCAAAGCTAATTAGGATTTTGGATAGGTTGTAAATTGAAAAATTGTAACTTCCATAATCTGATTAGGGTTTACGATTTAGGTAAAGTTCCCGTTCTCTCAATTGGTAATTTCTTTCGATTGATTCTTAGGTGTGTTGCAATTGCTTAATAATTAGTATTTTCATATTTGATTATTAATTTGATTGATTGAATTAAGTTCTCATATCAGTTTAGTGTAATTTGAATTTTTGTTATCATTTTTGGCCTTAGATTTTAAGATTAGATTAACTCCCTCCTTGTGGGATCGATACCTTTGGTACTACACTAACGAACTATACGCTTGCAGATTATCGAGGGCTAATACTTAAAACTTACACACAACTGACCACCCGAGTAAGTTTTTGGCATCGTTACCGGGAAGGCGATTAGCTTAATTCTTGTAGTTTAAAGCTTTTTCACCTTTTTTAATTAAAAAACTAGGCATGAAGTATACGACACATCAACTTGGATATTGTTGGACAACAATGGGGAATCTTAAGAGTTGAATGCTAAGAAGAGATAAAAAGAATGAAGAACTGTTGACAATTGTCATCGAGTTTGAAAAAGCTATAAAAGTCTCTATTCGTGAAGAAAATGAAAAAAATAAAAGGGAGTTATTAAGGAAGAACAAGAGCAACTCACCCTTTTAACAAACAAACAGCGAGACTTAATAAACGATTCAGGGAGTTTTGTTGTTTCCTATTTTATTGACAGTTTGTTAGTGAAAAAGACATTACTGAAATTAATTGGTTTTATCAACTTTATCAATATTGTCCTTCTGATCATTTTGCAATTTGTAGCTTACTCACAGGGTACAAAATTGATGTTGAACGAGAAGAGTGGAAGCAAGCCACCTATAATTGATCCAAGCTGAGCTTCCAAGGATGTAAGGTCAAGCTAATGACCCTAAATTAACACGTTTAGTAGTTAGATTTAAATTGTTGTGTAGTTAGGTTTGTTGTAAATTCTAAAATAAGTTTTAGATGATTTGGAATGGTTTGGATTGCTAATTCTTTTACTCTCTTGAATCACTTATAAGATAAGGAAACACTCTCGATGTTAAGTGGATTTGGTCTCAATAGTATCGCCATCACCACCTCCATCACCATAAATGGTTTCATGCTCTAACCCTTCTTTTTTCATTGTTGTTATTATTTTCTTCTTATGTTTTTGTATATTGTGTTTTATTTCCCCCTTGTGTGTCTATTTGTCTCCTTCTCATATTGAGGACAATGTATTATTCAAGTGTGGGGAGGGTTGTATGTTTTGCTTTGAGTGTGAATTTTGCATATTGTATGATAGTTTGTTAGGTTGTATATTGTGAATGTGTCGCTGACTTAGATGGAATGAAATTGAATTAATATTAAACATAATCTATTAGGTTGTTAAGAGTCGTTAGCTTAAGAAATTAGTAATCTAGGTTCTTTGGCTAAATATGTAGGCTAATTAGGATTTAGTGTTAGTTGCCACCCTCTAAATTGTCACATTCATTCATAATTTTAGGTCATTCGACTAAGTAGCTTTGCTCGTATTTTTTCATGAAAACAAATAGTTAAAGCAATAAGGTAGGCATTAAATGAAGAAATAAATGTTTGCTGATTTTTAAATAAATAACTATTTTGCTAGCCTTCGGGTTATGAATAGAGTTAATAGCCAGTTGAGAATGTGATGAAGCTGATTAAACAGATCGACACATATCATAAATATGTGCCTTCGCGTCAAAAGGCTATAATGACGATCTAAGAAAGCAGCTTAATAAAAACATGACTTAGCCGAGTAATCGAATCGACATTCATCATCAATGTTTGCCTCAGTGTAAAAAGCTACATCTATGTCCACAGAAAGTAAATAAATAAAAAATGTTTCCTAATAAAAATCTACCGAACTTGTAAATAGATTAACTTTTCATGAAAACGTATTTAGGAGTAGTTACAAAGTTTGAAGGACCAAATAATTATTAATGTGTGTGTACAATTAAAAGGGTGAATAACTTGACATTTAGGTCTTGATTAAATATGTAAATTTAGTCCAAAGTTCCTAGATGCAGATTTTGCATGTTAATGATTTGGAATAACTTGAATGATTATGTTTAAAGTTAAGTTTATTTGATGAAGTTTAAGTCATTGTCTCATTATTGCATTGTATGTTTTCTGATTTTGTGTAATTGTTGTTT
>JAOQMP010000005.1:25419397-25433764 GCA_027563575.1 Erythroxylum pedicellare
TTCTTCAATCTTTAATGCTTTTGAAGATGTGCTTCTATTTTTCTGGTTCTTTTGATTCTTCTGACCAGCCTTTAATGGGATAGACTTATCTATTCTAGGTTTATCTTTTGCATCAAGCTCTACTTCATTTATCTTTAGTGAACTAAGTAATTCATCTAGCTTCAACTTGCTTAAGTCCTTAGCCTCTTGTATTGCTGTAACCTTGGGTCTCCATCTTTTAGGTAGACTTCTGAGAATCTTTCTGACATGATCATAATTATCCTAGATTCTCTTAAGAGTTTTAAGTCCGTTAATGATTGTTTGAAATTGTCCAAACATCTTATCAATAGTCTCCTCATCTTTCATCTTGAACAGCTAATACTGATGAACAAGAATACTAATCTTGGATTCTTTCACTTGATTTGTGCTTTTGTATGCAATGGCTAATGTGTCCCACATCTCATTTATAGATATGCATCCATGAACCTTATCATATTCACTTCTTCTTAGGGCACAACTTATAAAGAACTTGGCCTTTGAGTTCAACTGAAATCGAGCTTTTTGATCAGCTGACCATTTGTCACGAGAGATGAAATTGTCTCCATCATCTATTGGTGTATATAGACCATTCTCGATGATATCCTAAAGATCAATATGTCTGGATTCTATGAAGAGTCGCATCCTGTCCTTCCAATAATGATAATCCTCACTATTGAACGCAGGAGGTCATGTGATCGAGGTACCTTTAGCTATAAAAACATGTGATTCAGCTATGGATCTTTGTCCTCACTTTGTGACAGTGTTTCTTGGAAACCTTTCTCTGATACCAAATGAAGTAAATCACTTGTTAATATAGAAATCCGATATGATATGTAAACTACACAAGAAGGGGGGTTAAATTGTGTAATCTTTTTGAAAATATTAATCTTTTGAGACTTCTTGAATTTCTTTACAAAAATTTGATTGATTACTAAATCACTTTGTTAAAGTTGATAAGCAATGCAATCGCAAGTAATATTATCTACTCATCTAATAACAATAAAATTAAAGGTAAGGGTTAGGGAATAGATGCTATGATTTTATACGGATTCAACTCAAACCTTGGGTTATGTCCAGTCCTCAGAGTTAGTCTGAGATTTCACTATAATCTTCAACTTTATAAGTATTCTTTCTATACTTGCAGAGCCTCTTCAGGTCTCTCTCACAAAGTATTCTTTATCAGCTATATTAGCCTCTCCAGGCTCTAGCCTTCCTTTCTCTCTCTAAGAGAAGTATTTTTGAACCTTAGGTTACAGATGTATTCGCTCATTTCTTTCGCACTTTGAATATAGAATTTTTGCTAATGTAAAAGCATTCATTGTTTTACTCTTCGACTAGAACTAGTATTTATAGCCTAAGTCTTCAACTATCTTCTTGAAAATTGCTTTTTGAATCTTCTAGAAATGGTTATTAGTTGAGTCTTGTAACTAACTCCAACTAACTAATTGTCTGACATTCTAGAATATTTTCCTTTTGTATCGTTTGGAATAATTCTTCTTCTGTTATTATGTTTTGTCTATTATTCCACTTCGTCTGGTATAGCGCTTCGTCTGGTGTTGACCGCGCACCTTCTAAGTTGGCTAAGTGTTACTTACATTTTGCACACTTAACAAACTTATCAAAATAGTTCATATATTTCTAAGATTATTATTATTTGATTGTCATCAAAGTTAATAGAAGTGAAGTCGTCTTGACTTAACATAATACAGGTGATAGATTTCAAACAAGAGGGGCATTTTTATACATAAAGAAACAAGAAAAAAGATTATTGGTCAATAAGGAAAAAATTGATAGAGCTATAATCATCACTTAGTAGCTCTCCTCTTTCCCTAAGAGTGAGGCCTTCCTTGGAAACCTTAGGTTTTTATATCACTCACCAATATTGACATAAAACCTCCTTATCTCAAGGAAAATTAAATATCATTTCAAATTTAAACAATATTTTTATGGGAGTGGAGGTCTTTGAGGATGCCATAATCAAAGGTCTCATTCATGAAATCAAAGGACAAAAAATGTACATTTGTATGAGAATGCTTCCCTTAATCAATGAGGAGCTTAAGATCGTAAACCAAAAGAAATTAGGAAATACTAATACAATAGTAAAAGAGGTAAGAGGTAGACTACAAAGATGAGCTCAATCCTTATTATACAATTCTTCATCTGATGCAGGATTAATAAATAAGGAAAAGGCATCTCTCCACTAATACACTCAAGTAGTTTCTTAGAACCATTCACTTTAGAAGTAAAGGGGCAAGGGTGCATTGGTTGGGGGACATGGATAGAAATGTTTGTTATCTCTATAAGAGTGTTACAAGAAGGAGAAACTTTAATAGGATTGTCTCTCTTATAAATAACTAGAGAGTTTAAGTTTAACTTTCAACAAAATGTTACATAAAGCATTCACTTTTTTTCTCAAACATCATTAGCACACCAACTAATAATCATTATTTTATTTAGATGCTAGAGTTTATCATCAATAAACAAATCACTCCTTAGTATGGTAATTCTCTCATTAGACCCTTCATTAAAAGAGATGTAGAGAAGGTAGTTTCTTAATCCATCCCATCAGGCCCCTAAACCTAATAGGTTAAATAGTTTCTTCTTTCACAAAATGTGAACATTAGAACCATGGTGGTTAAAGCTATGTTGGAGTTCCTGATTGAGGTAAATTATTAAAGAAAGTCAATGAAATATTAATTTATCTCTTTAATAAGATTTCCTTATTTGGTTCTCTAAAATATTACAAACCATTCTAATGCTATAACATGTTACATAAGATCATATTCAAGTTGAGCATAAGTAAACTAAAGGAGATTCTTCCTAAATACATCGATGCTTCTTAATGAGTTTTAATTATAGCTCAATAAAATATAGATAACATCATGCTCTATAAGGGATATAATAGGAGACATTTAAGCAAGTATTGTGCTCTTAAAATAGACTTCTAAAAGGATTTTATTTCTTCGGATTTGCTTTTTATCTTATAAAGTCATTTACATTCAGTCATTAAATTGTAGAATGGTTGAACAATATAGAACTTCAGTTTAATATAATGTTTTGATCAATAGGAAGCCCTCTAATCTCATCAAGGGAGCTAAGGTTTAAGATAAAATGACCTATTACCCCCATATCTCTTCACCTTAGTAGTGGAAGTTCTAACAAGATTGATTATGATATCCATTAATTAAGAACAACTCTTTAAATATAATTCAAAATGTAAAAAGTTAAGGATCAATAGCTTATGCATTGTAGATGACTTAGATTCTCTTTTCAAAAGTTTATACTGTTTTAATAAGTACCTTAATAAAAGTTATGAATACTTTCAGGGAGTTATCTTGTCTTTCTATTAATAAGAGAAGAGTTAAATGTTTCTCTCATTAAGTGCCTCGTATTTTTCCCCTTAGTTCTCCTCTCTAAATGGTTTAAGGTAGTGTAAATGCCCTTTTTCATATTTAGAGGTCCCCATCAACTCAAGGAAACTTTCTTTTAATGATTACCTTCCTCTTTGGGGAAAATTCATAAGAGAATCTCCTATTAGTGCAATAAGAGCCTATTACTAGCAGGGAGGCCACAACTCATCAATTCAATCTAAACAACTTACGTATTCATTAGTCCCCATACCTCATATTCCTTTTAATATTAGTAAATCAATTGAAAGAATGACGAGAAGCTTTCTTTAGTCTAAAGACTTTAACAAGAGAGCAATGGCCAAGGTCAGGTGGAGTGATTTATTCCACACAAAGAATAAAGAGGGATTTATGATAATGTTAATCTTGATTATCAATGAAATGTTGATAATTAAGAATGGAAGATCCTAACATATAAATAAGTTTTATAGGTTAAACAAATCCATATATTTTATCTAGAAAATGAAAACTTTTGGACAATGTAATCAAGGTATGACTCCTCTTAATCCATGTGTCAAATTATAAAGTATGGTGCTATAGTCAGGCCTTATGTCAAGGTTAAGATAACGGATGGTGTGAAAAAATGTTTACAATATAATAATTGGACTGGATTATAACCTTTGAGAGAAGCTATTGAAACTCTCTTCATATAGTAATACCCGAGTTAGTGACTGTTAAGGAAGTGATAAGAAGTAAAGCTAGTGTCTTAGAAGCTCTTTCCAAAACCTCTCTTATTGATCAACTCTTAGGAACTACTCTCAATCATAATAAACAAGATAACATATAATGGAATAGGAATGTTAATGGCTACTTCACTAATTCTTTATGCAAGGACATGTTAATAAATAAGATACCATAGAGTGGAATAGGAATCTTAATGGTTATTTTACTAATTCTTCATCCAGGGATATGTTAAAGCCATCAGTTTCGAGTGTAAATTGGCACAAGCCAATATGGTTCCCTCGAGCAAATCTCAGGTGATGAAATGCGGAAGCAACCTATTTTAATACAAGAATAGAAAACACACCAAATATAATCCAATATTTGAAGAAAACCTTAAAGTGGTCAAATATATTGATATAAACAATGAAAATAAGGAAAGTTAACAAGTTTTGTCATCTTACTCCTATTTATAATGAAAAATAACACCGTAATATGAAGTTTACTTGAACTAAAACTCTAAAGTATGAAGTTTATTTAAAATAAAACTATGATAGTTCTGAGCATGAATATTTAATCATTTTCAACATGGATTTGCATGTTTCGATGCCTCATAACCAAGTTCGCAATAACTTTATGGCTAACAATCAGAAGGAAACTATCAACTATTGATAAAGTTAAAGCATTCCTAAACATTGTGTCTTCCAATGTGAGGAAAAAACATAACCCCTTTTCTTCCAATGTGAATACTCCTTTTATACTTAGTTTGGGTTGATTCAAATAAACAACTTTCCCTTTCCCTTATAGTAATGGAATGAGCCAATAATTTGGTCTTACCAAACTCTTAAACATGGAAAAGGTGATGCTCTGGTGTATAAGATTTCATTAGGAAATGTAATTTATTCAATATCGTGTTAGAGGTGTTTCAAAGCAAAGTCAAACTTAAGGATAACTTGCTTCTAGAAAAAATAATCTACGCAAGAAAGCAGCTAATAGCTCATGAGATACAAAAAAATTGCAACCACCAAATTGTGAGATCATAGAATATCATTGTCAATAAATACCAAGTTTCAAATTCTTCAAAAAGGGGTTATTCATTAGCCTCTTATAATAATAACAGGGGTTATTCATTGGCCTCTTATAATAATAACTTGTTTTACAAGCTTGTAGTTTAATTCGTTGGAAATGATATGGTTATTGAGTGTATAGAAGACCTTTCTTGATGTCTAGAAGACAATTCTTTACCTAGTCTCTTTTGTAGTCAGCTAACTCTTATCTTATTTTTATAAAATATTTTTTAGTTTATCAAAAATGTTAATAATGTTTTATTTCAATTTATTTTCTTTTATATACATAATAAAAGTTTTTAAACAATTTTAAAAATTTTTTCATGTATTAAATGTTTGAACTCCATTCATGTATAGGTTATATGGATGTGTAAAAAAACTATGATAATATTTAAATTATAGAAAAATATTATTTTAAATAATATTTAGCCTTTTATTTTATGTAATGCATTAATTTTATAATATTTTTATAAATTTAAATATTTTAATTAAAATTTGAAACATAATACTTTAAATCAAGTTTGTTTCTTATGAATAATATTAAAAGATTTTTTAACTTTTATAAAAATATTTAAAAATTTTATTGTAGAAATTAATGTTTGGAAAAAGTTAAAAATTTTGTTATGTGTTATATTACGGTGAAACTACTCTACTATATATATAGAGGTAGAGAACAATATGAGTTTTTCAATCAAAATATTCTGTAGCTATCTGATTAAGGTATTTTAATATCTTATCCAGTAAAATTTTATTTGATAACATATTCATAAATAAATTTTATTTGATAACATATTCATAAATGTATCTTGCATACTTAAGAATGGTAAAGCTTGCTCATTCGAGCCCGTCAAATTTTTATAGCGTGGTTTGAATTGATCAAGCCTTATACTAGATTTAAACTTTTTATAAAAAAAATTTGTGCTTTTGACTGAGCTTGAGTTAAAATTTTCCAACAAAAAGTTGGCAATTTTTAATAAAAATAATGTTACTTTTAATTTTTTTAAAGTCAAAAAAATATATTTATTCAAATTTGGCCCATGCATAATCAAACTTTGGACCGCTAAAGTTCTATTAGGTTTAGTTTCAAGCTAATATTTTGGGTTTAATGAGCTTAATCAAGTTTGAACTTGACCCGTTGCCACTCCATGCATAGTAATAAGTTTCTTGGCATGAAATGAGCATTGTAATTTCTAGACATAAAGTACTAATTTTCTATCAATATGGTACATGAGTTCTTTAAACTTAAAACTATAGTTAAATGCTTTTCCAAAATATAAAACTTAATTCAATTTGATTTATATTTTCGACACTTATTCTCATGTAATCAAAACAAACATACAAATCTTGTTAACTAATGGATCATAACAAAAAGGATGAGAGTAATAAGTTAGAATTTCACTTCTTGTAGAAGTGATTACGTCTATGTAAATTTTAATTACTGATAATATAACTGAAGCCAGTTTTCAAACAAACTCGACGCGTATCTAATTACCATGTTGTGTCGTTAATATTATGTTAAAGCGTATTGGAGAAAACAATAAAATTAAAAGAACAAAATAATGAGATGTTGCGTTGTCACAATGTTATGATTGACAGATAGGTGAATTCGACATTCCTCGCATTGCGTGCACTTTGATTCCACTACTGAAATAGAAAATGGAGTTGATTTAAGAAGTATGATTATCAATTCAGTTGGCCCAAATTAGCAAGCCCACGTGACAATTTTCATAACGACGCATTTTCGCCACCATTCTGACAAGTCACAACGCAGACCCAAGTCGTTTTCCACGCAATTTCTTTCTTTTCCCGGGAAAATTATTAATCGTAACTCCCTAATTTTCTCTTCACCCGAACACGCCACGCACCTCCACTCGTACCCGGAAAATCGATCCAGTTTTCCGGCAACGTCCCCAAAAGACAACCCAATAAGTGCGCTTCCAAAATGGTGTCTCCAGAGAACACTAATTGGCTGATCGAGTACGGATTGATCGATGACATACCTGTTCCAGACCCTAACTTTTCTGTTCCTGTTTCTAGCTTCTCTTGGCCCGTACAACCTCTTAACCGTTCTACGGATGTCGGGTATAATTAAGACTCATCCAATTTTCTTTCCAATTTGGATTTTTTTTTTGTTTTACTTCGTTCGGGATTTGGGTTTCGATGGTGTTTATGGAGTCGGATTATTTTAGCTGATTTACTGCTTTGAGCTTGTTTCAATTTCCCGATAATTGGAGTAGGTAATGATCTTTTGCGATGAGTGGAATATTTGGCTTATTTTCAGTTGCTTTTTGTGTGTGTGTGTGTGTATGAAATGGAGTTCGGAAGGGTATTAGCTGAAATTGGCTCGAATTAGTCTCCTAGAACATGACTGGGTTTTGACCATATGGTTCGAATTATGGTTGTAGAGTTCTTATTAGTAGGTTTAACCATTACGTACTCGGCTTCTTCTTATGATAGTTTATGCTATTGTTAAGTGTCTGGAGTTTCTTAGCCGGAATCCGAGCTTTTTGGGCTATGTTTAAACCTGTATTTCTAGGCACTAGTAGGTTATGATATCCTTTCCTTTAATTCTTTACTTTTTTTGCGTAAACGAGGATGTTCAAGTGCTTTCTAAATTAATTACAGTTTATTGCTTTCCTTAGATTTGGAGGACAATCAAGCATATTCCTCTGATGTTTTAGAAAGGACTTGCTTTTGATATTTTCATAAGCAATGTTCATATTTATTACCAATAACGGATTTCATTTCTGATGACATGATGTAATCATTTCAGTTGAACCTTTTTGCTCTTATGTTTTCTTGGTTTATCTTTCTATTTCTGAGCAACGTAACCTTTTCAGCGTGGAGATTGATGGTTCACTTGGGGATTCTGATACCCATAAGGAGTCCAGTTCAAAAAAAAGGTACATTACTTGCTTTGAGTATACTTTTGTATTTTTATTTATTCTGTTGAAAACTATGTGTTCACTAGTCCTCCTACAGCGCTTTATGATGCATTAAGTTGATTTTTGTTGTACAAGTCTTTAATCTTGACTAAGAATTGCTATGCTTTTTCATACCTTTTCTGTGGAAGGGTTTTGTTGGCGGTATTTCATGGAACTGTTGTCTAGGTTTCAGAGGCTGGAACACTAGAAATGAAATCATAATTTCTCTTATTTTTAAACAGTTGCGAGCTTCTTGTTGACTGATGGCTTTTTACTTCAAAGCAATAGATGTTGAGCGGATACTAACGAATTGGCATCAGTCTCTTTTTTAATTCTTTGGCCTCTTATTCTCTAGGGCAATACAAGTTTGTCATGTAACTCAAGTATGCTGTTCATTCCATCTTCTTTTTTTGTTGATAGAGTGGTGGAATATGTGTCTCTTGTTCCTTGATTGATTTGAACATTAAAGTATTGGATTTGAAGGAGCAATAACTTGTCCTAGGAATTTCATCTTTGTCATTTTTTGTTGATGCAGGGTTAGATCTGAAGCAGCTGGTGCTTCTAGCTCCAAGGCATGTAGGGAGAAGCTGCGGAGAGATAGGCTAAATGACAAGTGCTGTCTTAAATCTCTCTCTTTTATTCCTGAACCCCCCACACATGCTCAAATCCCTCCCCCCACCGAGAAAGAAAAAAAAGTGAACATTTATGGTAAAAGGACCAAACAACTAGATCATAGAAAATGACAGTTTCCTAACTTTTTTCTTTGTTTTTGTTGTTAGGTTTATGGAATTGGGTTCTATCTTGGAGCACGGAAGGCCTGCTAAAACAGACAAGGCAGCTATTTTGATTGATGCCATTCGAATTGTGACCCAATTACGAGGTGAAGCACAAAAGTTGAAAGACTTGAATTCAGGTCTTCAAGAGAAGATCAAAGAGTTGAAGGTGAATTTCTCTTTACAAGTTCTTTTCTTTTCAGTAACATGTGAATGCAATGATAGAATTTTTTTATATATGATTCTACATGTGATGCCTTCCTTTCGTGTGATCTTCAACATTCTGAACTGTGCAATTGGGACTGACAGCTGTGGCAACCAAAGTACTAAAATTGCTGTTTGCCCTGTGTAGACTGAGAAGAATGAGCTTCGTGACGAGAAGCAGAGGCTAAAGGTGGAGAAAGATAAATTGGAGCAGCAACTGAAAGCCATGAACACACATCCTAGTTTCTTGCCTCCCCCTCCAGCGATCCCTGCAGCGTTTGCTGCCCAAGGTCAAGCACCTGGTAACAAGTTGGTCCCTTTTATTGGTTACCCAGGAGTTGCAATGTGGCAATTCATGCCACCTGCTGCTGTGGATACTTCACAAGATCATGTGCTTCGCCCACCAGTCGCTTAAAGTTGGGGAGCATTGCAAATGTATTCATTTAGTCAATTGTTACTTTTCTCTCTCTGTGTTTACTGATTCATCTAACTGGATTTGGTTGGTGACTTGACTGTATTGAGGCCTCTGTTTCTTTCTATGAACTACTTCTGGTTTTCACCTGTAAATTCTTACCGTCCTGTGCTTACCCATTACCTCAGGTTCACGTATTTGTAAATGTTTGAGCCCTTTGGAAGATTAGTTTTCCTCATTATCTTCCCTCTCTGGAATAACCATGTAGGAGTTCTTAACAGGTAACTATGATCTTTGGTAAACCAGGCTATTAGACGTTTTAGCAACAGAGATTTGATCGACAATAAGATGCCAGTAATCGTAACCCTTTGCACAATACCTTAAAAAGAAAAGAGCTAATGGGTACTGCCAATTACCGACTGTATTTCATAATCCGTGGGCCTGACTAAGCCTGACTATTCCTTTGGGTGTCATGCTATGTAATCTTATCCGCTCCTTGCCTGTGACATGTTCGTCCCATCTTCTTGTCAAGCTTCCTAGTCTCTTTGCCTCTGGTCATGGCCTCCAATCTTCTCAAACTCAACGTTCGAACCTGGAAAACAGTAAATCCCTTAAACCGAAAGCAAACTCCTCTCCTATTCTCTAGAGACCATCACTATTGCTATTCAAACAATTCTTATTTTTTTTCTTTCACTCACAAGCCTTTAACTCCCTCGCTTCATATCCACTCTTCTCTGTCATCCTCCAACTCCAACCCGCCTACCACAAAAGATGAAGCCATCTTACAAGCCAAAACTTGCCTTGCCGCCACCTTGGCAAAGCCCCTGAACAGCCCCAAGTTCGCTGGAAAATTCAAGAAGCTAAAGCAACCCAAATTTCAAGTCGAAATCCCTCTCATCGATGACTCATCAACTTCAATCTCTAAACTCGCTTTTGATGTTTTCATAAACATACCTATCAAGAGAAAAGGGTCAACAGTTAAGATCACAATCATATGGCCAAGCTCCAAGTTGAAAGACGAGGCAATCGAAGTGTTCCAATCTCATTCCTTAAACAACATTACCCATGTTGATATTTCTGCAGCCAAAGGTGGAGATGCCAGAATCTTGAACTCTGCTGAGGTAGCAGTATTCATGGCTCCGGAGAGTTCGCAAATATCAGTCGTCAAAATCGTTAGTGACAGTTTGTATCCAAAGCCTGTGGTGATGTTCAACCCCAGGTGGGGATTTGAAGAGGATAGTGAGTTTGGTGAATTGAGTGAAGTTTTGAGGTCATTTGAAGTGATCTATTCGTTCATGGGGTTGGAGGTTAGAGGTATTTTGAGTAAGAGGAAGGGAGTGGTGTTCAAGTGCGTGAGAGATGGGATTGTAAGCGGTGAGAAATGGAGTGTTCTTGTGGAAGAAGAAGAAGATAAAGGAGAGCTAAAAGTTGTGTCCAGGTTCAAAACTCGACCATCAATTGGTGAGGTTGAGAATGTGTTGTATAATTTGATGGCCATCAACTCGCCTATCACTAAGTCTGCCAAGTTCCTGAGGGACTTGATATCAAATGTAACAGGAAAAAAGAACTGAGGTTATCACATTTTCATTGATGACTTGTTTTTTCCACGCTTGTCGCTGTTCTAGTCCATGCATTTCGTGGAAATAATAGTATAAAAATACTTCCAATCCGATGCATTTTCGCTTGCTGAAGTTCATAATTGCCTACAGTTCTCTCTGGATTCACTTGAATCAGTTTGTCTCGCTGGCCTAAACTAACCAACCAATGAGACTAGCAATGTTACTGTGCTGTATTATTTAGCGATAAATCTCTCAATCAAGGACCCTGGAGATGTTGATTCATTTTCAAGCTAGGTTTCCCAATATGTTTTTTAACATAAAATAAGAAAATAAAAAGTGGGGCATCCTAGCATAGTACTGAGTTACTATGAACAGAGAATGTTGCCTGAACATCCCGAGGATATTTCACATTTGACATTCTGTATTAACAACTTTCCTCTTTGCATTCTTTATTATTATTATTTCCTCTCCTCATATACATACATATGTTATCATAATCAGAAAAAAGAAGAAAAGAATCAAAATTCTTATACTAAGATTCCCTTATATTACACCCCTTAATGAACTTATCAGAGAAGTTGATGTACTTGGCCCATAATGGCCTGAGTTGAGGGAACGCTATGTCTAGCCAAGGCTTTGACCGGCCATTGAAATGGACCACACCGGCCGTCTCAGCATCAGCGAGACTTGTGTTTTCCTGGTACCCCAGTCCCAGCATGTGCCAGAAAGAATATATAGTATGGACGTGACCGTGGAATGCTATTAGACCAGGTGGCAATGTTCCTAATTGCCATAAGCTCAAGTCTGATTTCAAGTTCTGCATTAACAGAAGAAATGATTGAGAAAGCAAGAGAACGGGATGAGATCTTCTCTTCTAATTAACCTGTTCTTACTCTATTTCATACTATCTCATCCACACATTTTTCTTATTCGAACACAAATGTATGGATAAAATGATATGAAATAGAGTAGGAACATATTAACTGGAACAGAAAATCTGTTCTTAAAAGAAACGACTTCTTAAGACTAAATTCACTTACATAATTCATTGTAGTCTATTCTTACTAAATTCACTTACATAATTCATTGTAGTCTATTCTTATTGTATTTATTATTTCTGTTGATCGTTTTATAAATGACATTTCAGTTGCACTGTATTATAATGTCATTTTTTGAGTTAAAAGTCATTTAAATCCAATTTTCTTCAAGTTCGTTCATCTTAATAAAGCCTTCCATCTTTCAACATGTGAACCAGAAAAGGGCAATTAATTTATTTGCAGTTACTTACCAGTTGGAGCCAGTAATGGTATGTGAGGCTGATATTGGTCTTCCTCCAAGCTTCCAAATCAAATATGTTCATGCCATACGCCCAAGCGCATTCATTAGGATCAAAATTGTTTACTATCAAAGGATGAGAAAATTTCAAGTAGCTCTTCAACCGCTTGGACATAACAAATTTATCTTCTCCTCTGCAGGTTTCCACTGCCCCGTTAACCTTTCCATTCAAGTCAATGTCCCAAAGAGGTTAAAGATCCGTCTGAACAACTATGTCATCGTCCGAGAATACCACGTTGCTTAGACTTGGAAACAGCTGCACAATATGAAGCTGATTTTTATCTCCTATTCACAAAGTTGATCAAATTTGATCAAGCTGCATTACCTCTGGCAGATGGATTCTGATGCCATTCATCATGGTATTATACTTGGGACTAAGAGCTTGGAGTTTTGCTGCAATTATAACGGGCTTCTCTTTATTGTTTGCGACAATTGCAGATGACCCTCCTCTGAACTGTGACCGAACCATCTGATCCTTTTCCATTGCTTCCAAAACCGGAACTTTCCCCTTTGTAAACCAATCGAAATGATTCAATGCTTTGACCTCGATTATGGAAGGCGATAAAGGGTGGAAGGAGAACCATGCTTGCATAGGTGAATAAGTTTTCTTGTCGGTTATTATGTGTAGTACAAAACTTTGGGGGCGTAAAGCATTTCGGACAAGCGAAGTAGCAACAACAGCAGTTGCTAGAACATTGTCTGAGGCAAGGACAAAGTGGAAGTAGGAATTATCCACAAGTGCTGGGACTAGTTCTGGCAAGGGAAGCTGGAGACGGGCAGCTGCATTTGTGGAGTGTTCGTTGGCGAGCCTTAACGCAAGGCAGTGCAGCTGCTTTGGTATGTTTCTTGATGCTACATGCATGTAGAGATATTCCTGTATTTTGGCTGTTCTAGTCCTTCGTTCCAGGAGAGACACCTGAAAATTTAAGATATGAAGTTGCTAGTAGGCTAGATTTGTAATTCAAATTCACTTTTACGTGGTAGGCTAGACTTATAATGTAAAATTCACTATTACATAGTAGGCTGGACTTGTAATGCATTTCGGTTTATTATTTAGCTTAAAACTCATACTATTTCTCTGAGCTTGAGAGCAAAACTTTTTGCACCTAATTTCTTTTCTTTCACTTCTGTCATGAAGTGCTCTAAAGTTTGAGGAATGTCATCTCTTCCATTTAGTTTATCTTCCCAGAACTTGGTATATTACTTCAGGAACCTTTAAATAGCCAAAAAATTATAAATTAGTCAACAAATTCACCATGAAAACCAAACTAAGAGAAGTAGGATTAGGACATTAAGGCCGAGTCAATGCTTCTTCCCATTAAGCTTGGTCCTAATCTTTTCCCCAGGCAACCTGCCAAGTATAGTAAACATTTAGGACCTAGCCTGTAACCGTAGCAATCGTAGTTAATTTTCTTCATATTATAATCAGTGTTCTGGTGGAAGGCTCTCCCCAGTGGTTAAGCCCAACTACTAGGGAATCAGGGATGAACCAAAAATGTTTTTAACTATTGACCTGTGGCAGGCGGCTTTAGTCCTGTCAAAAGGCTTGTAATTAATGTGTTAATTGGGTTGGTACACGTCAGTCTAACTTGCAATTTTTTGCAGATTCAATAAGCAACATAATCCTTTTCCAGAAGCACAAATTCCAGACATTTCAATTGAAAACTTGTTGCACAAAAGAAAATGAACATATGCATAATCGGTTGATTCCTTCCTACCAAGTCTAACTTGGATTTTTAACTAATATTTGGAGGGATTTTATCTCTAATATTTCTCAGATTCTCTCATAGAAATTATATGGCATCTAACCTTGTTCCTATAGCGTTATACATGAGGCTTATGTTAGTTTATGCCCTACAGTCAATCGCTTTGGTTGTAGTTTAATGACAAATTATTTAAAAAGCATTCTTTATTTTGTACATATTTAGATGTATATGATAAAGTCCATGGGATAATTGTACATTGCAAATAAAATTATAATGAGATTATAATTATGAGATTCATATTG
>JAOQMP010000005.1:25440833-25455499 GCA_027563575.1 Erythroxylum pedicellare
CCATTCTCGCGGGGCACGGATTCGGGTATCACCATTGATATCGGGTTCGGATCCAGCGGGAATGGGGTGTTACACCTCGAGATTAGTCACGGGACCCATCCCCACACATACTCACCTCTATGACATGTTTTTACTTTATTTGTCTAGTTATTTACATGGCAGCTGCAAGGGTGATGGCTTAAAACCCTAAACCTAGAGTCATACTGTATATATAAGGGGAATAAAGGGTGGCAACACATTCTCACAAACACACATATTCCAACATTCTCTTATTCAAAATTCCACACACAACAAACTCATTCAGGGAAAAAAATAGATAGATAAAAAGAAGGCAGAGAAGAGAGGAGAGAAAACAGAGACCATTCAGGTGAGAAAGAGAGAAACACATTAGAGAGGTGGAAGCTTGGGATAAAGGCAAAAGGCGAGGGTTAAAACTAAATCCCAGTGAACTTGAGCAACCAGTTGGCTGGGTGAGAACCAAGCAGAAGCAGAAGGCAAGGGCCAATGCAGAAAGTTTTAGAGTGGCAGGAGATCACCGCAACTCTCTCATTCAAACACTCGTTTACTCATTTTGTTTATTATTTCTCTTTTATTTTACTAAACTGACTCATCTGTTAGCTGATAGAATCATACTCTATTAGCTTTTGATAGTTTATTTCAGATATTCACTTTGTTTATTACTTTAATACTTCTCTTTTACTGATAAAAATGGGATTGAAGTATTTAAATATGATGAATCTTGTTATTTCCATGATGGGTTGACCTCTTTTTCTTAAGAATTACTGTAGCTATTTTAGTCAAATATGCATGATTGAGGGACTGTGTTGTTATCTTATGTTTGCTATAGTTTCTGAACTAAATGGATGTAATAGCATGAACAAACTTTGCATCATTTCGGTATTAAACGAATGATCAAGATAAGAAGTTTAATATGGAATGAAAAACTATGGACTCTTAGGTTAAAATTAGAAATATATTAACTTAAATGGTAATTATTAGTTGGGTTTAATAATTAATTTAGATGATAAACTTATCAACTATGAAAGTTAGATTAGTTTGTTATTTGAATTGATTTTAGAACCCAATTGGTAATTTTAGTAAGACAACTATCCTATCATTTCCCCTTAGTCACACATAGGAGATTAAATTAGCGAAATTAATTCTCAAGAGTTTTTCACTTCGATTAATCTTTTTTTTTTTTGCTTCCGATTGAATCGGTTACTTTTCAATCTAATTTTGTGATTTTCTTAAAAACCTAAACGAATCAGCATAGAGTGTTTAGGATTGCATCTATTTTTTTTTTTTAAGGTTAACTTAAGTGAACTAATTTCACCTCCGTAGGAGACAACCTTGGGTAATCAAATACAACGACCTTGTATACTTGCGAGTAGGATAGCCTAGGTATTTTTAAAACTTATTTTGGGCACAACAATGAATCTTGATATGGAGTTGAAATATCTTAATTTGCATCAATTCCATCGCTACATAGGATATGAACCTTATGAATTATAAGTTGCTCTCTAATCCAGCTTATATTCGTTCTTGAATGATTTGTTGGAATAATCTATACTCCTAAATGTGATTCTGTAGATTTGAAAGTTACCCTTGCACTCTCTATGTCTTTAACTACTCTAATCGATAATTTTAGACCAATCCATTTGTGTACTTACAAAGTTGCATAGTTATTACATCTTCTACGAAATGTTTGAGGTGAATTTACATTTGAAGAATGCCATATAGATTTGACATATAGATTTAGGTTCTTGTTTATAGAGGAAACAATAAGTAGATGAGCTAGTAGTTCCACTTAGCCTATTTAAGGTAGATAACCTCATTTTGATGGCTAATAATAAAATGAAAGAGATTTATGGAAGTGTCCAGTTGAAACACAAAATGTTAAACCATTTAACTTTTTTAGCTTAATTTTTAATCAACTCTTTACATGCTTTATTTGTAAATTTCCTTAAACAGTGTTTCAATTAATTGGATAAGTCCTTCACATTAAAGTTATTACTGTAGTCTAGAACATTATCCATTATGTCAAACAATTCTCTAATGTTGCATCGCCATTTATTGTCTTCAATGGACTCTTTTACTTTTTCAACATCAAGAATTAATTTTTTTGATATTAAAAAGCACAATAATCCTACAAGGGTTCCTAAGTTGTTGTAATTATCATACCAAAAATAGTTTAAGTTACCATCCCTAATTATAAATATGAACTCTAAATAAAATAGCTCCTTTAACTTAATTGTTTGTAATATAGTCTAAAAGGAGTTGGTTTTTATTTTGAGTTTTTGAAAACTCTTTCCTTTGATATATTGTGTTTATTTGTTTAACCCATAACTCCTCCTTATCACTTAATATTCTCCATATTTATTGTTATCATAAAACTTTTTTTATTGTTTGTATAGGGATGAGTCCTAATCCCCCTTCATCCTTAATTAAGCACATATCTGTCCATTTTACTTTGGCTATTGATTTTCTTGATAGATCAATTAACCATAGGAAGCATCTTAACTTCTTCTCTATTATCCTAATCAAGCTCCCAGGGAGAACTAAGTCTGAAGACCAATAGATGTGCATGTTATTAAGGTTAGTTGGACCCTCTACAAATGAAAGACTTATATTGCACTAGTTATTAATTCTCCTTTTTATACTTTTATAAAGGGAAGAAGGTTTATATATATTGGTCTCTTATAGTTGACATTTATGTCTAGAAAGGTGAATGGTGATTTTATAGTCTTGATGCCTATCAAACTAGAGAGTCAACTAGAGAGATTACTACCCAAACTAATATAAAGAGGTGACTCTTATCAATGTTAATTGAGATAAATTTACAAATTAAGTTAGGTTTAACTCTAAAAAGTAGAACCAAGTCATACACAGATGACACTATAGATCCTTAAATTCTTGAACTTATTATGGTACTTAAATTCCTTTCCTAACTTATAGTATAGTTAATTAATCTAACAACAACTTTGATTCTTAATTTAAATAGGTAGGGAGAAATGGGATGAAGTTCTAGTTGATGGTATCAAAAGTCTTATAAGTTGATTGCATAAATTTTGATTGAATGCTTTTAATTTTAGTTCTTAAATAACTCTTGAGCTAACATAATATTGTCTCCCATTTTTAATTTTTTAAGGGAAGCTCTCTATGATGGGTTGATTTATAACTTCAGCACATCAATGAGTCTTGAGGCTAAAAACTTTGCAATGATATTTTATATAGTGTAATAACATGAGATAGGCCTATAATCCATGAGGGAAGTTGGATTTGGTATCTTTGCAATGAAGTTGATGAAAGTTTTGTTCATTTCCCTCAACATCTTACCTTTATTAAAGAACTCCAAAACTACTTTAGTGACTATATTCTTGGTTTGATTCTATGTATTTTGGATGCATTAAATCCATTAAGGCTATGGCTTTGCTAATTTAAGTGCGAAGAGTGCTTTCTCCATGTTTACTACGTTAAAAAGGATCTAATTAAACTGGTAGATTTAGCCTCTATAATTTACTCATAAATTAATTATTTAAGTGCCTACATAGATGAACAACAATAAGCAGAATAATCAAAAGTATTTATAAACTATTTGTAAGTGTCTTGTAGGATCTCAAGCTATGATTGAGCCACATTGGCCATTTTATTTTAACAATGATGCAATCTTTTCTATTTTCCTTCTGGAGAGGATTGCCTTATAGAAGAAACTAGTATTTTTGTCTCCAAATTTAAGCCATTAGACTCTTGATCTTTTATTTAAAAGGGTCAATTAACTTCCAAAGCATGAGTATAGTTGAGTAAGGCTATTACCTCTTCATTTTGTTTAGCACCATCTTTATGTGACAAATACAAGTCTTTATGAGCCTAGATTAGTTTGGCTTTTGTTTCAATAGCTCCTTAATGAGTACTACTGAAATTTTTATGGTTAAGTTTCTTGAGTTCCTTTATAACCATTTGAAATTTCCTCATGCAGATAAAGGATTTGCATCCTTGAAATTTGAAGCTCAACCTTTTAGTTACAACCCTTTCATACCCTCTAACTTCTACTAAGTAGTTATTAAAGCAAAATGGAGTTATCCTCTATAGCCTCAATTTCAAGAGTATAAATTAATAGAAGTATGGTCCAAGAAAAGAGGGTTATTAAATATATCCTTACTTTTTGGAAATTAGGATAACTAAAGATCATTTACAAGAACTCTATCTAGTTTCTTTCTTATGAACCATGTACTATTTTCTTATTGCTTCAAGTGAAGAATCACCATTTTAACTTAAGATCCTTGACTTTTGTATGGCAATTCCTAAAGTAATCATTGTAATTTCTTTAGTAAATGTTACCTTCTACTTTAGAAGGATATAGTGTGATATTAAGATCACTAAGGATTATCCATAGAGCATTTATATAAGCATGGATTTTTCTCAAATTATTCAACAAAATGCATCCACATAAGCATGAATTTCATTTTGGCGCTATTAAACCCCTCACATAGAGCATTCATATAAGCATGAATTTTCCTCAAATTATTCAACAAAATGCATCCACGTAAGCATGAATTTCATTTTGGGGCCATTAAGCCCCCTACATTCCAATAATTTTAGAGCTTTTAGCCTTATTTTTCCTATTTGACCTCCTCCTATTAGCAACTTTGTAGTCATTACCTAGATTGCACATTCCTCTTTGCTCATTTAGTAAATCCTTAGAGCTACTATTTTGGTTAATAAAGGGAGTTTGGGGCTTAACCTCCTTATTCACCTTATTTTTGTTCTTAATTTGAGAACCATTAGCAGTAGTCATTTATTCTTCAGCCTCCAACTCCTTTAATTGTGTTTTAGCATCCTTCTCCATTATTATAGACATAGTTTCATAACTTTCCAATAGATTTCCTTAGTACTGATTATGCTCATTGCAAGCGGCTATTGACTTTGCTTATTGCTAGTGTCTATACCTTGTTCCTCAGGCAGGTCAAGTCCTATTAACTGATAATAATCCCCTCTTTGAAATTTCTTACCAATTGTCATCCATTTTTTTACCTTTGTAGATTAACTTAGGCCTCCACTAATATGAAACTATGACAGTGCCTTCAAACAATTTGTCATCTTCTCTTAGCCTCATAAGTAGAATTAATTCTGGAAAATTTTAATGTACGTCAACCATTACACAATTCCTAGAATAACTTACTCTTCTTATTCCAACTATAGCTTCATCCATATAAAATTTTTCCTAATAAATCTTGCAAGTTACTTAGGCTCTTAGTAGCCAACTCTAATGCCACGTTGTAAATATTGATCCATATAGGTATCTACTTTATTTGATCTTCTCCATATGAATGTTAGGTTTTCATCTTTGGTGTAAATTTGGCTTGCTACTGAAGTGTCATAGGCCAACCTCAATAATCTTTTAGGCAGTAGTCTCTAAATCAAATTTGAAAAGGTAAACCCTCCTCATTGATTAAGCCCTCCCTCAATCTCAATCTTTTCTAATGGTATTGTGGAAGAAAAGTGTAAAGAAGCAGTAAATTACCTTTTAACTCAATGAATTCTCAAGTGATTTGCTTGTCACTTGAGTAGCTAAATGAAGGAAGAAAAGTTGCAAAGAAGAAGAGGAAAAGGTAAAGAAATAGAGACGATAGTAAAAACAAAGAATAAAGTGATATTTGACAGATGAGGAAGCAAGTGAAGGAAGCATGATTAGTCCATCATTTACTAAATAGGAAAGGCATAACGAAGTCTTAAGTGAGACATAAAAAGGAGGAACGAGACATAAGTCATTCAATCGGTGATGACGTATAACAATTTTCAATGTTAAAACAAACTTGACCATCATATTTAGAACATTTTTAGAAGTTTCAATCTTTACAATAGTATGAAATTTTTAATTATATATTTTTCAATTTTTTAGATAGTACATAGAATTATTCTTAACATATACACAAAATTTTAACTAAAAAATTATAGTATTAAATTTTTAAAAAGATGATAATGTAACATAACTAAGTTGTATCCTTAATTAAAATAAATAAGCATATATTTTATTGGAGCCGTATGTATCTAATAATACAAAATATAATTTGAAATATAATTAATATTTTGTTTATAACTGAGGATACTCAAAATTTTTCTTTGGTCCTATGAATCCTAATTTGTTAGATTCAAAATCATATCATGCTTGTACCGTTTGTCGTGTTAGTTTGTAATCATAATGAGTGGGCTCATGTCGCTCATCTCCTAACATATTTCCTGCATAGGAGGGGAAGATAACTAAAAACAGAAACAGAATGTTGCCATTCTCTTAACAAAAGAAAAGAAGATATATTAAACGTAAAGAATTGTGGCGAAGCACTCATATCGTATCACCTGACGATTATATTTTAAACGTAAAGAATTGTGGCGAAGCACTCATATCGTATCACCTGACGATTTATTCTCCTTTTCCCATTTTCACTCGATTCAAGTACTTCGAAACCACCGTTGTTAATAATCACTTGAAAATAGTGTCACATGTTATGAACCATTAACCACAGTGGTGCCTTTCATGAAATAACAGCAGTTTAGAGCAACCGCATTCCTGGTTGGCTGCAACCAACCTCTCATTTGTCTAATGCTACTTCGCCAAACCTACTTAACCGCTGTGATTGGAGTGTCTCTTTCTTGCATTTCCTATTAACTGTGCCTAATGTATAATTTATCTGAGACGCCGGAGCTTACCGAAATTGGTATTTGTAAAAGCGCCTTTGAGATCTGCGGACATGCTCTGGGCCTCATTAAGCAATTATGATACTTATGCTTGTAAACAGAATTCATGGTTACAACCTTACAAATGACTTCCCCACGACTAGACGAAGGTTTACGTCAAGCTTTATTCTTCTTCATTTCCTTTCTGTTCTTCTTCTTCTTCTTCTTCTTCTTCTCCTCCTTCTCTAATCCCTTCTCGGAGGTGGATGAAGGGTAAATTTCCTTAAATTTCTTCAGTATAATGCCAATGTGAGGATCATCTTTTGGAATTTTAGTTAGCAAAACCTTAGCAGATTTATGGTCTCCAGAAACTAAGACAGCCTGATACATCCTGCAACTCAAAAGGTAACAGCAATACTAATAAGGCAAGCAGTTTCACTGTGACTATTTGATATCGTCAATTATTTATTAGAGAACGATTCTAAGTACCTTAAATAACTCAAGACATTGTAAGGCATGTCAGCAGCCTGATATTCTTTCCAAATGAGAATAGAACTCTGTAGATTTTTGGCCTTAATGCAAGCATTGAGCATAAAATCCAGGCATTTTCGTGAAGGGAATACACCAAATTCATCTTTTGTAGCCTGAAGCAAGTCCAAACCAAACTGCAGATATGTAGGCTCTAACCCAGCAACCACTGCAAAAGCCTACATCACAGAAAAGAGAAAGGCCTAGAAGTTGGTAATCTAAACTTTGGCACCATATTATTTAGATACTTATGTTTGACACGCTTCAAGCCTATCTTTGTCCTCATAGCAATAAAGTCTTCTGAGCAATTACAAAAAGTTAGTACTTACACGGAAGGAGACAAATATAAAATAGGAAACAGAAAGTGAATGTAAGCTGGTGAATAGAGGAACGTACCTCGTCAAAAATAGATTCCATGGCCACTTCGTCATTGCAGATGCTATTTTTAAGTTGCTTAAACAGGTTGACAGTAGAACTAGTTTAAAGCCCAGGATCAAAAGTTGGTCAGATATATTTTGTCAATAGATATTTAACTCAAGCAATGGATTTTATTTACCTTAAATACTTATTTCGAATGCAGTATAAGATGGCTCTAAAGCAACCATCCATCCAATGGTTAGAATCTTCCAACCTTTCAAGTAGCTTGAGCATTCTACTTAACTCTCCTTCAGATTGAAAGTGCTCCTAAAGGATGTGGAATAGATCGTTGCAGTTGTTACAAGACAAAAAGTATAAAGTATTTCCCCAAAAAGACTTACAATTAGGCTTAGAACAGTTTTTGGTGCCACATGACCTCCAGCTTGCTCGATTTCCTCATATATGCTCCAGGCATCAGATATTTGTCCATTTGATACAAGGGCCGAGACTAGCACGTTTTTTATTTCATTAAGGTTCCTGGTTGGAATGTCCATGTCCAAAAGTACCTACACCAACTCAGCACAAAATGGATTACTAGACTATACAAGTGTGAGAATTAAGACAATATAACATGAGCTATATAACTAGTGAAAATCCTTGAAAAATTAAAACTATGAAATTGCATGCAATTTTGGTAGGATATTATTAATATGAGCCATTTGAAATTGTAAATCCAAAAGAACATAAAGTTGCTGAGTATGCAAATAGACTAGTTCTGAATAACAACTCAATAATCATTGGTTTAGGTCACTGTCCCCAATGCGAGATAATATAAAGATGTAAAGTTTTGACGACAATAGGATGGAAACTTTAATTTACTTTTTTTCTTAAACATTAGATTGACAGAGTTAGTTGAATAGGAGCTACAGTCAGAACTAAAGAACTGGTAGATACCTCTTTCGCCTTCTCAAACTGACCAGAGGTTGCAAAAGCATTAACAAGTGCAATGTATATGTGTTTTGAAACTTCAACTCCCGCTAACTTAAGTTCATCATAATACTGCATCACGGCAATCAGGAGGTAACATCATATTCCAGCTTCAAGACACATATGCATTAAACGAGTTCCACATGTATGCTAACTTATGTTCATTATAATGACACAGTACAGGAATCAGAAGGGCAATAATTTATATTACAGTTTTACATGTAGCAAATCATGTTTTTTTACAAAGACGCCACAGCGAAAAACAAAAGCCAACCCTCCAGAAAACTTGCTTTGCATAATTTCTACACCACAAAGGCAAGATCACCCAAAACACAGGTTTGCAATTACCTTCACAATTTCATCCTCATTTTCGCAGTTGGCTATTAAATAGCCATAAGTTTCAGAATCTGGTTTTACAGCTGCATGTTCCATTTGCCTAAGAACCATTAATGCACCCTTTTTATTTTTCTGTGGGCAATCAGAAAAGAAAAAACTTCGATATAAAAGGGAGATGAAAACAGATAAGCCTTAACTTCAACATATAAATAGCCAGTAACTTGTTCTTTGAATAAGAGAAATGAAACTCCGAAGAATAGCATCAATTCTTGCAGAAGAAATAAGTAATGGAAGTAGAGCATAAATTGAGAAACTACAATTACCAAACCAATAAGTGGTAAGAATCTTAGCTTAAAACATGACTTCCTGTAATCTCTCTTCCTCTTTTAGACACTTTTAGATTAAATCATTCCAACTTAACTAGAACTAACTATGCACATTACTTAGCAAGGTGTCGAAAGTTACCTCTCGAAAATATCCTAGAATTAGAGCATTATACATGCCAACAGTGGGGCTCAAATTAAATCTCTTTAAGTCATCAAGTATCGCATATGCACCATGAAACTGCATTAAACCGTGGAAAAAAAAGTAGCATCAATTTAAAGAAAGCATCTTAGAAAGTATTAATTTGCAATAAGGGAGATGAGAAGCTCAGAGGTACAATCACATGCAAACAAGCATGTGCAAGCAAAGCAGATGCAAAGAGAGAGAGATTAAACAACTTACATCTTTCATTTTTGCACTCAAATTTATGATGCTCCTAAATGTATCATGGTTTGTTTGCAAGCCATGCTGGCAAATCATTTGATAGATCCTTCTCACCTTAACAATATGACAAAGAAATGGATGTAAAGGTCTGGGAAATTCAGAGAAATAGACCAAAGAAAAGGAAATGCTAAAAAGGAGTCAACTATAGGAAGTAACAACAACCAGATCAGTAAGAGAAAAAAAAAAGGGAACGTTTTCTTGCTTCTTCCCTGAACCTAACTGGAACAGGACTAAAAACTTTCTATGGAATGCAACCTTTTTATGTTCATGTTCAATATACTTGATGAAAAAAGGCACAGGGATGAATTCACTTCTAAAAGAGCCTATTTGAGACACAAACACCCACTATTCTGCCTGCAAAATTTCTCCTTCAACCAAAAGAGCAGAGGATTTTGAAGCATCCGGACTATGAAAGACATTTCTTCTGAGGATTCCACTGAACATATTTGTAAGACTAGTGATGCTCCCAAAGTCTTAGGCAGTCCAATTAATTCAGTCATGCAATACAGAAAGAGTTTGTTTAGAAAAGAAAATGGTCAAAGCTTGGCCTAGGTTAATGTTTCTATGAATTCACAATTTTGAGGGTTATCCATGAGATTCATATAATGTGCCCTTTCAGTGCATATAATGCTTATTACGAAGAAGTAAGCCACCACCAAAAGCTGATAATATAGCTGATGATTCATTAGAAAGCCCAATTCTCTCTTTTACATGTCCAAATACAAAAGAACTTCAAGTTTGAAAATAAATCATGTGATAGAAACTGCATGTGGTCAAATGATTTAAAGCAGAGGAGCATGTAGTCAATGACAAATACCAGGTCAAACTCATAGCTTGTCTCACAAGCAAGCAATATGTGGTGTAATGTGCCTATGGATAATGATAAACCTGCTTTACACATAAGGTCCACCACATCAAGAGCCACGTGCACCTACGATAGGCAATATTGTGATCACAAGAAAAGAAATTTAGAAAACTAAAAATAGCTTCCTGAAGTAATTATATGAAATCATATATTGAAATGGAAGGAATATCAACTTATTTTCGTCTCGCCGTCGAGAAGATCTAGTCATACCTCAGATAAGTTGCAACAATATAATATCAGCTTCTCATACAGTTGTGTTGAAGGTGTGATCTCCAGATCAGTGTGAGTGTTGTTGAATTTTAAAATCACATCCTCAACCTTCAATAGTAAACATTTCCACGTCCAATACATCACAAAGATTTGGAGAGATGAGTTAATAGTAGTAAAGAGATGAGTTAATAGTAGTAAACTATCATTTGACACAACAACTTATAAGCAATTATAGGTAATCTCATGCTTAGAGGAATGAAAACCGAAGAGTTTTCAAAAGAAAATGCTAGGATTGATATGATTAAGTAAAATATAAATAATATCTTAATTGATAAAATGAAAAATAAAAGACATAATATGTTAAATGTTCAAGCAATTTTATAGGTAATGACAACAGAATATCTAGCATTAGGAACTCTTAAAAATTTCACGAGGAAGACTAATTGCAGCACAAGACAAAGAGATAGTTACATTACCTGACTAAATTCAATATTCAGATCGTTCAGCTTTAAAACTAAAAAACCAGAATCCCAAGCAAAAAATTGACAAGAATCAATTATAGAGTTTCATCTAAAGTCCATCAACTTTAAAATCATCATTTGAATTACTTAACTAGATTATCATTTCAGCTTTGTTTACTTCGTAAAGTAAAAGTTCTCCAAGGCTTGCTTTGCTCTTCCTCCTAATCAAAGTGGGATATCTTATACACCCCTCATGCCTAAGAATGGACATCCAAAGTGCAAAGCTCACAAGACTAGACATCTACAAACAATCCAACATCAAAATAATGTTGGCTCTGATACCATGATAAAAGTCAGCCTAATTTTACCCGAAAGGAACCTTATGGGGAGAGGATTACCAAAATCATGTTAGGTTTGTTTTGCTTTTGCTCTTATTGAATGTGGGATATCTTAACAAATGAAAAGAACCTATTTCATGCTATACAAATTGGTTGTTCCTCAAGAATTTAAATACTATGTAGTTTTGGATAAAAAAATAGATGGAAAACTAATGGATATAAAGGAGAGAGTTATGAAAAAGCTAAACAATACTATAATGGGTAAGTGATAGTTTTCAAATATGATGATTGAAATAGAAAAATGTCAAATCACACGGGTCAACAATGTTTTTAACCTACCTTAAATAATATCTTGGTAGTCAGCTTAACTTCATGATGGTGAAGGAGAAAGTTATATTGATATGAATTGTTCATCATTGATTCATAAATGATGAGTAAGAGCAAATATATATCATGTAACAGAGCAACAACCATGCTTCAAAACATCAAATGTTGTATACAATGATCATTAACCTAAATAAAAATGACATTAGAAGTCCCAAGCAAGTGATTCATATCATGAATCTACCATAAAGAAGCAAATTGCATGCATAGCAAATGTGCCTCAGACTAGGACATTACTAGTAGCATTCATGAGAAGTTCCTCACCGCTAAATTTGGGGTGCTAGTAGCATAATTAAATATGAGAGTTGAGATACGTTCTGCTTCACAGTTTGCAGCTTATCACAAGAACATTTTGCACATATTAGAAAATAAAAAATAAGGTCACAAACAGAACTATATAATTTCGTTAAAAAAAATAGCAATATCTATTAGTGAATCAGTTTTAACAAAGTAATATTCTTATACATTAGAAAAAAATACTAATTTTATCACTAATACCATTTTGTATGAAATCAAACAAAATGCATCATTTAGCAAAAGAAATTATGTGTGTAAGCGTACCACTATTTTTGAGAGCCAGAAGGAACTTCTCAGCAAAGGGGTCTAAGGATAATCTGCCTAAGAATTTAAAGATACTGCATACACTGTCAAATGTCGAAACCTTGGTTATGTCTATAACCTCTAACAATTGCAAAAACTTGTCCTTCTGTTCCCTCTCACAAAGTGCCAACAGGTAATTGGCTACAAAACAAGTGTGCCCAATGTCAAACAAGAAGTCACAAAGAGTATATATAAGCTGTATTTGTTATTCCATCTACCTCTTCTTTATCTCTATACCATATTTATTAGTCTATATACCAAAAAAGCAATTAGTTTTTAGGTAGTTCAATACAAACATAGATACCATGCAAGTCCATAGTCTCAGGTCTCCTATTGACAGAAATGCAACGGCAGAGTTCTTCTATCATTTCTTCATCATCAACTCTAATATAAAATAGCATCTCATAATACCCTAATCTTGGAATTGAACTAGGACTATATTCCTTTATTGCCTTGCAGAAGAAATGGAACTCCTCCAACATACACATATCAATTAAATATGTAAGAACTGGACAATAGGTTTCCTCTTCTAGTTGGAAACCCTGTTCTTTCATATATGTTAAAATTTGAAATGCTTTTGAAATTTGTTCCAATGCAACATCCTCATCATTATTTCTCCTAGCTTCATCTACACAAATCTTTATGAAGGCACTGCATTCCTTTTGCCCAGTTTCACGTCCCAATTTGCCTAGTACGTCAATCATAGCCTCTGTCCCAAGATTATGTGCGCACATCCCAATTAAACGGTTAATCCTATTTGGCATTGTAGACTTGAAAATCCACTTCTGTTTTCTTGTCCGAGACTGTTCCTTGCGAAGCAGATTTGCTTTCTTCTGAGACAAACTTGAAACCCATGGTATTTTCAATGAAGCTTTAGATGAATTATCATCTTTGATTCCTCTAGAATCAGCTGCAGCGTCTGAAAAAAATATCAACATCAAATGAAAAAAATCCTCTCAGGTTAAGATAGATTGGTCATTCATTCGCACCAAAAGGACACAATTTCAGGAGAGCAGAGTTATATTCTTGCTAGAAACTGTATAACCTCATTACAATCGTATGCGAAATCCAAACTTTACAAACAATCTACCTACCACCACGCAGTACAGCCATTATCTCGTTGCAAACATGTCTTGTCCTATATTCTGCAATAATCAACACAACATAAAAAGAAAAAGAAAAGAATTATAAACTGACCCAAACGATGAGCAAAGATTTAAAAGGATTGCTATCAAAATAATTAAGACTACAAAGTACCAGAATCTGGGTCGGAGTCGTCTAGCTTGATAATAGAGGAAGAAGAAGTATTTAGGGCCTTAGAAGTGGTGGAGGGCTGCTTTAACGTGGTGGTGGCGGTGGTTTTAGTTTCTTTAACGGCAGAGCGAAACATAGAGCTAAGGGTCTTCAACTTGGACATTGATTCTGCAGTATTGGTGATGGCTTCAGTTTACAATCAAAACCCACCACCAAGTGGTGAAAAGTTTCGTAGTTGCAAGAAGTCCTTCAAACCCTCAAGTAAACAAGGG
The DNA here is from genome assembly GCA_027563575.1 of Erythroxylum pedicellare. Taxonomy (NCBI): domain Eukaryota; kingdom Viridiplantae; phylum Streptophyta; class Magnoliopsida; order Malpighiales; family Erythroxylaceae; genus Erythroxylum; species Erythroxylum pedicellare. Next base: position 25,454,866 of record JAOQMP010000005.1, read on the forward strand.
CAGGTGGTCTTGCGCACTGCTAGGTTTTGACTGATAAATGAGTATTTCAATTGCGCCAAACATTAATCAATCTTTTGTACTTAACACAACCGTTGAGCAAATAAGCAATGCTAACTGAACCTTGGACACTGAAGCAAAGGAGATCGAGAAACAAGAGGACGGGGACAATGAGTACCATACTTTACGAATAGGAACAAAAGTTTAAATATTTTTGTTATAAACTACTTTTTAATAAAATTGTCACGTTTTTATCATAAGTTTTTTTACTGATGACTCTAACAATTATAAAATTAATATTTAAAAAAAAGTTAAAAGTTTATATTCATCCTAACGAAAAATTCAAACAATTCCAAGTTAGCACTAGCCGCATACTTGAAAAATAATTTTTTATTGAATTGAGTGGGTCTGTTATTAGATAATGATGCTTGCGGCGAATTCTCTCCGAATTCAGCACCGCCTCTCCTTATAATGACAGTGACAAAGTAGTTGAGTAAATTTATTGAGTTATAATATAAGGAATTAAACATGTGAAGAATTAAACATGTGAAGAGTAAATTGAAAATGTTAAATGTTTTGATATTGATTAAGTTTGTTATTAATAAAGGGTTAAAAGAATATAAGGTAATAATAATTA
>JAOQMP010000005.1:25471600-25486267 GCA_027563575.1 Erythroxylum pedicellare
CTCTTATTCTTAATGAACTTTTGTTTATTGAGTCTAAATGGATGATCTAGATAAAGAAATTTCCTATAGTTATAAAACCAACATGTTTTACCCCTATTTGGAAGATAAAACGCATCATAATCATTATCATAATAAGGACAAGTCGATTTCCCTATTATGCTCCATATAGATAACATAACATATGCCAAAAAATCACTAATAGTCCACATCAAAGTTGCTCTCAATACAAAATTTTTCTTCAAAGATACATCATATGTCTCTATACCATATTTCCAAAAATGTTGTAATTCAGATACCAATGGTTGTAAGAATACATCAATTTTATGCTTTGGATTTATAGGCCCTAGAACAATCACTGTCAAGCACATATATGCCTTATTCATACACATCTATGGAGGCAAATTAGAAGGAGTAATTATGATTGGCCATGATGAATATTATTGGCACCAAAAGGTTGGAATCCATCCGTTGACAATCCTAGCCTAACATTTCAACTTTCAACTGCAAACTCATAATAGGTGTTATTGAAATGTTTCCATGCTAGTGCATCCGATGGATGACTCATTATTTCACCTTCTTGTTCGTGTTCATTATGCCATCTTATGTGAGATGTAGTGACATTAAAAGCATATAGTTTTTGAAGTCTCGAAGTTAGCGAGAAATAATACATTCGTTTCTAGTCTACTAATTTATATTTCATAAAACGCTTTTTAGGCTTGAACCTAGATTGACCACAAAATTTGTACTCTTGTAATTCCACATCATCTCCCTAAATACAACATACATCCCAATTTACAACAATCAATTTTTTCAACAAACAAACCAAGACCCCTAATAAGTTTCCTTATATTGTAAAAATTATCAACTATTGTAGGATTAGGAGGTAATGATTCATTATACCATCTAAGAATTTTATCAAAACTACGATAAAAATTATGCCCCTTAGACTTTATGTTCAATATTCGAGCAATTGAAGACAATTGAGTCATTGTCTCACAATTTGACCATAATTCTTGGTCAGCTGAGTATAGTAAGTCAAAAATTATTATACATGTGAGTTTGGTTCTTATTCAAGATTTTCTATATTTCCCTTAAAGGTATAATTGACCACATCATAAACCATTTACATGTAAGGATTTTTAGTTGTACCCATATTATTTTTTCCAAATCCAGTCCCCCCTTCAAACTCATCCACATTTACTAATGAGTTTACTTTATTACCCATTGAGGTGCTACAAATCAATGGCTCCCTATGTCGTGTCTACTCAAAATAATTTGGAATAAATCCTTTTCTTAGCAAATGGCCATTCACTTCATCAATAGGAAGGAAACGAATATCTTTGCACTTTTTAACATAGACATATGATCTTTGGGTCATCCATATATGCAGGTTGAGAACATTCATAATGAATAAAAACTTCAACTCCCTTAACAAACTCAACATTAATGAAACCATTAGGTGTTAATCTTTTATACATCCAAGATCTATCAACATTACTCATTTTTGCAAAACTATTAATTTAAAAAGTGATTTCATAGTTAGTATCCTTCATTTCCCTAAGTTTACAAAACATTTAAACTTTACACAACATCCCTTAAGTTTTAACCAATTGAATTAATCAAATACAATTGATTTTAATACTATAATATGTGACATTGTTTACACTTGTGAATCAACAAAGCAAGTTATCGCTATAACTCCTAGGCTAGTGGAATTTTTCACCAATAAGCCTCACTGGAGCTGCATCACGGGTTTCTAACCTATATATCTTCCTAGGAGTTTATTATGTAAAAAACTATCATGTCTATTAAACCTATGAATTTCTTATGTTAATATTAAGTTTGAATTAATCACATTGAAGTTGAAGTATTTATGTTTAAATTAATCACCTACAATTGGTTTCAATACTATGGTACATGACATTAGTTACACCTATGAATTATGAAAGTAAGTTCTCGTTGTGACTCTTAGGCTTGTGAAAATTTTCACCGATAAGCCTTAATGGAGTTACAGGATGGGTTTCCAGCCTATATATCGTCCTAGGGTTTTATTATGTAAATAATTGATATGTCTATTAAACCTATGAATTTCTTATATTAATACTAAGTAAGAATTAATCACATTAAAGTTGAAGTATTTATGTTTGAATTAATCACCTACAATTGATTTCAATACTATAGTACGTGGCATGTTTTACACCTGTGAATCAAGAAAATAAGTTCTCGCTATAACTCCCAAGCTCGTGGAATTTTTCACCGATAAGCCTCATGAGAGCTGCATCACAAGTTTCCAACCTATATACCATCCTAAAGGTTTATTGTATAAAAAATTGTCATGTCTAATAAACCTATGAATTACTTATGTTAATAATAAGTTTGAATTAATCACATTGAAGTTGAAGTATTTATTTTTTAATTAATTACCTACAATTGATTTCAATACTATGGTACATGGCATTGTTTACACCTATAAATCAAAAAAGTAAGTTTTCGGTGTAACTCCTAGGCTTATGGAATTTTCACCGATAAGCCTCATAGGAGCTGCATCATGGGCTTTTAACCTAAATACCATCCTAGAGGTTTATTATAGAAAGAACTATCATATCTATTAAACCTATGAATTTCTTATATTAATAATAAGTTTGAATTAATCACATTGAAGTTGAAGTATTTATGTTTGAATTAATCACCTACAATTGATTTAAATACTATGGTACTTAGAATTGTTTACATTTGTGAATCAAGAAAGCAAGTTCTTGCTGCGACTCCTAGACTCGTGGAATTTTTCACCAATAAGCCACATGGGAGCTGCATCACAAATTTCCAGCCTATATACCATCCTAGGGGTTTATTATGCCTCAAATCATCTATAAAATCTGAAACTCATTCCATATATAGTAAATACTTATGTAATCATACATCTACTCATCAATGATTCAAATAAAACCCAAACATAAATACTTAGACTATTAAAGAAGGACATAAAAACTCATCAATGATTATAACAATATTCTAAATAACAACACAAAATCATGACCTCCTTTGCATTCACACAAAACCCAAACGCATCATAATCATATTATTAAAGCAACACATATGATAGACATTAGTTGGACGATTTACCTGGACGGATGGACAACTACAGACTACAAAGAAGAAGGATGAGCGATGCTCTTCAACACAAAATAGGGCTTGCAAAACAGAATTTAATATAATACACTTATTCAATAGCTTTGTTATATTTTTAATATATTAAAGCAAGCAAATCAAAAAATAAGGCAATTTGAGTTTTGATATATAATGCAATATAGAGAAAATCTATAATTTAATCTAAAACACAAACATATGATTCTAATTAGTTAATTGGTGGGAATGCACCATTATTTGAAAAGGACTACAATTGACATAAAAATGTTTTATTACAATGAATGAATGAATTAATTTTATTTCTAAATAGGTAGAGAACTACATTAAAATGTTTTATTACAATGAATAAATTAAAAGATTAATTAAAGCAATATGTGGCTTTTCTTAAGCATGTTTTTTCTTCAAGTCTTGTTTATTGTGTTTTTAAAATTTATCTGTGGCTTTTTTAGCTAATGCACAATTTGCCATTGTCGTATTTATCTATCGATTTTTAGATGATTAAGAGAGCTCCCCTCTCAAATTGCCATTCTCCTCAATTGTTCCTAAGCAGATTTCTCCAAATATTTCATGTTCTTTTCTTGGATTTGTATTGGGAGTCTTCTTCAATAGTTCAAGGATGGCAACTTTAAGGATGACTTTTTGAAGTAGATGAGTTTCTATTTCTTTCTTTAATTGGTGTTAGATTGATTGCAACCTTAAAACTCCTTTTTTTCTTAAATAATTGTACTAAGCCAACTTAACTAATACTATACAAATATAATAAAATTTATACATAATTAAACGATCAAATCTTATTCCATAAAATCATTTCATTTTTTGATTACTGTAAAATTCCAAGTGCAACTGGTATCTGATAACAAATAAACTAACCGACTTATCTGCTTTGAAAGTTTTTTAAGACTAAATAACAATAAAAAAACTCTACTTAGAGCTATAAATGAACAAAAATCTAAGTGAATTAGAAATACTTGTAAACTATTTCTATTATGTGATTTGCATGTAATAGCTTGTTTACATCCAAATCTAGAGTTTTAAAAGAAAACATAATTGATTGGATTAAAAATTAAAAAAAATTCCTTGAGATATTTATAACTACCAAAAAAATTGTGTTACAATACTCTTCCTCCAATGTAACTCCAACCACCACACAGAGTTTTTGATATTTTTTTAGAAAATTAGAGCATTTAACCCTAGGATGTGATTTATTAAAATTTGGAGGCTATTTTAAGAAAAAAATATGAGTAAAAACATAATTCTTGGTTAAACACAGTTTAGCCTATTCTTGTGAACCAATGTGATGTGCATGAGGAATGCACATATTTTAAATTTTTTCATAATATAGTGTTAAATTACTGTATTTTTCTTAATTTTGAGAACATTTTGTATGTTTGAAATCTATTTACTTACTTATATCCTTTTAGGTAATTATGCAAATTAGGACTTACGATTATGTTATTTGAGAATTGAGGCCATTCTAAGTAAAAAAATAAAGAAATTCACAATTCTTGGAGGAACATAATTTGGCCCACACTTAAGTGCTAGTCTATGCACTAGAAGAACTAATTCAGTAAGTGAAATGGCCAAAGTAATAACCCTGTAAGAGACCATGTGTAAGTTAAAGGAAAAATATGAAGATCTATAAATAAAAGGCATGATCATGCTACAGGTTGTGTATTAATCTCAAAGAAACAAATAATATATGGCTTCAAAATATGATCTTGTTAGAGGCCATATCAATTGCCCAAAAGAAATACGAAGGCCCATAGTCTAGGTTATGTTCATTCCTTAGACAATGCCTTAGGAGGATTAAAATGTATTCAAGGGGAAAAAAACCTTAATTTAGCCTTCTTTTTAAAGAAAAAACATCTTAGAAACATGATTTCTCTCCAAAAAGCAAAAGGTTAGACATCAAAAGGCTTCGCCAAACCTTGAGCAACCAATTTTAAACTCTTTTTTAGTGAAAATCAAGATCTAGACATCATCTCGATGAAGAAAATTGTCATCAGGATTAGAGATAAAACATCAAAGGAACAAGATAATGCAAATCTTAAAAATCAGGCATGTACTGAATTATATTATTAAATGCATCATGGAACAAGCCCATATCCCATATTGTGATTTTGAATTTTTTCAGTTGGATCCATAGATGGTGACACATTCGTGCCCCTAGTTGTGAGTATAGAAAATTTTTCCAGGAAGCTCTAAGTTGGGCTAAGTTTGTGTCCCACACTATTTCTTAATATTCCATTAGGCCAAAAGTACATTTTAAACCTCAACATTACAACAAAATACAACTTAAACCATAACATTTCAAACTGTTCAAATTAAACCACAGTATTTTCAAAATATTAAAACAAAATCAAATGAATTGAAAATTTAACGAGTTAACTCCCCGTCAGTGAAATATCCCACTACCATGTAATTGATTTTTTAAATTAATCAAAAAATAGATCATGCTGTCATATAGTAATGGTACACACTTCTATAAATTTTTTACTGTAAGTCCCATTTGTCATATGATAATAGGACCCACTTTTATAGATTTCTAATTGTGAGTCCCACTTGCCATGTGGCAAAGGGGCCCACTTTTTGGTTCAGTAAAATAAAAAAAATAATGTCACGTTAACATTGATGTGGCATTTAATTAATAGGGAGTTAACCCTGTTAAATTTTCATCTACTTCGAAACTATTTTAAACATTTTGAAAACATTTGGGGTTCGATTTGAACACTTCAAAATGTTAGGGTCTACTTTGTATTTTGCTACAAATTTTAAGGTCAAAACTGCACTTTGAACATATTCCATTATCATATCTATCTATAGTATAGGCCAAAGTCATGTAGCAAATAGGTCCCTAATATTTATTAAATCAGACCCCCATTTTTACCATCTTTTTAACTTTGTCTCAAATATCTTAATTTCTTCAAAAAATAAAACTAACCAAATTAAATCCTTTAATAATTTTCATCATATTTTTTACAAGTTTCATCAAGATTCAATAGCTCTTTCTTTGCCAAATCCATATCTTGAGAAGCTAAGCTCAAAACTTTAACTTTTGACAATTTTTTCAATCTTGAGTAGTCCTTCAAATACTTTTTATTTTCACACTTTTCCATATATGTAATTGTGAGTTCTCAACCATTCGTAAGTAAAAGAAAAAAAAAGGCACAAGTAGTCTTAGTTGGCTCCAAAACTAAGGCATGCATATAAGATAGGGATTTATCCTATATTTAACACCTTATGCTTGCATTCCATAATAACAACCATCTTAAACAACATGTTTACTTTAAACTTATACCTTTTTAATGAAATAAAAGAATTTATTGGAATGGTTTAGATTATGAATTCCACATATGAATTGAGAAGTTATATAGGCAATGAATGGTGGAAATTGGATTTTGAAGTGATTGATAATGCTTATCAAGAAATCACCTTAGAAATTTTAACTATACTTTATGTTATTACACATACTAAACGTAATGTGAGGGATGCAATAGAATTCAAGATAGGGGAATTAAACGATCTATATCTTTTAATGAGTTTGTAGTGGGATGCAAATTTTGCATCCCTAAATAGATGACATAGAGGATTTTAAAAACTTTGGAACTAATGTGTAAGTGAGCACCTCAAGAGTTTTAGAAAATCATATCAACAGATCGGTTGGCTTATGATCCATTGATGACAAAAATCACCCAAATTACCTCTCATATCCTTAGATATTTACAATAGGTGATAACTTATTCACTTTTAACGAGCAAAAAAGTATATCAGTATTTAAGTGTAGATATTTGTTTTATTTGTAATGCATATTAAGAAGAAGGTTAAGTCACCTAAGTAATATGTTTTGCAATATTTCTAGAGCGGATGGGGAATAAAGAGCACAATGCAATATATAGAGGCTCTTATAAAGTAAACTAGTGGGGAAAAAAACTAGGTATTTATTCTTTTCTTAAACCCAATTGTTAAGTGTTGCATAGAGGTTATCAACCTTGAAATGATAAGGCATATTGGATTAGTTAGCAGGTTAGTGGCACTTATGCTTTGTTGTGAAGAGAGGGAGTTAATGCTCCTATGTTTAGAGGAGAAGAGCAGGAGAGAATGGAACCCAAGCTAATAATTAAGTTCTATAAGCAAGTAATGCACCTTAGAAATAAGAGATAATGGAGATGCCTAAAGACATCAAGCCTTCCTTATAATATATGATATGGGAAAAGAATGATAGGACTATTTCACTATATGGAGACTGGCAAGAAAAAATTAAAACTATGTTCTAAACAAGCTACAAAGGCGATTAGGAAGGATGGAGCAATGATTAGTCACTTACTTCATGCATGTGGGATATTTCGATCCACCCCAATAATCTTTAATGACATTAAAAAAGGATAATGATAATGAGGACTAACCTACTACTAATTGAGATTTTATTTGCTTTCCATACATTTAAGGTTTGTAAATTTTAAAGATCTTATTCTTCTTTTTATGATGATACTTAACTACACTTTCATAATTATATTATTCTTTTTGTGTTCAGTACTCTATTTTGATTATCTAATGTTAAATTCCTTTTGTCGTTTACTTTTATGTTTTCCCTAGTTGCGTTTATTTGCTAGGTATAAATAACTTCTATATCTTGATTAAAAATACCTTAGACAGTGAACAAAAAAACGGGATAAAGAAGTTTCAATCACATTTTATTTTCCTCCTATTATATATTCATTAGACTTAATTTTTGTTATATTGAGAAAAATGGACAACTCAAGCATGGGGAATCTATTTATAAGCTTTGTTTTGCTTATCAATTCTCTTATAATTAGCTTATTTTTGGAACAATTCTAGAAAAAAAATTCTCAATATAAAAAGATTGACGACTTAAATTGAACTGATTAATGACTTAATGCAAGTATCTAAATGTCTATCTAATTGATAAATAAAGAAATTAAGTAAACAATAGATAATATTAATTACTCTCTTTTTTTAAAAATTTAATAGAATTACTACTTTGTAAGTTAATAGTTAATGAATTTATTTGCTTAAGTAGAAGCCTAAATGAAGGGATATTTAAAGTGCATAAGTAATTCATATATTTTCTTAAAAATTTTGCTTGATTTTAATACTAAATTACTTTTTTACTTAGCAATTGTGTCAATTTGTCCTTAGGATGACATTATGTAAGAACTTGAGGCTATTTCAAGAAAAAACATGAAAAAATACATAATTCTTAGAGGAACATGTTCTTGTCAAAGCTCATATTCCAGTTTGTGTCCTAAAAGGATCAATTACATCAAGTGGTATGGCTTAAGTCACATTAATGTAGGAAACATTGTGCAAATTAGAAGGGAAATAGGAAGATCCAAAGTTAAGAGATATGATCATGTCATAGATCGTGTATTAATCTCGAAGAAATAGGAAGATCTTTTGCTTAAGGACACCATCATGCTATAGGTCGTGTCTTTCACCCAGAGGAAATACTAAAACCCACTATTTGGGCCTAGACGACTCAAGAGATCCTACTTGTTAGTGGATCATGGCTTAGGTAAAGAGAGTTGAATAAGTACTAGAGGGAGACCAATGTGATCTTCCCAGTACTAATGTGAAACCTTTCATGGGATTTCACTTAGCGTAATGCATTGATTTGGGTGCTAGCAAACATAAAGATACAAATTAACCAACTAGATATTAGATATTTATAGCTCAAGAAAGTGCAATTTTAATATCTACAAAATCATGTCATTCCAAAGAATATATCCAATTAAGGTTAACTGAATCTTGAATTTAAAAGTACTATTAGAGAAAGTACTCATCTAAATATATTTTATTTGATTGCATTTTCTTTTGATCAATTGTCTTATCATTTTTTTGGCTATTGTCTAAGTTTAGTTTTAATTTTATTTTAAATTTCATTATTCAGAAACCTATAAAAATTAATCTCTTTATTTAATAGTGCTAGGCTTTCTAATCCATATTACGTCTTTGTGGGATTCAACTCTACTTACAATTATATTGCTTACATATAATAGATACACTTGCCTATTTACTAAGCGATAAATTTATAATAAGGAAAAATTAGGTGGCTTTGGCATATAAAAGTACATATCATGAAAACACTCACCTTCATACATAACATAAACCAAATACAAATAAAATACAACCTAAAACACAGTTTAAACAGAGACCACATGGCAGGAAGAAAATTTGAAGAGTGATTCGACTTGAGTCAAAGTCAAGTCTTATAGATCATATGTAACTGATAAAAGAAACAAAGAGATCTACGATCTAAGACATAAGCATGCCAGAGCCATCGTCTCCTATTCATAACTGATAGCTCGTCCAGATGTTAGTTAAAATAAAATAATTAGACTATTATTGTAGCAGTGGTGAGTTTAGGTCAATCCTACAGAGAGTGTGTGTAAAGTTGTTAAAATAAAATTAACTGGTGTTTAGGTTTAATATGAAATTTTGATTTTGGGAAGAAGAAAATGAAATAAAAGTAGACTAATAAAAACAAATCAAGGAAAACATACGAAAATATGATAAAAGTAGAGAATTTAGTAGGGACTTGGTTCTTTGGTTCAATCTTGACCTACACCTTTAAGTAAACATATTTTATAGATTTATTGTTCTCAAACCTCTCTTAGCAACTATTAATAATTGACATGAATTTTTCCTTTGATTTTGTTTAATCAAGGTACGAATGTTAATTGAACTTAACTACTGAATAACCTAAAATACGATTTTTAGATTTAATTAGGCAGTAGCATTACGAATTAAGAAAACTGATTAATTAAGGCAACAATCATATACGATGTATTATTTAATCTAAGTAATGTTATCCCTACTAATTACGAATCATTAATTACTATATATGAATCGAAAATATAATGATTATGTATTGCATTCGATTCTAGCAATAGATTTTTATGAAAAAGATTCAATAGAGCATTAAAATCATTATCATTCAAATACTTAATCAATTCATACAAAATAATATAATCAATTTTTAATGAAAAAAAGAAACAATAAAAATGTGAAAGAATTGCTTAACATTGGCGTCGGTATTACTGCCATATCGACATCGCAAATTCAGCTTTCCAATGGGACTAAAAAAAACCTTCTAACTCCCATAAAAATTGGCCCAGCCGAAACCCCCTTCTGTCTCACTACTACTGCTGCTCTTCTATTCTGTTTCTGTCTCTATTTCTCTCTTTTATTGTGTTGATACGACCATTTAATTTTTGGCCCATCCTCCTGTTCACACCTCTCTTGTTTCTGCCACAGCTCTCCCAACTACCTTTGTTTGTGATGTGACAAATAAAAGTTCACGGATCACCCTACTGTTCATCTGTGTTTTAAAACCTTGCTCAAGGCAACATACGCGTGCAACGCTAGCGTTTGACGTTTAATGCTAACGTACGCATGGCGTTTAACGCTAGCATTTCCGCCTACTTTGGGCTGTGCCGCTGTCGTTTTGTCTTTGTTTTAATCCACCAACATGCATGTCGTTTTGTCCTTCAACTGTCAGCTGCCAGATGCGTTTTGCTCTCTTGTTATTTCTTGATTGTTTCAACAAGCACTTTTAATTTTTCTTCTTTGTATTTTGATTTTTCTTATCTTCTTCTTGTCTTTTAATTTTCTTCTTTTTATTACATAAAAATAAATGAAAATTAATTTTTAAAAACCGACTCAAATGTAATGATTTCGACTCACTTTAATTTCTTTACTTTCAAATTATATCTAAAATCATATATGAATTAAAATAAATATCTTAAACGTTTTCATATCATTAATTATTAAGTATAAATGATAAAATGTATCAACAATTAAATATATATATCAATAACAAATAAAAAGAGATCCACGAGATCCAAATTCTTCTTGACAGATTAAGGTGCAAACAAAAATAAGATCTTCATCTAAGATTATTTCTATCATGATTCTTTTTTGGTTTTGCTTATTGTTTTCATTAAATTGAATATAATTTATGGCTAAATATTTTCTATGTTTAGATAGGGAAACCTTAGTGCTTATCTTTGTATGGATTGATTTAATTTGATTTATAGAATGAGATTTATCTTTGTGAAATATATTTAATTGTTCTTAATATGAATTTATTCATAATGGCGTTTAGATGAGATTTAAATTTACTTGTGAATGATTCTGAGAGAATTTGTTTATAAGTGGACCATGATTTAGTATTATGAATTGAATGTGATAAAGATAGACCTACCTGATCTTTCTACTATTATGGTCAACCTTTAATTAAATTTCATATAACTTAATGTAATAAAAATGGTGTTACTGGTAAAGGTACAGGCTAACTGATTAAAGAATATGTGATTGTAACATGAGAAAATGAAAATTTATAATCTACAAAAAAAATCATTTTAGATAATAAATCCTTTTTAAGTTAATTGAATCATGGTACAAAAAATAATGTCAAGAAAAATATTTTTCTAAGTATTAATTCTCATTGTTAATTGCTTATTTTTGTTTTAGTTCTCTTAGCTATTATTTTATTATCCAGAAAAACTCAATCAAATAATTATCTTGGCTCATTCTTAAAACTAATAGTAGTAAAATAAATTTTTAGATCTATATAACTTTTTCGTGGGATTGAGTATATAGAAACTGCCAACTTGAGGTGTGATTCAAATTGATGAAAGTTATTGTAATACGATAGCGTTGAACCGAACTAAGTCTTCATGTCATGCATATCTATTGCCGTGATAACTTATGCAGGTTTTCTTAAGCCTTTCTAAACAATATATGTTCACTCAATACAAAAGGTGTTGTAACTAGGACTCAATTACACTCCCTTGATGAGACCTTCCGACATCAGAAATCTTCTTTGGAATTCTGAGTTCTAGGAAAATTTCACTAGTCACAAATGCCCCAGTTTTTCTCCAATCTGCATCTTCAGGCAGCTCAAGCCTTCTGACATAGCCATGCTCCCACCAATGTCCAGTTCTCCAGTCTTTTGTCTTTGACTCATTGGTCTGTTTCCATTTCCCACTTATTTCCACAGTCTTCTCATTTTCTACATACACATGTATTGTTTCTTTCCCAGCTCCTGCTTTCACCAAAGCATCAGACAATGAGAAACAACCACAGCCCTGTAACGATAAAGTTGGCTTCTACTTTCACTTTCTTATGATTTAGAATAAGAGGTAAAGGATCATTTTGGAGTTACGCCGACAGGGTTAATCCTCCCATAAACTACAACAACGCCTTATCCCTGGGTATTTTCCTTAATCTCTTCTCCCTTCCCGAATTCCTATATGTCCTTGTTGGGTTAGACAACAGTGTATGGTTTTGTTGGTTTTCTTGCTCAGAATGATAAATTACAAAAGTCACCAAGTAATAAATGAAATTTGTAGTTCATTTTATACCCAAATTCAGTTCAGGTTCAAAAAAATCAGTAGAAATTTGCAGGCAGAACACGTACCTGGTAACTCTGCTTTAAGCACATAAGCTTCGTCTGTCTGAAACCAATCAACAGTAGTCTTGCCAGAGCTTCGAAGCTGAGACAACAAGATATCAGACTCAATTTCCCATAATGGAAAAGCATCCGAAGGGTCAAAAAATTTTCCGAACAACGAGGGGCTGAATAGGGAACCATCACCAAATATCTTGAGCAAAACAGTATTTTCTTGCGAGAAAATTCTCTTGAAAACTTCTTCCGTTAATGAAACACTCCATTTTTTGGGTGTTTGATCTCCCAAATGAACTTCAATCTGCCTACAGCTTGTCATTGAAGGATGGGAAATATAAAAAGATGGAATTTTTTTCGCCTGGAGAAAGTTTCAGGTCATTGAGCTTCTTATTATAGCTGAGGGAGGAGTAGGAGCCTTTGAGCAATTAATAAGGCAAAGAATAAATTCCTTGAGAATATTTATTAGGAGGGCTGTAAAGTGAGGAACGAATATTTTTCCACTAGGCATTGTTCAATTATAATTAGGACTTATGCCACGAAGAGGCAGACTATGCATTAATGCCATCTGGCGGTCCCAGTGAAGCTTCGCTTTTTCTTATGGGAACATCGGAGGAATAGTGAGCTGATTTAGCCGTTGGATGAGAATTTTCAGTGGCTTTCCAGGAAAGGTAAAATAAAAAAAAAAAGGGTCTGCCCCGCCAACCCCCCCCCGGGGCAAATAATTTGAAGCGAATTATATTACAAAATTAATGCCAATAACAAAAGGCTAGTCTTTTTCATGGTTATGCCTAACTCTTTCCTGTTTGCAAGATTTCAGATCCCGTAGAAGTAGATTAAAAGAATTTGAAGTTACTTAATCATAATGACGACTACAGAGGATAATTTACTAAACTAATTCACGTTAAAACATAAAATAATGAATAAAATTTGAGGTGTTGTTTTAAATACCATAACTTTTCTGGTAAGTTACCAGGTGGCATTCTTCCCTTCCTTGTACCACATTATCCTTCTCACCATGGCTTGTGTGAATTCGCTCAACTTAGACCTCAAATAGCCTTCTTCTTCTTTTCTTCCTGAGCTAGGATTGTCTCCTAACTCTTATGAACCTTTAAGCCTCACTTTAGGGGATGCTCCCATATCCACTTTTGCTTCTATTCAGGTCACTCCTGAAGCTCAAATTTCTCCTGCTAACCATCCAACTTAGGTCTTAAAAGGTCCTTTTCCCCACTACGTGCCTTAAGGCCTCAACTACTATTTAAGAAAGCTTCTATTTTTGCTAGTAGGAAGGCCTAGTCTTAGGTGATAGGTGATAGCTCTTCCACCTCCAAACTTACATTTCATTCTTCAAACCTTAGAGGTTGATAAAGGTGTCATATCCCCGTCTACTGAAGGGTTATGATTTGGTGCTTCCGGGTGGATTAGCACACTAGTTGGTTACTTTGTGGAACAAAGGTAGCCTTCTCCTAATGTGAGATCTTCAGCAGAAGCTAATTGGAGTAACTTTGGTCTAGAAAAGTTCTTAATTAACCAATAAAAGATTTCTTTTTGATCTCCTTCGTTTTAAAACCAAATTCCATTAAAATCTTTAAGCAAGGCCTATAGCATTGCAATGTAAAAGTAATCATCCTACAATTTTGGAAGCCAAATGTGTATTTAAACAAAAATAAACTCAAAATAATCCCTATTTGGGCACATTTCCATAATATATCCTTGGAGTATTAGAGAACCATTGGTTTGAGTTATTTGAATAACACTGTAAGAAAGTCATTATGTATGGATGAGAACACTGCATCCTTTATTGGAAATGCTAAAACATGTATAGAATCTAAAATCTACAAGGAATTCCATAATATCCTTAAGCTAAAAAGGCTAATTTCATTTGGTAATCTGGAGGAGACTACTATATTACACTACAAGAAATTGTATTTATAGTGAAGGTAAAAATTGTCACTAAAAGCAGTAATATTTGTCACTGTTATCAATAGTGTCCAATGTTTGAAGTCGTCACCTCCTGTCACAAATACCTCCGTCACTAATGAAATAGTGACGAATTTAACAAATGGTCACAATTATGCAACACTTTTGTGACA
>JAOQMP010000005.1:25486367-25503047 GCA_027563575.1 Erythroxylum pedicellare
AATGATACTAAATTGTCACAATTGCTATTGTATTAGTGACAAAAAAATAAATCATCACAGTTAATCCAAACAATAGTGTCAATCCATTGTCTTGTCACAAAAAACCTCGTATTTGTGACGAAATAATAGTTAGTCACAAAACAATTATCACTAAATGTCTTAACTCTTGTAGTGTTAGTCACTCATAAATGGAGGCCATAGGGAAAATAGATTAAACTGGAAGACTACAGGGAAAATTTTCCTTAAAGGAGGCTATGAGGAGCTAATAAAGGAAAATAAGTTTGAACTATTTCCTTAAGGGAGGCTATGAGGAGCTAATAAAGGGAAATAAAGTTGAACTTGTGGATAGGCAAATAAGTATTGAAGTATATGGGACTGTTCAAGTATAAACTAATAATATGTTGGCTGATGGGTAAGCTTTAAATAATAATCCTCTTCTAGACAATATAATAGATTCATTAGAGACAATTAATGTCATTAAAGAGATAATCAATAATAACCATCTTAGGGATTAAATAAGCGGGGATACATAGACAAGACAACAAAACTTAGACCAAGCTCTAGAGAAGAGCTAAGAACTAAGACTCCTAGGTCATTTGAAGAAGTTCCTTCCAAAGAAGCTTATGCAAAAATTGCTAACTTAAAAGAGAATTTCAACCCATTTTTTAGGAGGTTAGAAAGGAAAAAAGATAAAGGGACCAAATCTCCCTTAAAATCCCCTAATGTTAATGGCTTAAATAACCTTAATAATTAGTGGGTTATTTTTATTATCTAAAGATAATAAAGTCATTTATCTTTGGCCTTTTGGAGATAAAAGTCAAGGATAACAAGTGTAAGAAACAATGGTTTATCCAAAATAATTAGGCTTTACTCACCATTCATAAACTATAATTAAATTAATAAAGCATAGTTTCAATAAACATGCCCATCATATTTTTACTATTTGAAAATAAGTAGAAAGAATATTTTCTTTAGTTTTTGTATGTAACTAATTTCTCCTTTCAAAGAAGATCCTAGTGGCAAGACTTATGTAACTTGCTTATGGGTATAAATGATCTTTAGATAATATTTAAAGATTTTACTTGAACTCTTGCTACATCGAAATCTAAGAAAGGTGTGGGATTTAGGGAACATTCTTCCATAAGAAACTTGAAGGTCAATGATCTCAATTATGAAAGAAACCATTTTACTTGGACTAATAAGAAATAAGGAAAACGGTTCCTTAGCAAGAAACTAGATAAGGCTTTAATCAACCAAAAATGCTAGTTGAATTTCAAGGAAGTAAGGTTATATTCAACAACCCTTTAACTTTAGACCACTTTCCAGTGGAAGTTCATAACCTAGAAAAAATTCCTTCTAGCATTACTCCTTTTAGATTCTTTAATGCACAAGAGCCTCTTTAGCAGTAAGAGTTTGGATATAAAGGAAGTAAAAAGGATTTTTAACTCTGCATAAGAACAAGGGCCCTTAGAATGTCAACACCAAAATAAAGGAAAATGTAGCTTAGGATAATTATATCGAAGATTTAGATACTCACCCCCAATTTTGAGATATAATTCCATAATTCATTAGTTGCAGTAGGTAGAAAAATGCTTAGCTTTCTTCTTCAAAGTAATCCTGATAATGAGGAATACAAACATGGCCTTATTAATGACACTGGGGAGAGACTTTAAGGATTGAATGATATTAAAGAATTAGTCTTTTAAGTATTTTAAAAATTCCACGGGATCTAATTCTGAATGTCACTCTACCATATAAACTCTCTATACTTGTCTTACTAAAATTATTTCTCCTAATTAAGTAAATGATCTAATAAGGCTAATAAATGCTTCAGACATGGATAATGCAATGAAAATCCTTAACTTCATCAAAGCCCTATGTCTAGATGGGCCCAATGCTTATTTTTTTCAAGTAACTATAGGAATAGACATGAAAAAGTGTAGAGAATAGTTATGGAGTTCTTCAGCAATAGTACTTTGTTTAAAGAAATAAATGAACATACATTTGCTTTGTACCAAAGCTACAAAATCCTAGTTCTCTGAAGGATCTTAAGCTAATTTCCTATTGCAATAATCTTGATAATGTTATATCTAAGACATCCATTTCAAGGCTAAAGGAAGTTTCAGGATCCTTTATACGTAAATCTCAAGGGGCCTATAATAAAAGGAAGAAACATTAGTGAAAACATTTTTCTAGCTCAAGAATTAATCAAAGGTTATTAGAGAAAAGGTTCAAGATAACACTATACTTTGATAACTTAACTTTAAGAAAGCTTTTGATTTATCTAATTAGAATTTCTTGATTCATTCCCTTAAAGTACTAGGCTTTCTAATGAAATTCACCAACTAGAACAAGTAATGATTGACAATTGTCTCCTTTAATGTACTAGTTAATAGACATTGGATATACCGACTTAAAGGGAGAAGAGGGATTAGACAAAAGAAATCCCTCTCACCCTATATCTTTTCCATTTTTATGGAAGTCCTTTAAAGGCTTAAAGCTCCCAATATTGAAAGGAATCCATCTTTTAAAAGATATAACAGGTTAAAGATGTTTAATTTATTATTTTTTTATGACCATTTAATGACCTACAAATAAGATTTCAGCTTAGTCCCCACTTTCCTCAATCACATCAATCACTTTTATAAGTTCTCTAGCATTCAGGTGAATCTTGATAAAATTTTGCTCATGGTGCCAAAGGATGTAGACCATAATAACCATGAAATAGATTCTTTAATATGATTGACAATCCTTTAACCTCCTTTGACATATTTGGGAGTTCCAACTACAACTAATAGACCTACTTATAA
Source organism: Erythroxylum pedicellare (assembly GCA_027563575.1). Lineage (NCBI taxonomy): Eukaryota > Viridiplantae > Streptophyta > Magnoliopsida > Malpighiales > Erythroxylaceae > Erythroxylum > Erythroxylum pedicellare. The sequence goes on from JAOQMP010000005.1 coordinate 25,489,178, forward strand.
AGAATGCAAACTTCTTTATGAAATGATCGAGAGAAGGATAAATTAATAGTGTAACAGGAGTTTATCATACTTAGAAGACTTCAACTAATCAAAATCCTAAACAATCTTTAACTCTATTGGGTTTCATATATGATTTTACCTAAAAAGATGGCAAAAGATATTGAAAGAAAGTTGAGAAATTTTCTCTAGAATGGAGATGCATATAGGAAATCTAAAGCCAAGGTAAGTTGGAATGAAATAAGCAAACCTAAAGATTAAGGAGGTCTGGATTAAGGACCACTTATATTGTAATTAAATTTATTCTTCCTAAAAGAATATGAAGATTAGTCACTGATAAAGAGAACTTATTAGTATAATGGATGCATATGCATCACTTAAGGGACTATAGCTTTTCGAAGCTTAAACCTAAATTCAACATTTCTTGGATCAATTTAATAGAGATGTTATATAGGAAAATAAAAAATATAGTCGAAAATCGAGAGAAAAATTGGCTTTGCTTTGACAATTAGAGTGATAAAGGCCTTTTACATCTACTCCCTAGAATCTATCATCTTAGATATGTGTTAAAATTCATTGCTAAGATTAAGGAGTAAATAAGTGGAAATGATTGACATATAAAGTTTAAAGGCTTTAACTATCTATAAAAAGCTCTACTAAGTTATAATCTAAGACAGAACATGATGGATAAATGATATGGAATAGATACATAGTTGACCAATTGACAAACAAAACTTCCTTTTATTTATTCAAGCGACCACCTGTTGTAATGTACTAGCATAGTCTAATCCAATTCAATAGAAATAACCCCAAGGTAGCATTCATCATATGGCTAGCAATATGAATAGGCTAAGAACATTTGATAAGGTAGAGACCAATTTAGCCTTAACTCCCCAATACACACTTTATAGTGATGAAACGAAATTAAAGATAATATCTTCTTTTCATGCTACTATTCTAGAGATCTTTAAAAAAGAATTAAGCTTGCTTATAAACATTCCATGTAGAAGATTAATAGGAGAGTATCGTAAGTTGGGCTTCTAGTAGAGCTTCCAAACTAGCTAACAATCATATTCTTCTCAAACTAGCCTTATACACTAGTTTCTATTTATAGGTATAGTTTATACTATGTTTTCCTAAGTATTTTAATGTGTTTTTAGGTGTTTATTAGGTGATTATCATGTATATAGGTTTAGAATTTTGTTATTATGAGTGTTTGTTTATACTCTAAGTGTTTGTGTGGTTTAGAGCATGATTTCAATCTTAATGTTATGTTTCATGAGGTGTTTGATTTGCTTGTTAGTGTTGGAAATCAAATAATTTAAGGTTAAGGAAGTTAGAAGCTACATAAAGAATGTCACGATCGTGATAGACATGCGTGGGGCTATATGACCTATGTCACGATCATGCCTTATAGAGCACGATCATGACAAAGAGGATAAACCTAAGGTTATGATAATGACTCCCATGTCACAATCATGACAGAGACTATCCAGGTGCTAGTTTTTTCATCTATTTTAAGGTTTGAGTATATTTTTGGAATTGATCAAAGTGGGAAACCCAAGTTACACCCCCAAGAACCTAATACACTATTTAAGGATGTGAAACACACCAATAAAAATGCAATAGCCAACACCAAAGAGTGGATCAAACGTGGGAGATCAAGAAGAACATCTAGGAATTCCAGCTTTCCAGATCAGAACCTAAATAGAGTTTTTCTTCTTTTCCTTTAGTTCTTTCATTAATCTTGATTTGTCATCTAAATTTTAAGATGTTAAACATGTTCATGAATTTATAAAATTCAAATGGGGATTTATTTTGGAATTATTTTGTGACTTTGATTATTGTTGATTTAATTGTGCATGCTTATACTTGACAATAAATCGAAATAGTGAGTCAAAAGTAATCATAATTAGATTATACAATGAGAGTTGGCAGTTTAATAGACCTGTAATTATCTAATTAACAATCATTCAAAGAGAGAAGTTTTTTTAGAAATTAATTATCCAATAGATAGCTTAAGATCTAATTGAATAAGTTAGGAAAAGTTTTATGAATCGAGAGGTTGCAGATCTAGAATTTTCTAATTCAATTAGGGTTAATTGATTAGATCTTGAGAGAGAGTAATTAATATCTTATGAAAGCTAGGATCAAACACATAATTAAATAAACAATAATTAAGGAACCAAAATAAGTTAAGAATAAGTCCTCAGTATTCAATTTTGATCACAACCCTAAGATTATTTGGAAGCTCAATTATTATTAGAATTTTTTACTTTTTTTGTTATTTGTTTCAATTTTTATTTATTTTTATTCAAATCACATTCTAAATACCATAGAAAAGTTAGGTTCAAATTGTTAACCTTACATAATCCTGGTGGGAAGGATAACCTTATATACTACAAGATACAATCCATATATTTGCAGTGTATTGAGGGTTTTATTAGATATAAAACTTTCTTAACATCTATGACGTGCTAAAAGAAAAGGAATCAAAGAAGATTAAAAAATAAGCAAATATGTATCAACACATTCTGCTTTAACACCTTTGTTAGGATAAAGGAATGCTTCATAATAAAATTTGGGGAATATAAGATCACGAGGAATGTGGCTACCAAATGGGGCCTAAGATGACATTAAGAAGATGATCAATCTAGACTCTGTTAGTAGTCATCAATCTAATAGATTGACGTTAACACTACATATTAATCCTTAAGGAAATTACTCAAACTATAGTCATTACATTCATTTGAAATCAATTGGTCAAGTTGCTATCAACCTAAAAGATAACTTTTGCTTTTTTTTTTGTAGGAATTTTGCATGGTTACTATTTTCATTTGTTTCTATCCGCTACCTTTATCTTTAGTTTGATTTAAATTGTCAATGTTATAAGCAAGTCCATTGTTTATTCTTGTATGAATGCTTGTAAGAATTCTATTATGGCTTTTCCTACCTTTTAGAATCAAATTTTCTCTCTACCCAGATTACCTTTTTTGCCCCTCACCCTTTCCACATTAGGAATTCATTTTTCCCACATTCTACCTTTCTTCTTTCCTCCATCTGGTTTTTTGGACAAATAGAAGGAGGCTTTTATCTTGCCGAAAGACATTCTTAGGCCATAATCGGGATATGGACAAGGGTGAACCTGATGGCGCTACCCTGGGGAAGCTCTCATCTTCTAAGAGGATTTTCTTACTCTCTCTGAAAATGTGATGAATGTTAATAATGGGATAACCCCTAATGGAAATCAAGAGGTTGCCGGGACAAAACCTATAGTAGATAAACTGTGAGGATCTTGGAGAACTAAACTCCAAAATTCAACACCATAAAGGCCAATTTAAACATTACCATAATGTTACAAAAGATGGTAGAGTGACCCCTTCACTCAAACTCCTGCAAGCCACTGCTCGCGAATAGTCCTTTATATTAGTGAGGGTTTTCTTGGTCAAAACAACTAGCCTTTCCCATCATCCATGTATGGGCTAAGGCTACATGGGGAAAGAAAGGGTTAGATAAGGTATTGCTTAGAACAGATGGCTCCATCCTCTTTAAGTTTGTTGATGATAACAATCTTATTGAAATAGTAGAACAAGGTCCTTGGTACATAGGGGACCAACCCCTCTTTGTCCAAAAATGGAAGCCTGGGTTAGAGCTAGACCATATTAAGATCAAAGTCTTTCCAATGTGGGTAAATTTCCATGACTTGTCGATAGAGCTATAGACCATGGAAGGATTGAGCTTCATTACTAACTCACTAGGAAAGCCTATCGCGATGGACACACGGACAACTACTATGCAGAGAATCGGATATGCTAAACTTTGCATTGAAGTTCCAAGGAATACCTCTTTCCCAAACAAATTATCTATCCACAGATTAAGAGAAAATGGGGAGATGGTACTAGCTGAAATACAATTGACATACCCTTTGAAGCTAAATAACTTAATTAAGAAATGGAGCCCTACAGGTAAAATATTCAAAACTGGTTGGACTACAGAGTTAATGGAGGGGAAAGCAAGTTCCACCTTTAGATAGTAGGAAGTAGTATCTGTTGAAGGCATCGACAATGCAGTTCTACCCAATTCACCTAGTTAAAGTATGGTAAGGGGTGTAAGTGAAAAAGGTTTAGTGGAGTAAGAGTTTGCTCAAAATTATCAGCCTTTAGCCACTATATAAATATTGAAAGACTGGAGATTGATACAAATCCTACTAATTAGGTTATGCATGTGTATTCGAATTAGGAACCTATAACTGAAGAACATGTGAAGCATGATCTTGCTAAAGGGAAAGATGGAGATTGCTCTACTGAAACTGGTCCAACTACTTCTACATCAGATAAATTCATAGTCCAAACTAAGAATGCTAGGAGGAGATTGGATAGGAAGAAAAGCAAATAACTAACTACAAGGGATTCCCCCTCATCATGTCAATCCTAGTTTGGAATAAAAGGGGGTAGGAGATTTCTCCTTAGAACTACAAAGGAGCTCTCCAACTTTTTAATGCAGATGGATTTGGTTTATCTCCATTCAACTAGTCAATTGTTTACATGGACAAATAACCAACAAGGTTGTATACTAATGAGGAAAAAATTAGACAGGGTACTGGTCAACTCATTTTAGATAAATCACTTCTAACTTATCTGTACATTTTAATAAACAACTTATTTCAGACCATTCATTTATGTTGGTTCAGAGATTTATTGAAAGTAGACATATAGGAGCTCCTTTTAGACTTTTTAATGCCCGCACTAATATGGAAGGCTTAACATAATTAGATTCCACTTGTTGGCAGGTTATAATCCCATGATATAAGGAATTTCAATTAATGCAAAAATTAAAAATGATGAAGGCGACCATTAAGAATTTTATGTAGGGCAGAAATCGCAATTTACACACTTTGAAGGACAAACTTATTATTGTCCAACAACTCTGTTATACTTCTCCTCATGATCCTGGCCATAAATATATAGAAATGAAATGTATGTAGGAATATCAAGATGCTCTTCGATATCACCATTCGATTCTCAAGCGAAAGGCACAAATCAATTGGATGAAGGATGGGGATTCAAATTCTTTTTTTTTTCATTCCTCTATACTAGCTCGTCCAAATATCAATAAGATATCTATGCTACTTGACAGAGGAGGGAGAGGACATACTAAACAAAATAGCCTATTGGAGGTTGCAAGATAATATTTTATAGATCTTATAGGTACATCCGAAATACACATACCAAGTTCTAATGTCTACAGTTTATTTAGGTGCCATCTAGATCAACAAACTAAAGATGCTCTCATCTCCATAGTCTCAGCTTAGGACATAAAATGAATATTATTTAGTCTACACCCTTCGAAATCTCCTAGTCTTGACGATTTTTCTACCTTGCTTTTCCAATGCATGCGGGATATCACTAGTGAATTACCTATCGAGGTTGTATAAGAATTCTTTGAATTTTCCAAACTTCTTTAAGAACTCAACCATACCTACCTTTGTCTGATTCCTAAAAAACACAGGCCTAGTATCATGAGTGATTTTAGGTCGATCTCCTATTGTAACACCATTTATAAGGTGATCTCAAAGGTATTAGCAAAGAGAATCAAGCTGGTTTTATCTTCTATTATCACTACTATACAAGAAGCATTTCTGTCAAATTGTAAAATTGCTGATCACATTCTGCTAGTTCAAGAACTCATAAAGGATTATAACTCTAGGAAAAAACTTAATAGCTACATTGTAAAGATAGACTTCTTCAAAGCTTTGGATACCATTAGCTGGGAACTTATTCAACTTTGCTTTGAAGCTACCCGCATCCCTCCTAAATTTATGCAATGGATTATGACATGTATTCAAACTTCCATATTGAGTGTGCTTGTTAATGGTTTTACATCTAAACCTTTAAAACTAGCTAAACGAATACAATAAGGTGATCCCTTATTTCCATACCTGTTTACTTTAATTATGGAGGGCTTTTCTAGACTATTAACCTGATTCATCGCTTCCAATGGGGGATTCAAATTTCATCACAATTGTAAGGAAATCAAACTTACTCACCTTATATATGCAGATGACATGTTACTGTTGTGTGTAGTTGATTCATTTTCCATCAATATAATGATGCATGCTCGTCAATCATTTGCTCAATGGTCTAGCTTTAAGTACAATGCAGATAAGAGTAGCTTATAACTCTCTGCAGATGTAAGGAATCCAGAGGAGCTAAAGTGACTGACGAGTATAAACACTGTCTAACATACTTTTGAACTCAAATATAAAGAATACTTCATATTATTGAAAGAGTGAAATTGAGGGTCATGGCTTGGGAAAATCAATTCTTATCTTGTACTGTCAGGGTAACCTTTATTATTTTGGTCCTCATTAGTTGTCATCTCCATTAAACTGCGCATGTAGCTCTACCCAAGAAAGATATAAAGGAGCTAGACAGAATTATGAAAAAATTTCAAAGGAGTGGCACCTCTGTCAATATCAAGTGAGCTAAAATCAAGTGGAGCAATATAACAATCTCAAAAAGAAAGGGAGATCTTAGGATCCTTTCCATAACACAAATACAGAAAGTCTTGATGTGTAAGCATCTGTGGTGATTGTACACAAATAATGATACATTATGGATCTAATTAATTCATGAATATTGCTTAAAGTCTACCAACTTGTAATAGCTGGATTGTTCTTGGATAGATTCTGCCATTTTTAAACAGATGATGGCACAACAGGAGGCTATCTACTCTTACATGCAGCATCGAATTGGTAATGGTGCTAAGACGTGGTTCTTTTTTAACAAGTGGCTTGATATAAGCCCTCTTTCCTAAGTTCCTAATCTCTAACAATTACAAACCCAATTGCCACTCAATTTTAAAATGTCGACCCTAATTACCAATGGTGCATAGCATGGTGAATTTAGTGGATTTCATACTCTACTGAATTATCTTCCTCAAATGAATTATGTTGTCCATAAAGATGTTATCTCTTAGAACTTGACTTTGAATGGTCTATTCTTTACACGATCTTGTCATCAATTGTTCGTTGATCACTCTTTAGAGGTTTCGTGGTTTACAATATTATGGAAAAATTATATTAGCCCCAGAGCTTCCTTTATAATATGGTTAGCAATCAGGAATCAACTCCAAACAAAGAGCAATGGTATAGACATGAAGATACCATATGTTTGCTTTGTGACATAGCTGTTAAGAATCAAGATCACCTTTTCTTTCAATGTTAATATTCCAAAGCTATACAGAGTCAAGTTTTACACCTAATACCTGTCAGCAATTGTAGTTACAACAGGAATTACTCATTGAGATGGGCTACTTGTAATTTGAAAATTAGGAAAACTAATGCTCCTCTATTCAAATCTGCATTCACAATCACAATACACCATTTCGAAAGAAAGAAATAGCCGTAGAGTTATAAGTAAGGAGGAGAAATACAAGCTTGCAAATCAAATTGTTAACCTCATCAGAGCTCATCTCTATTCCAAAAATGCGCAACACTCACTCTCCATGAACATACAGCGAACTTGGTACTTCTAGTTCCATCTCAACTACTTCAATAAGATTCATGTTTTATATTCTATTGGATTATTCCTTACTATTGTAATTATTAGTAAACTCTCCTCATAAGTGTTGACGACAAGTCAAGAACTCTTGCAATTTATTTATTTATTTATATCTATTGATAATCCATCTTTTTATTTTTTTAAAAATACTTAAATTAAATTTGAAAGTACTAATAAAATAAAATAAAGGCTAAATAAGCTTATTAGTGCATCAATATGAGTTATTTCACTTTAAAAAATGGTTCCATTTCTAATATCTATGTTTCCTTCATTTATATAATTTTTTTAAAGGTCTTAATAAGAATTATATTAATCATGAATTAGTCAAAAAAATTGCTTAGGTCATTACCAAAGGTTTAGCAAGTAAAGGCGATAGCCATATAAGAAGTAAAAGACTTGCCATTAGAAGAGCTAATCAGATCACTCTTTGAGAGATATGTTTGAATGAAGAGAAAGCAGCTCCAATAACTTAGGAGTAATTTTCAGAGGCCCAAAGTGTATAATAATTAATAATGAGGAGACCTGCATAAATTAAAGCAACAAAGACATGAAGCTCAACTTAATTAAACTTAAGAAGTAATTAAATAAGAAGAAAGACAAACATTTAAAGAAGAAGGAAACACTCAAAGCCACATAGGAGGCAACTACTAATTCGAAGAGTGAAGAATCCAAAAATGTAGTGGCAAGAAAATGCTTTATAACTAACAATGATGATGTACTCTCTAGCCCTTATTTTTATGATGATATGTTGAACTTATTAAGTGTTTAAAGGGGATAATTATGAAAATGAAGAAAGTATATTCTAAAATATAAAGATGCTTAAAAACTTTTAGATGCATGCTTGATTAAGAATGAGAAATTAAAATGTGATATGCATGACATGATAAAATTTAAGAGTGTGGTTTTTACAAATGAAAATGAGCATAATTTACTATATAAGAATGACATATCGAAGAAGGAGAACATTTTGCTCAAACAATCCTAATGTAAGTTAATTTTAGGGAGTGAAAAAATATAGTGCATAAAATGGGGACACTTATGGAAGTGCACCATCCAAAGTGAAGAATATTTTGATAAAGGAAAACATATAGATAATAATGAGTTATTACATAAGTCATCACATAAGCATATAAACTTTAACTTTGTACATGAAAATTTCAATGCTCATGCATCATCATTAGGTCTGAAGTAAAAAAAGGAAATTTTATACATTTATGTATGATTCATAACCTAGACCTAAAGGATAAGGTTCTTAATACAAAATAGGTACAATTTTCCTCCAAAGCCATACCAAAAGAGCATGAAATATTTAATTCATTCATATAGACATATTTATCATTAAAATGACATAAAAATAAATTCATTATCATTATAGTCTTCAATATTTATCAAAATGCATTACTTATACGTACAATCATCATAAGCCATTCTACAAGCACTTGAAACACATTTAAAATTCTCATAAGCCAAAATTTTATGAAAGAGACATGACATGTATCAATTTATAAACTAGTTTTTTTCACCAAATAAAGAGATATCCTAATCCTATAAATATCTAAAAGAGGATATTAAATCACCCATATCATCCATCAAGATCTATTGCTCTTATTAGCTATATAACTTCAAATATTTTTCATATAAGATGCTTTATGGTGATTATGGACATAAGTAGGGATACATTTTAAGACAATGCTTATTAAGTAAGCCCCCTAAAAGACAGGCCAAAAGAAGATCAAGAGCTAAACTCAAAGGGCATGTTTGGTACTTAAGTTTTTCCTTATAGTTTGATATTAAATGAATTATAATAGTTGGTGCAAAGTTTATATTCAATAAACATATAATAAACATGATATCTCCAAGAATTATTTCCAAAATAAAAATCACTAAAAGCCCTTACATAAGTCAAACAAGGAATTTGATATCAAAAGATTAATTATTAAACAAATTGAAAAATAAGTAAACGTAACTATTATTAGTATATAAAAGAAGGTAACATTTTTTTTATATTGATCAAATTTGATATATATATATATAAGGTAGAAAATAATGTTACATATACATAATAGAAGAAAAATATATTGATCTTTGAAATTGATACATATGAATTTTAAGAAATTTTTTTTTAATTTTATGGATTCCAATTAGAAAGCTTCTCCCATATGATCTTTTTTCTTTTAAAAATGGAAGAGAATTGTTTTACATTCAATTTTCTCATATATTCATGTCATACCCTTTTTAATGATGAGAAATGGGAGAGAGTGTGGTGAGATTGAAACTTGATTTTCATACACTTAAATCAAGGGGGAGTATTTCATTCTATATTGCTTATATACAAGAGAAGCATCCTCATGAGTATGATATTTATATTTTGCTCTTCATATTACTAAATAATTTTAATCATTATTAAAAGGGAAAATTTTAAATTAAGTGAGACTCTAACCTATGATTTTGATCATTAAAATATATATTATTACTAATGCTCCTATCATTTTTTGAAGATAATAGCAATTTAATATGTCAAAAAATCAATCAATATATGAAAAATTAAGTTTAATTTAAGACCAAAGTGATTTAGAGGAAAAGTCATCAAAAGGAGTTAAATGACCAAAGTGAGACTACCAACTACGCAAAGCGTTTCAAGACAATTCAAGTAAAATGGATCAAAAACAAGAAAGATTGGCATCATTCCATGACTAACAAATTATTATATTCTTTTTTATAATCTTATTTTGCACGTTTAGATGAATTAGTGGACCAATCATTGCATATAGGGTATTATTCGTAAGTGCTTTCCTAAGTAAGAGGAAATGGGTTCTGAACCTTAAAGAAAACCTTTTACTCTTCAAACAAACATTATAAAACTTTTGAAATGATTTTTAATACTGTTTTTAATCAAAGTACAATATTTTTTATACTTTTAAAAAACATGAAGTATTAAAAATTGATTAATTTAACTATTTTAAAAGGTTTTTTTATGTAGGAGTTTGACTAACTTAAGCGTTTAGTTTGGCTAACTAAAGGTTTGTTTTGACTGGCCCAATTAGTAACGTTTAGAAAGAGAATGAGTAATGTAACACTAGTTGTAACAATAGGTAGTCAATGTGCCAATCATAGTCACAAATTGAGTGTTGGGTGTTCGACTAGCCAATACTCTAATAGAACGAATGTCTGTTAATTGATGGTAAGAGATCTAACTATCTGAATGTACCTAAAAGTTAGTTATAGCAATGATTAGTTTGCAAGTATTTTTATTACAAATGGATCATAAATAAGTTTTATGAAGAACAGTTAGAATATTAAAGAGTTTTTTTTAGAAATTAAAAATTTTCATTAAAATCAGATAAGTTTACAATTAGAAGTGTCTTTCTCACGTGCGAAAGAACCACGTAATACATAGAACATAAGAAGTTTGCAATAAACGACGACGTTCAACCAAAATACCTAACGTTAGTCAATTAGGGTCAAATGAACCATGTCTTTCTTGAGTCTTCGAGCTTTTACTCGATTAAGTCAAGCAATTGATGATGCTCTAGAGGCGCTGTTTATGGTGGTTCCAAGGAATAGCCTTTTCTCCGTTCTACACTTAACCAGCTATTCTTCTTAAGTAATCAACTCCATCTCAGTCATCTTTTAGAGATTAGGACTTTTTATGTATCTCTAAGAGTTTACTTCATTTCCGAAGGTGAGAAAGAACTCTTTGAGGGCTTAGCTCTTCAGTGACAGTCCATTGAGGGAGATCACGACTCAGGTTAGTATTGATTCCTATTTTATAAACTAGTCTACTCCTTCTTCAAAAGATTTCTTTTGTTAAGACTGGTAGGCTAATTTGAAATCACTTGTCTTGAATTGTTTCCTTAAAGGTTTACAGGGACTTCAGCATCTACCCCGAAATGAGAGAATAGGGAGGATGACACATCCCTAAATAGGTATGTGATTTAATGCTTTCATGCTCATCCTTTCTTTTCCTTGAGAAAAATCCACTTATTTAAACATTATACGAACAATAATCCATTTATGGTGAATAAAAAACAATGTTCTTTATGCTGTGTTCAACCCTAAAAAGGGGGAATAATTTCTGACTGAGCAATTTCTCAATTTCCTTAGAACTGCATAGAATCATCTACTTGTAAATCCTGGGTTCATTTGTGAACTGTGGTTGTGTTTAGTTTCTGCATAGTGGATCAAGTAGGTACTTCTTTGGAGCTGAAATAGCTATTGCTATATTCTTGATACATAAGCCATTCTCCTACTACAGTATAGGTTTAACTGATTGATAATTAGTTGCTCCCTTATGCTGGCAGTAATGAGATTTATAAGAGAGGTTATTTAAGTAGATTAGTCTTTGAACCTTCTATTATTCCTCTCTTTCCAGATTACTTGGAAACATGTAGCCACCGAGAGTAGTATTATAAACCTATCATATTTTGAAATGTTCAATTTAGGAAGCTCTTGTACGATATCTGTGAGTCTGCTATAGTTGAAATCAGGTGCACATAGAGTAGAAATTTTTACCCATATTCCTCTGGAGAAGCCACATTCAAAGAAGAGGTGGTCTTTTGATTCATCCACTAGATTGCATAGGATACATAGTTTAGAGGAGGTTAGGAATTTCAATCTATCCATAGTACTCAGTCTGTCCCACATTGCTAGCCATAACAGAAAACTTTCATTAGGTATAAAGCCTTCTTCTATATCAAAGCATCCCACCCTACTCCATTTTTTGGCCTTCGCCTTATCTTTCTTACTTCCTTAACAGTAATCACAGAAATAGGGATACCCATCCATTAATAATTAGCTCTCTCCCCACGACTTTTGAATTGAGGAATGTGTAGAAGTGTAATCTCATTTAAGGATAGAGTCCAGTTTCCATTCCTTATTATTTCTTGGAGCTTAGTATCCTTAGGTAATCGATTTAAAAGGGAGTTTGCCATCTGGTTTAGTATTAAAGGACCATTTCTTGACCAGTTATCATACTATAAGGAAAATCTATCTCTTCCCCTATCTGGCAAGTAATATGCTAGTAGATCTCCCCCCTCATTATAAGAATATGGTTAAAAAACCAGGTATATCCGACCTTGGTTTTTATAGCCCAAAAACTCCTTCCTTTTAATATATAAGAATGAATCCATTTAGTCCACATTGATTCTTTATCACTAAGGATTCTCCAAATCCTCTTTGATATAAGAAATTTATTTTTAGTAGAGATTGACTCTAGTCCTAACCCACCTTCATCTTTCGATTAACAGATTGTCTTCTAGCTTACTTTGGCTATTCCTTTCTCTCCATTCCTTTTCCCCCATAGAAAATTTTTCATCAATTTTCTACTGTTTTAATCGGCCTTTCGAAAGGAAAAGGTATGAACACCAATTAATGTTCATAGACAAGATAACTGATTTCAGCAAATGAAGTTTCCCTCCATATGAAAGTGCTATATTGGTCCATGACCCCAATTTTTTTTGGATCTTTTCTGTCAAAGGAATACATTCACAGAATCCAAGCCTCCTTGATGAGATAGGAATCCCCAAGTAATTTAGAGGAGGAGCTTTAGTTTCCATACCCGTAGCTTGAGCTAAAACATTTGAGAAGTGAGAAGCACTCTTGGAGAGTATGATAAAGCTCTTGTGAAGATTGACACATAATCCCGACATCTTCTTAAATTAATTAAGTGATTTAATCAAAAGAGAGACTGATTGAACATTTGCCTTACTTAGGAGAATAAGATCATTTGCAAAACATAAAGTAGTTAGAGAAATTTCCTTACATTTAGAGTGATATCTGAATTTAGGATTAGTTGAAGTGTTGTGCTTGAGCAACTAAGTAAGGACTTCCATACAGATTAGGAATAGGTAGAGGGAAAGGGGATCATGTTGCCTAAGACCTTTTTTTGTCTTTGAACATTCCCGTGGGGCACCCATTAATCATTATCCCATAGGAAGCAGTAGATATGTATTGTTTGATCCACTTGATGACTGTTAAGGGAAAATTCATTATCTCCAATGTTTTTAGCATAAATCTCTAATTCACACTATCGAAAGCTTTCTATAGATCAACTTTTATAGTGCAAATTTGGGGACTTTTCCTGCAGTTATACCCTTTTAAAAGCTCCTGAACAATTAGAATATTGTCACCTATATTTTTGTTTGTCATAAAACCCCCTAATTCTCACTGATGAGAAATTTTAGGACCTCCTTCAGCCTATTTTCCAAAATCTTAGCAATGATCTTGTAGAAGAAATTTATACATGATATAGGTCTGTAGTCATTCCAAGTCTCCGAGGTGGAGTTTTTAGGGACTAGGCATAGGAAGGTCTT
>JAOQMP010000005.1:25517253-25529436 GCA_027563575.1 Erythroxylum pedicellare
ATATTACGCACAATTTACTTGCACAATTGGTTAAATGGCCGAAAATGATGCATAAACAAGAATTGCAAATTGGAACAACCTCCTCCACACTTAAATATCAGATTGTCCTCAATGTGAAGAACAATTACAACAAGTATGTATTCAGAGAACAAAATACAACCTAAGCAATGTCATCAAATTCATCAAAGATGGAAGATGTATCATGAATCAAACCAAAACATAGCGATCATAAAAGAGATGAATTATTGAATTGAAACTGCATAAACTAAAAACTAAATTTAGGTCCTACTGAAAAGGTTTCTCCCCCATACTTCTTCAACATACTCATGTATCTATAATGTCATATTCAATAACAGAGCAAAAGTAAGGAGCAAGTGAAGGAGGAGAAATGACCTGATGATTACTAAGGGTGTTGATTATCATGATAGAGTTTCAATAGATGGCCATTTACTTTGAGCTGTATCCTTGTCTCTTCATGTAAAAGCTGTACCATGACAAAATCATTTACCTTGGTGACTAAGTACGGCCTATCCTATTGAGTGTTGAACTTTCCATGCTTAAAAGTGAAACGAGCCTTAAATAACAAAACTTTGTCTCCTTCTTTGAAATTCTTCCTCTGAAGAATCTTATCGTGCATCAACTTTGTTTTCTCCTTGTAGAGGTAAGAATTCTCATATGCCTCTAGCCTCAACTCCTCTAACTTTTATAATTGGAGCTTCCTCTCTAGACCGGAAGATTCCAAGTCCATGTTGCACTACTTGACTACCTAATATGCTTTATGCTCTAACTCCACCGACAAATGACAAGCTTTTTTGTAGATTAAACAGTAAGGGGATATGCCTATTGAGGATTTGTAGGTAGTTTGATAGGCACAGAGTGCTTCTTCTAGGCGTAGGCTCCAATCCTTCTTTGATGGTTTTACCATCTTCTCCAAGATGTGCTTCACCTCTCTATTCGAAACTTTAGCTTGACTATTGGTTTGTAGATGGTATGCAGTGGAGACTTTGTGAGTGACTCCAAATTTGGAAAATAGGTTACCAATGACTCGACTAAAAAAATGTGTTCCTCTAGCACTAACTACAGCCTTAGGAAGCCCAAATAGACAAAAAATGATTGACTTAAGAAATTTAGACACTGCTTGCTCATAATCTTTTCTAGTAGGAACAACCTCTATCTATTTAGACATATAGTCGACAGCTAAAAGGATATACACAAAGTCAAGAGATGGGGGAAAGGGACCCATGAAATCAATCTCCCCATACGTCAAAGATTTTGCAAAATAATAAAGGTTATTGTGGCATTTCATGCCATTTTCCTAACCCTCTAAAATGTTGACATTTGTCACATGATCGACAAAAGGTAAAGGAATCCTTAAAAAGGGTAGGCCAATAAAAACTAGAATCTAGAATTTTCCTAGATGTTCTCCTTGCACTAAAATGCCCACCATAACCATGGAATGACAAGTTGAAATTATAGCATCGAATTCTGCATTAGGCACGCATTTTCGGATTAATTTGGTCACTGCACGGCCTACATAGATGAGTGGCATCCGAAATATAATGTCGAGCTTCGCTCTTTAGCTTTTGGGCCTGCTACTTAGACCTGAAAGGAGGAGTTAGTTTAGTCATGAGATAATTGACTATATATGCATACCAAGGTTCTTTAAAAACTAAAGCACATAATACTGAATTAGGAAAAGAGTCGCAAGTTAGTTCAGAGGAGTCCACTTCCTTTGTATTGTCTGGTAACCTACTCAAATGGTCAGCGATATGGTTTGCTGCTCCAACTCAATCCTTAATCTTAATATCAAATTCTTGGAGAAGCAGTGCCCATCTTATTAATCTAGGCTTCGATTGTGGTTTCTTGAGGAGATATCGGACAACTAGATGATTAGTATAAATGGTCACATGGGAGTTTAATAGATATTGCCTAAATTTTTCTAAAGCGAACAGTACTGTAAACAGCTTTTTCTTAGTTGTTATATAGTTGATTTGAGCTGGATCTAGTGTTTTCGAGGCATAGGCGATAACTCTTACTAGTTTCTCCTCCCGTTGACATAGCATAGCTCCTACAGCACAATTAGAAGCATCACATGAAAGCTCAAAAGGTAAGTTCCAATTGGGAGCAACTAAAATAGGAGGGGAAATTAGTTTGGATTTTAATTTGTTAACGGCATTTCTGTAAGAATCATCAAACTCAAATTTTGCATCCTTTTGTAAAAGCTTAGAAAGAGGCAATGCAATTTTACCAAAATCTTTTATAAACTGCCTATAAAATCCTGCATGACCTAAAAATGATCTTATGTCTCAAACACATACAGGATAAGGCAAAGAAGATATAACCTCAATCTTAGCTTTATCAACTTCAACACCCTTGCTAGAAATCAAATGACCTAGCACGACACCATTGACCATGAAATGATATTTTTCAAAGTTCAAAATCAAATTCTTTTCAATGCACCTCTTCAAAACTTTTACAAGACTAAATAGGCAAGAATTGAAAGAATTACCATAAACTGTAAAATCGTCCATAAAAACTTCCATGGATTCCTCTAAAAATTCACAGAAAATAGCCATCACACAACGCTGGAAAGTTCCTGGGGCATTACATAAAGCAAAAGGAATCCTTCAATAAGCAAAGGTACTAAAAGGACATGTAAAGGTGGTTTTATCTTGGTTCTGTGGTGTAATAGGTAATTGAAAATACCCTAAGAAACTATCTAAAAAACAATAATGTGATTTGCCTGCAAGTCTTTCAAGCATCTGGTCAATAAAAGGTAGAGGAAAGTGAACTTTTCGTGTTGCGTCATTTAACCATCTGTAATCTATGCACATGTGCCACAAATTTTGTACTCTAGTGGTAATAAGCTCATCCCTATCATTTTTTATCATAATTATTATGCTCTTTTTCAGCACTACATGTATTGGACTGACCCACTCACTATCAGAGATGGGATATGTGATCCCAGCACTCAACAATTTTTTAATTTCTTTCTTAACCAAGTCTAAGATAAGTGGCTTTGGTCTCCTTTGGGGCTGCCTCACAGACTGTGAACCCTCACTCAACAAAATCCTATGTTTGCAAATGGCTGGGTAGATTCCAGGTATATCCACCAAAGTCCACCCTATATCCCTCTTATGTTTTTTCAAAATAGCAAGGAGTCTATTCCTCATTGTCAGATAAGGTATTGGCAACTATAACAAGTAAACACTCATTAGATGCAAGGAAGGCATACTTTAAAGTAGAGGGTAGGGATTTCAACTCAATCACAAGAGGTTGCACAACAGAAGGAATCAATGTACTAAGTTTAAGAGAAATGAGATTACTCCCCTTTCCTCAACCAATGATAGCTCCAACTCTATGTGGTTGGCTTTACAACCTCCCTTTACTTCAAGTGTTGAACTCATCTTATGTTGATCTATGGTAGCAACTGCCTGGGCCAACTCATTCTGCATCCCTTCAATCAGACACTTTTGTTGAGGTACAACTTCTTCAGCTATCTCCTCATTCATATCAGGCTTCGTGATGCTGAAATCTCTTGAAAAACTAATAGAAAACCTTTCCCGATGGGAATTATTATTGACAATAGAAGATGTCAAAATCATACATGAGTTAGAAGAATCAAGTGAATGTAACTCAGAATCAAATGAATCCTCTTTGAATTCAACATCGGAACAAGTATCATTAACAGTGACATCAACCATATTAACTCCTAAAAGCGAATAATCCTCATGGGGGTGATTCATAGCTTTATACATGTTAAAACTCACTTGTTGATCCCTTACATCTATTGTGATTATACCTTCTTTCATGCTAATCATTGTACTAACATTCTTTACGAAGGGTCAACCGAGAATCAAGGAAGTGTCCTGCATAACTTCTAAAGACATGTCAAGTACATAGAAATCAACTATAAAAACCAAACCCTTTACCTGAACCAAGATGTCCTCTATGATGCCCACCGGATGCCTAAGAGATCAATTAGCCAATTGCAACACTATAGATGTAGGCTTAAGACTCTTAACTCCTAATGCTGTATAGACAGACTTAGGCATCACATTGATTGCTTCCCCTAGATCTAACAAGGCCCTTCCTATGGTAACTTTTCCTATTGTGTACGGAATGGTGAAAGATCCAGGGTCTTGACACTTGACGAGCATTTGTGGTTTAAAAAAGGCGGAAACGTTTGAGTTGACTTGTACTCTTTCATTAGGTCTAAACTTTCTTTTGTTTATGCATAAGTCCTCAAGATATTTAGCATATGCAGGAACCCTTTTCACTATATCAAGCAAAGGGATGTTGACTTCTACTTTCCAAAATAAGTTAATGACATCTTTCTCATGTTTAAAATCATTCATCCTTTTGCTAAGTAAATATGAATTCGGAAAAGGAATATATTTTAAATTTACCTCGTTATCGGTTGCTTCCTGGGCTCCTTGCTTGCTTTATCTCCTTTCCAGTCAAAAATTCTCTTTCTTTTAAACTTTTGGACTTCTTAACTCTCTAAGTTGGTGAAGATAATTCTTCATTCTCGATCTCCTCTTCTTCTTCTCCCTCATCTTTATTGCTGAACCTCACTTGTTTCCCGCTTCAGAGCATTATGGCATTCAAACTCTTAGGGTTCATAATAGTGTTGGATCTTGTTTTTGGAACCTAAACATTCGGAGACATTTGACAGAAAAACAGTACTTGCCCTCAACTATACTAAACCTGTTTTGGGGACATTTGAATAACCCTAATTATGGGTATCATATTTGGTTTTCTTTAGGTAGCTTTAAAGAGGACTTCAAGATCTATCACTTTCATAAAGACCTTAAAAACAGAATCTATCGTCTGAAGGGTATAAAATGGACCAGACGATGGTATTATATGAATAGTAAACAAAGAAAGAAGTCTCGGTCATAAAAGCAAAAAACATACGAAACAAAAGACAGGTGAAGCGAAGAGGGTAGACGAAACAAAGAACAGACAAAGAGAAAAGGGAAGACAAAACAAAAGAACAGACGAAGCGAAGAGGGCAGATGAAACAGAAGAATAGACGAAGTGAAGAGGGCAGACGAAATAAAAGAACAGACGAAGCGAAATTCTTAAGGTGAAGCAAGGTCACCTTAAGACAAAGTAGGGTCTTAAGATTATACGGGGTTAACTTAATATGAAGCATGGTCTTAAGATCATGTGGGGTTAACTTAAGACGAAGCAAGGTCTTAAGACGATGTAGGGTCAACTTAAGATGAATGATGTCATCACAGAAGATATATGTCATCACAGACGATACATCTTTACAGGCGACACGTCTTTGCAGATGATGCATCTCTTAAGATGAATGACATCATCACAGATGATACATTTTTACAAATGATCTTAAGACAAATGACGTCATCACAGACGATATGACATCATCACAGATGATAAATCTTTACAAACAATATATCTTTACAGATGATGCATTTCTTAAGACAAATGACGTCATCACAAATGATACGTCTTTACAGACAATGCATCTTTATAGATGATGCATCCTTACAAATGAAATGACGTCATCACAGACGATACATTTTTACAAACGATACAACTTAACCCCTATAAAGACCATAACTTTCGACTCCTAAGTCCAAAGTTTCTATACCATATGTTGATGGAAAGTTGGAAAATTGACTACAACTTTTCATACGACAACTTTAACTAATTTAGCCTCAATTAGTCTAGTTTCCCCTGGAAGTTAGCACATAACTTCTACACCTATGAAAGGCTTAGATCAAGAACTGAACATCTACCAAAGAAACATGCACCTTCACCTGGGGACTTTCTAGTTTTTTTTAAACTTATTAGCCCAAACAACAGAAACTCATACATCACTTAATTAGATCAATACATTTTGAACAAGTGCTTAACTCCAAAATACAACATATACAGGATGCTTGATGTTTACATGCTTAAAAAGCATCCCAAAAGTGAACAAACTAACTTAGTGACAAAAGCTACTATCTTGGAATTTGCCCAATTGCCTTGCAAGGATCACTTATCTTCTCAATTTGCACCTGAGGAGGCAATAATGGGGTGAGCTACACAGCTCAGTGACTAATATATATATACAGCCATTGGCAATTGCCACATATTCAAGAATATGTATATGTATATCTAGCAATTCTAGCATTCTTACTTTAGTCATGCAATTTAAACATTGACCAATATAATTCAAAGATAATACACAGCGTAACTTCAGCCAGTAAACATAACACTTTATCATGCACCCTACTTGAACACCTAAAAATGCAATGCACAGCAAATGGCTTGAGAGTTTTATGAAAACAAAATGGAGAAACTGAAGTTTTACCCCATGAATAGAATGAGTCCAATTTTAGAGCTCATATGCGACAAGCGGGCAGCCGGGAGAAGGCTCTTGTCAACGTGCACATGACGAACAGAATGGTTCCACTCTCGCCCAAACAAAATCAGATAATCACACTCAAATCATTTTATGAAATGCTTTTATACTCTTTCATGCCCTTTCCTTTCTTTTCATTTATACAAAATGTCATAACCGAATATCAAGGAATAACATGATCAAAATCACAATTCAATTTTATAAAAAATTTCATAATTCTTTCCATGTATAACTTAAAATGCATCATAGTAATTCACAATTTAG
Source organism: Erythroxylum pedicellare (assembly GCA_027563575.1). Taxonomy (NCBI): domain Eukaryota; kingdom Viridiplantae; phylum Streptophyta; class Magnoliopsida; order Malpighiales; family Erythroxylaceae; genus Erythroxylum; species Erythroxylum pedicellare. The sequence goes on from JAOQMP010000005.1 coordinate 25,523,903, forward strand.
CAATTTCATTTTCAAGCACATCATAGACACATACACAAGCAAGAATTCGCCCAATTACACAATAATTATAAATACATTACCCACCTAATAGGCTTGCAGAAATCCAAGTCAAGCTTGCCTTTCCCCTTGTTCTTGGGTAGGATTCCCTTGGTTTCCTATCACAACCAAGGTTCCATTCAAAACTAACATTCCAATAAAATTTATCAACTTCAGAAAAATCATAGAATCACAATAAACACAAATGAAACTCAAATCTAACCTACCCACAGTCCATCTAGGTTAAAAACTTAAGATTTAGTTTAGAAACCCTAAAATCAATCGGGTTCTCCTAATCTATCTTCTTCCCACAAAACCTCTTTGCTCTCTAACTCCTTCATCCTTAATATAATCCATTCCTTTAATAAAGTAAGAAAAAAATGGTTAACCTACTTTAACAAACTCGATTTCTCTTCTCTTCTTTTTCACTGAAACTTTTCTTCTTTTCTCCTATTTTTGTTTCTCTCTTCTTTCTCTTTGGTTCTCACGACACTTCTCTCTTCTTCTTATACAAAACCATTTTAATGGTCTTTTCCCATTTTATCCTTCATTTACCTTGTCTTTCCCATTTTGCCCCTTCTCTCATTTAATTCATCTACTAACTCTTTTAAGCTAACTTACTTCTAACCTTCCCATATTAATTCTAACTTAATTCAAATCCTTCCATGAATTTCTAATCTCTGTTTATGCTACTAAATTAATGACTACGTTCAAAAATAATCAGAAATATGGAATAATCACCCAAAACCTAAATAAAAGCTAAATAACAAATCACAAAAATTGGAAAAAAAATTTCGAGGTCCAATACTTATCACATACAAGCCTTAAATGCCAAATCCAACCAGTATTAAGGTTATTACAAACCATAAAACAAAATACAAATTCCAATATGTCTCATTACATTAAATATAACTCAAAAACAAGCTGACCATTTCCAAAACAAAACATAATGCCCTTGGCCACTGTGTTTGTCTTTGTCCCAGTCTTTAAACCTTTTTATCAAAACCTACATGGAGGCAAAATCACTGTACTAAGAATAAAGCTTAGTGGGAAAATAAATAAACAATATGTAATTTGGCGACTGTTTCTAACAATCATCTAACATTCACATATACAGAATCAGATGACATCTTAAGCAATCTTTAATTGTTCATATTAAATCACAATCCAAACAATATGTGTCTCAGAACACAATATAACATATCAAAATAGGAAATATTTGCTTCAGAGCAAAACTTACAAGTATAAGAACAAAATACCATAATATCATAACCGAACTTTAAAGTACAAGAATAAAACTTGTCTGTATCAAAATAGTATCTGATTATATCAGAACAAAACTTAATTATTTCAGAATTGAGCTTGATTATATCAGAGCTGAGCATGTAACAGAATATAAAACAAGTTAGCCTAGTTTGGTATCTGAAACAAAAGACACAAAAGTGCCTAAAATCAGAAGAAATCTTAGTGTCTGGTTACAAAAGACACCTTAGTGTCTGGTTACAGGAGCAGCTACAAACCCTTCTAGGCATGCCTATTTAAGCATGACTAGGACTTGGCAATTTTGAAATCTAAACAAAACATTTTAGATTTCAAAATTACATGAAAAAATGTAATACATAACATTTGTCTTTATTTCATTTTTATCAAATTGAACACATACATACAAATCCAAACAAACTTAACATACCTTATGAGTATAAACATTTGTAATAATGGACCATTAAATGCATTATGTATTTACACATTACATATAATCACATAAATTTCCAATTCATAAACAATCATATTCAATTCACATCACAAAAATCCTTTGAAACACACTTTTAATCATGAAAACATATTTGTCCTTGAATAAACCATACATTTCAACATTAAACACATTATGTATTACCCACACATTCCTTAAGTAATTACCTCAATTAACAATCCATAACTAAATTAACTATCCCTCAATTAATCTAACATCATCTAGGTTCATTTTCAACCTCAATTAAGTCTACTTAAATCATTATTAAGTACCTTAACCTCATATAGTTCAACAATTGCACAAAACCAAGTTTTTAACCTTCCTAACCATTTCCCACGACTGTGGGAATGTGCCTTATAAGTCCTATGATGGTGGCATGAGTGAACCTTCAGGTTCACTCACCCACAACCTTCAGTTTATTCCTAAAACTTAACTTCTTCACTTCCATTTGACACACCTTCACCAAAGTCCATCAATTTCACTTCAATTCTACCTTATTCATGCTTTAATACCTCATCAAATTCATATCTAAAACAATTAAAAAATCATTTATTAAGCAACTCACTAGTCATTATCTTACATACATCAAAATCCAAAGCAAAAGCTATCAAACAAGTATCATATTCCATACCTCAATTCATCGTTAACTCTATACATATTCTATCCAATTCAAGCATCATATAATTCATATTACATCATGCTGTCAAGTTTAGAATTCCTTACCTTCTTAACTTCAAATTCCTACTTCAAACTACAGCCAATCAAACCTTTCATGCAACCAACACAAGTCCAAGATCGAGCTGCAAATCTTAACACCAAGAAGACATCATAATCTACTTCCTTAATGCAATATTTGGCTAAGAATTTAGAGTGGTAATACACAGATTTGTAGCAAAATTTCAAAGCTAAAGGAGAGGGATAGTTTTGGTGTTGATTGAGTAAGAAGAGAAAGAATAACCAGTAGAAACACTTCCGCTTATGCTGGACTCATTTGATGTTAGGTGTCACTCCCACCATAAGATATATGTCTCCTTTACACGTATCACATAACTTTTGCATTTAATTTACCAATTGTCACACTTCTATTAAGCCATTTGTCACTTAATGAATGTTGCTAAATGCCATAATTCAACCAGGCCACTTGTCACTCAACAATGTTGCCAAATGTCAATGCATTAGCTATGCCAAATGTCACTAACTCATAGGCTTAGTCATTCTAATTTTCCATCTACCAACTTGACTTGCCACTAGACAATTGTCCTAATCCAAATGTACATTTTAATACCTTAATTCTTTAATGGTATCAATTAATTCCAAATCACTAAATATAATGCATTAGACCAAAATTCTAGACATATGTAATTCACATTCAAATAATAGCATAATTTTAACAGCTATCATATATGTACTTTTATGAACATGTAACATTTCAACTAGGGTGTAGTTTGGGGCCTTACAATTCTCTCCCCCTTAAAAGAATTTTGTCTTCAAAATTCATACTTGATCAAAATAGTTGAGTATACTGAGTCCTCATGGTCTCTTCTAGTTCCCACGTTTTTTAGGACTTATAAGCTTCATATGGTATGAGTTTCGGGTTCTTTGGTTTTTGATGTTCAATATGATGGGGTTTCTCGCTTTCAACTACCACCCCCATCGTTGATTTAATAGATGTTAAAGCTCAACTGCCAACAAAAGCTATAAGGTCCTTTCTTTTCCTCTTCAATCCCTTCTCTTTCATTTCTAAATACGAAGTGGCACCTTAGGTTGGTACGAGATACACCAATATTATATCATTTTTTATTTTTGTTCTCGCTTTGATAGGATATCTCAGTTGTTTGGTCTTGAATCAAAATATAGGATTTTTAGGTCAATCTTTTTTATTTATATCTTCAACCTTTATTGTCATCTTCGATTTGGGGGTGTACGATTAAGGTTTTCTTATGACTGAAAAAGGCTTCATTTTCTTCCATCTTGCCTCTTTTCTTAGATTTTGTGCTTTTCCATTTTTTGTTCCATTTTCTTCCATCTTCCATCTTGTTTGCCTATTGCGTTAAAGTGTATGATCATTAAGGAAGATTGCTTTTTTTATTTTGGTTCATGGTATAAAGTTTCAAGCTTTATATGTGTTTTTTTTTAGTATATATGATGAATTGTATACAGAAAATGACAGGAGCTTTCTCTTGCATTTTTCTATGATATTTTTTATCTTATGTCCTATCTACCCCTTGCTGTCAAGTGAATGATCATCAAACAAGGTTGTTTTTTGTTTTGTTTTTGCCTGAAGTTTCAAACTTTATCTGTGTTTTTCTAATATATGTGATGAATTGTATGCAAAAAATGACAAGCTTTCTCTTCCACTTTGCTATGATACTTTTTATCTTGTGTCTTGTTTGCCTCTTGCTTTGAAGTGAACACTCATCAAGCAGGGTTACTTTTGTTATTTGGTTTTGGTCTAGAGTTTCAAGCTTTATTTGTGTTTTTCTACTACATGTGATGGATTATATGCAGAAACTGACAGAAGCATTCTCTTCCATTTGGCTATGGTACTTTTTATCTTGTGTTCTGTCTACCTCTTACTTTGAAGTAAATGATCATCAAGCAGGGTTGCTTTTTTGATTTGGTTTTAGTCTAGAGTTTCAAGCTTTACCTGTGTTTTTCTAGTATATGTGATGGATTGTGTGCAGAAACTGACAAAAGCTTTCTCTTCCATTTGGCTATGATACTTTTTATCTTGTGTCTTGTCTGCCTCTTGATTTAAAGTGAATGATCGTCAAGCAAGGTTACGTTTTTGTTTTGGTTTTGGTCCAAAATTTCAAGCTTTATCTTGTTTCTTTTGGTATATGTGATGAATTGTTTGCAAAAATTGACAAAAAGCTTTCTCTTCCACTCTGTTATGATAATTTTTATTTTGGGTTTGTTTTCCCTACACTCAAATCTTCACCTAAGGTACACGTTCACTCTCTGATTCTCTCTTCCTGTTCTCGATTCCTCAATTTTTGGCTCTCCTCTTACTTTAGTTTGGCTCTATTACATGTTTAACGAATGGTTCAAAAGCTTGATGACCCTTTTTTATATTTAGCTCTTTCTCTTGAAGTTTCTAAGTTTTTACCTGTTTTTTCCTTTACCGAAGATGGTATTATTCTATTTTAAATTATTTATTATTACTTTATTATAAAGTTTTTTAAAAGGTCTTTAGTTATTTTATTACATCTTTTATATTTATTTGATTTTTTAATATTTCATGTCACATTTGCATGTAAGTCTATAAAAAAATAGCCTCTCTACTAAGTAAGGGTAAGACTACGTACTATCAAACCTCCCTAAATGCTGCATTTGTGCAGGATTCAACTAAGTGTTGTTGATGATGATGATAATGATGATGAGTCTGCAAAAAAATGTGCAAGTGAATAAAACATGTTCACTGGATTTTAGAGCTCCTTGACAAAGCTTATAGAGTAGAATGGGAAGAGGATGAGGATGAGGACTTTTGAGCCTAGCAATGGTTTTAGACCGTTTCTGATCGCAAGCCATAGTATAAATGAAACATTAGGAGAAAATATTTGTTCCAAACTAATTTGCGCTAGGTCACCCTCTAAGCTTGACTTCTAAGTAGGTCCTTGCGTGATTTGGTTGTGTATATTCTAGTAGAACTTGCTAACCAACTAGATTTATTGTAACATCCCGTTACCTATGTTAGGGCTATAATTGTGAATTATGGAAAATTATGAGAAATTAGGAAAATGCACAT
>JAOQMP010000005.1:25536320-25551042 GCA_027563575.1 Erythroxylum pedicellare
ACAAAATAAAAGATAATATGATAATAATTACTAAAATTATAGAAAGCAAAAACTAAAATATCATAAAGTATAGAGCTTACTAACCAACTTTGGACACATATGATGACTTTTACAATTTTAGGATCAAGTCGACTATGATGAGGACCCACTGTCTGACCAACAATAATAAAAACAAACTTAAACCAACTATAGATAATGTAATGGCTAACAAGTCTCGTCTAAGTGCTTACATAATCGAATGTTGAGCTCCATTCTACTTTCGCCATGATAATATATATCACTCATTAATTGTAGTCATAATATTTACTTCCAAATATTTATCTAGCTTCATCCTAGTGTAAGAATTCTTAAACCTTCTTTCCTTAATGTATTCCTTACTTAAACTTCCAATCGTACTTAATAATGATGTATTAACAAAAGATAAATTTGATATTGAACTATTGAAATCTAACTTTATGACCATTCTTAATTGATAATTATTAAACAAATCATACTGTAGGTATTTAATGATATCAATATATCCTTTAACTTGATCCCCAACTATCAATAAAATTTGAAGTCACTTCATTTTATACCCTAAGTCTAGTAGTTCCATAGCATCACCAATCATAGACTAATAAGTGTCAAATTTTCCCACAAAATGCTTTACCATTGTTTGAATCACCTCAGTGGAATCAAAGATCCACTCAGATAATGCTAGTTTTATCTTGCACTTGTTAGTAAAACAAATGCCAATTTTGTATAAATTTCTTTTTCCAATTCCTACTGTTTTCTGTAAGTAAACAAATATATTAAGAATCTCATTATCTCAATCTAATAAACACTTTAATACACTTACTGAGTCTTGCATCTTGAAAATGGAATTTCATCTTGTTAGACTATCTAGAACCAACTTCTTTGTGTATGAAATATGTAGTTATCATATAGTCTCTTAAAACTTTTCAACTCATATAGGTGTTGCATTCCAACATACTATATACATTATCGCAGATTTCCACTACCCCTTCTTTTATTATCTCTAAACCATTCGACTATATGCACAAAACAACATATACAGAATAATCTCCCACCAATTGGCAATCTCCTAACCCATAACCTAGTTTTTCAATTTTTCAATTATAACATCATTTATGATATAGTTATCCAAAGTTATGGTTAAGAGTTTTGTGTTGATGTTTCAATACATTAAGAAATTGACTACTAAATTATCAACTTCCCATTTGAATGTGGTGTTAGGACATAAATAAACTTACCATTTAAAAACATGAACAAATTAAATATAACATAACTAGTGAACAAGTGATAACATATTTAAAGTTTGGTACTTACCTTAAGATTCAATTGCATAAAGTCCAGTTGTTGTTAATATAATACTTTTTCACTGTCATATAACTCTTAGTTGTTAGTTGTCCATATGGCAGATATGATAGTAACTTGTCCATGATTACTCAACAATGTATTTAATGTTAAATACTTTGTTCATTGTAAATTTTTAAAATGTCTTTCTTTATGGTATTATAAGTTAGCATCTTAAAGATTAGTTTAAGTGAGGTGATAAGTATCTTAAATCTTTGACCGTCAATAATATAGAGCATATATTCATTCTCCATGTTCATCTTTCTAAACAAATTCTTAGATCTCTCAAAATGATAACTCTTGATACTTACTTCATTCTTTTCTTTCATTAGGATAAAGGTTTTAAAAAAAATTGACCTTATAATATCAACTTTCTTTTATTAAAGGAGTCCATGTGCATCTTCAAATGAGATGTTCCACCTTTATTACCCATGGTCAACATTTTATAGCACTACTTACATTTAGCCTTATCAACTTCATCACTTGACCTAATCTTAATGAAGTAAGTCCAAACATCACTTCTTATCTTCAAAGAATCCATTCCTTCAATTTAAACTATTTCTTCACTTGCCCATCCACTAAAACAATTATAAACAAGATAACTTTGAAACCAATTTGAGCTAAAACATGAAAAACAAAAAGTCACGTATAACTAATGTTATGTCAAGCTTTATATGGAAGAGATTCACCTGTATAATCAAAATATCATAACCAATATTATATGAATACCTTTAGATAAATTCCAATATAAGTGAATCAATGTTATACATGGCACCAAATGTAACATCAACATTATACCTCACACTAATGATAACAACATAAATGAATCAACATGTCTTGATATATCTTATTCTAATATGAGCAAGTTCACATTATATGTTTGTAAGAATTCACTATGTGAATCTAAAACTACTAACGTAAGTTTTAATTGAATGGATTGATTTTACTATTATAACTCATGGTAAGAGCCATGTCTTTGGTAATATATTACAGTTGTTACCTAATTACTCACACAAGTTGTACTTTGTGAGAAATCCCAAGGAACAATTCCTTTAAAAAATCTTTAAAATTAATTTCTTTTGTTGTCCTATTTTCTTATTAGCTAAGAAATGAAAGTTTCAATCTACAAGGCTTGATATGGCAATATGTCATCCACTAGACAACTACAAAACATGCAAAAACCTGCCCTACAAGCTATCTCTATTTAATGTTTTACATAAACATTTTAAATGATAGGCATCCAAAAATAAAATTACCACCCTAAAAATATAGAACTGTACCCAAACCAACTAAATATTTATGCTTAGCTTTTACACCCTCTAACTTATTTACAAACAAATTCTAGTTCTTGATTTTCAAAACTTCTTTCCCAAAGGTTACTTGGAAAAGTTTTGTTTCGTCAGTTTGCAAGCTCCCTAAGGCTTCCTTTTTCTTATGGTTAGCAATTAAAAAAAACTTAAAACAAAGGATAAGCTAGGAAGCATAATCAGGGGAATAAGCCCAATATACTATCTTTACAACTTAGAGAATGAAAGTATTCAACATCTATTTTTCAAGTGTCGATTCTCTTACATCCTCTGGACCAGAATATAACAACTTTGTAATATATCATGTTAGTTAGAGGATTGGGACCAAATAGTGCAATGTGTAGCTTCATGTTACAAAAAGTGCACAACAAATGGCAAGTCTTTTACAATAGTGCTTAGTTACTTTATTTATTCAACCTAGAAGTAAAGGAATGAGAGGATCATTGAAAATATAAGTAAGGGAACTCAAGAATTGTTAGAGGGAACACTAATCTAAATTTAAAAATTGTTTTTACCAAAGCTCCAAAAAATGGAATTGGCATGAAAATAGCTAATAGTTGAAATATCCCTTCTAATCTACTATTAATGAAACCTAAAGAATTAATACTAGAGAAACTCATGCAAAAGCAAGTTGTCAGTGCTTAATCAACCAAATAAGACTTTCTTCTTAAACCATAAATAAGCCCATATTAAAGCTCAAGTTTGACTAAAGGTATTACCTTTGTCAATGGGATATTGATTACTATAGTTAGAGACTATAATGAATCAAGGATCAAAGAAATGATTCTAAAGTCGTGGAAATGTAAGAAACTAGAGATAAAAATAAATTTGTTCTTTCTATGTAATGTAAGCTTGCTTAAGGCTTATAGCTTTTTATTAGGGATGGTAATGGGTTAGGCCATGCCATGCCGAGCTGTCTAAGTCTAAGCCTAAATTAAGGCACTCTAGTCCTATTAAGTCCTAGCAATCTGAAGTCCAGCTTAGCATGAATTTTTTAATTTTTAAATTAAAAATAGAAAACAATGTCATTTTACTTAAAATGACTTCATTTTACATATACATTTCAGGATTCATGTTGGGCTGGGCCCTAGCTTAACCCAAGGCTCAATTTTTTAAAAAATTTTAAATTTTCGGTCAATTTAAGCCTAGCACATTGACATTGAGTCAAGCTAGGCATGACCAAACTGCCAAATCTACTCTTTATCATATAGCCTTTATATGAACTTTGTCTTTCCTTTTGGCAATTAATCAAATTCTTCAATTTCTGAAAAAATGCATAAAGTAAAAGAAAAGAATGAAAGAGTTATGAAAGAAAAAAACATTAAGATGGATGAGAAGAGGAAAAATAAAAAAAAAACAAGTAACACAAACCCCTCCTCTCCTCCATCCATTCATTTGTTTTTCCCCCGAGAAGAAACTTTTGATAAATGATTTTATAAAGGAAAATAAGCCTATCATATTAGGCATATTTTAGTCTTGAATGAGTCTCGAATGAAGACAAACAATTTTGATATTTTGGGAATTTTTCGAAGTCAATGGAGGTTGATTCACAACTATAACCCATATCCCAATGGAAGAATACTAATGGTGTACGATCAAACTAAAGTTTCAATCCTTAACTCTACTATTGCGGATCAAATCATCCACCTAGAAGTTTGTCTGATATAATTGAATGTCAACATCCACCTTTCCCTCATTTATGCTTATAACTATTCATTTTAAATAGTTGCTTTATAGACCAGGCTTAGAAGCATAACCCCTATGATGGAGGATTGTTGGCTTATCTTAGGTGACTTTAATGCTACAATATTCCTTGAAGAGTTAGAAGCCAAAACAGCTCACAAACATTACTATAAATATCTAAAGAGATGTCTTAATGACATTCAATTGTTTGATCTTCCTTATGGAGTAATTTTTTCACATAGAACAATAAGCGAAATGAGAGCACTTTCATTAGGAGGAAACTGGACAAATGTTTGACTAACTTGAAGTTGATAAAAAATTTTCCTTAGTCTCAAACTTTCTTTCCCAACACTAAGCTATTGGACGACTCCCATATTTTGATCTTCCTCAATTTTTCCAAGAAAACCATGCACTTCCCTTTTAGATTTAACAATTTTATCACAGATATTGCAAGCTTTCATAATTTGGTGGAAAAACATTCTAATGTTCAATATTATACGGATTAAATAGTTCATCCTCATGAGAAAGCTCCAAAGTATTAAAGAGGAAATAAAAAATTTCTACAAGTTAAACATAGGCAACACTCATCACCTTGTATCTACTACAAGGAAAGCCTTTGATCAAATTCAATGTGTTGTCTATTGTAAATCCCCTTCCATTCATCTCAAAAACCCGGAGAAATAAGCTTTGAGGCTCTTTCCTATGCCTTGAACTTCCATCATTCTTTGATGAAACAAAGACCATAACAACTTGGCTTCAACACAGAGATAAGAATTTAGCTTTTTCCATAAAACAATCATCTTCATACAAGCCACCAACATAATTGTCACCATTTGTCACTCAAGTACCATCTTAGATTCTCAATTCAAGATTATCAAAACTGTTGAGCAACATTTCACCAATCGTTTATGGTCAACTCTAATTCTTACTCTTTACCAAGACTAATCAAAGATATCATTAAGGATCAGCTCTCCACACAATAAGTCAGTCTTCTCTTTAAAGTTATCTCTATCTAAGAGATCAACCAAGCATTTAGATCACTACATTCTAAGAAGGTTCCAGGTCTAGATGGTTTCAATGCCATCTTCTTTAAAACATGGAACATCACTAATAAAATGGTTGTGGAGCCAGTAATGGATACATTAACAAAAGGCAAGTTATTGAAAGAAATCAATAGTATCAATTTTGGGGATTTTCAACCTATATATTGTCGCAACATAATTTATAAAGTTATCCCCAAAGTATGTCACTAAGATTGAAGGCTATACTCCCTAATCACATTAATTACACACAAAGAGCTTACATCCCTAAAAGATTTATTGGTGATAACATTTCTATTTTTCAAGAACTCCTCAAGCATTACACAAGGAGAAGAAGTCACAAAAAGAGTTCCATGAAAGTAGATTTTCAGAAAGAATATGACATGGTGGATTGGTCTTTCCTAATCAGTATCCTATATGCATATAGGTTTTCATCACATTTCATTACTTGGAAACAATAATTTGTAAGCATTGTTAGTTTCAAAGTCTTAGTTAATGGGGTACAACCAAAAGCAATCAATGGGGTAAGAGGAATCAGATAAAGGGATCCTCTCTCCCCTTATCTGTTCTCACTTACAATGGAAGTACTCAATAAGCTTCTAGCTAGGGTGGTAGAGAGAGACCCCAGATTTAAATTCTATGGAAAATGCAATAAGTTGAAGATCATAAGCCTAAGCTCTATTGATAATATATTTTTGTTTTCCAAATGTTATTGTAAATCAGTCCCATCCCTCAACAATGTTCTCAAAATGTTTAATAGCATGTCTAGATTATCTACCAATAATAGTAAGAGTGTTATATTCGTATCTAGAAGTACAATTAACATTACACCTCTTTTAGATTCAATTACTGGTTTTAGGATTCAGCAACTCCCCATCAATTATCTAAGAAGCCCTATCTCTTCAGCCAATCCATCCCTTAGTGACTACAAGCCCCTAAAATCCATAATAGGATTGACAGCTAGAGCCATAGAGAACTTTCCATTACAGGCAGACTGATTAAGTCAATTCTTTCTTCTATAGCTATTCACTAGGGATCCCAGCTAGTTTTTCCCGAATATATCACTAAGAAGATTAATAGAATCTTCAAGAATTTCTTGTGTTCTGGTCATAAACTAGACTCCAAACGTGGTAAAGTGAAGTAGTCTACAATATGCTTACCACAAAAGCAAAAGGGATTAGGCATTATGGCCTTTAGAATAATGAACTTATCCCTACTTAATAAAAAGACATGGGGATTGATACAAGACAAGCAATCTTTAAGGGTTAGGTGGGTTAATGCCTCATACGTTAAGGAGAAATCCCGATGGGATTTTAAGATTTCAATCAATGCCCTTGCATTGCTAAGACACATTGTGAAAATTAAAGACAAACTAAAACCACAGTTTAATTACCAAGTTGGCAATTGAGAACACTTGAGCTTCTGGTTTCATCCATGGTCCTCATATGACATTCTCTATCATGTCCTTAAGTTAGAAGGATTCAAAAGCTCCATCAATCAGAATGTTAATATTGCTTGTGGTCTAAGCATATTGAAACAATGCTCTACCATAGAGTCAAATTCAAATGTAGCAACTACTATTTAACTTCAATTTGGTAACAAAGGTAGCAAAAATTAAATGGAAATTGTAAAGTTCAAGATGTTCCTCCATTCACTCAGCCAAACTTATTTACAGTAAAGAGCATCCCCAAGCTAACTAGCACTAGGTTTTATAGTACAAAAACTACAATCTTAGGTAAGAGCACATATTATGGCAAGGTTTTAAACTAAGACTAGTCACATTAAACAAAGTAGGAAAATTCCTCCAAATACCTAATTGGGGCACTCTATTCAAGAATCACGGTGAATCTCATGATCACCTATTCTTCTTATGTTCCTAATCTAACAAAATCTGGAGATCTGTAATCATTATATACGGTGTTAACAATCCACCCACATCTTGGTCAAACATATTTTAAACATATACATGAAGGAGATAGATGGATAATCTATATTGCATTAGCATACTTTGTGATGACTGAAAGGAACAAAATCTTTAAATCCATTTCGACTACAGCATAGGAAACTATATGAAACACTGTAAATAAGATCATAATGTACATCAATCTCTACAAATGCAAGCATAATTTAGTAGTAAGGTCTTAATAAACTGGAACATCAACCAAGATGAATATCTAATATAAAACTTGACCTGAAAGGCTAATTCTCACCATTATGCAATAAAAGTTGAATAGGGGCAAGGTGAAGTCTACATGCAGTCAATAGAGCAAACGCAAGAAGTAGTATCAACAGAAATCTGAAGATGACTAGGGAGAAAACAAAACCACAATAACCTCCTACATAAAATGAGTGCTGGTATTTGCAGAAGAAGTAAAAATTGTGTGTCACTCGCATGAATAACACGTGGCTTTATAAACTTTCCCCATTTGTGTTAGTTGTTTACTCAAGTTGTATTAAGGTGTCAATCACCTAAGAACAGATTGTTGTTATCTAAGTGAAACTATGATTGTACATTACTTATTTCATATAATGAATTACCAATTCTTCAAAAAAAACTTATTGATTTTACTACTTCTCTTCCCAACAAAATTTGTCACAATCATAAAAGTTCCCACCTTTTTTTTCATTTCTTGCTTGATAATAATTAAATGTCTTACCAAAAATGTTAGTGTCTAAAAGTGGAAACCAATAAGAATTAAGAAAGGATCAACCTCAAGAAGAATGAAAACTAATAGCTATATTATTAAAAAAAAAAGTGACATATTAAGACAAGTTATGATATGATTAATTATATAAACTCATCAACCTATATAACCATATAGTAGCTTAAAACTACAATTTAAATAAGGTAAATGACACAAAATCAAATGAAATGAAATGAAATCCTATTTAATTAGCAACAAAATATTGATCCCTTAGAACCAAATAGTCCTCCATTAATGTATCTTTGCTGATAGTTTTTGGTTAATCTCTATAATTAATGGAATACAAACTTTTAAAATACACTATAAATAGCAATAGGAAACACTTACAATGCATAAAATATGATTATTTTTTGAAAAGTGACAAGAATAGTGAACAAGTATGCAATGTTTCAAAAACTAGAGTAAAAATTAAATCGATAAGATAAGAGATTTAAATTTTAAAAGTTTTAACCAATATTAAACCGTTATAAAACTAATTAAAAATTGAATAAAATTTAATATTTTAAAATATGATTAAAAGAAATTATCCTTAATTTAAAGTTTAATTAAAATTTATTAAATTAGAATTAGCTAGTTTATTTTAATTTATAAAAATTGATTAGTTTATTAAAATTAACATTTTCAACATCAAGAGTTATTAAAGTAAATTGAAGCGAAAAATTAAAAATTAAACGAGAAAGTTGACCAATTTAAAGTTTTCACAGTTGAATCGCTCAAATCAGTTTTATTTTTTAATCATAAGGTAAAAATGTAATTGAATCTAAAAATATACTTCTAAATGACCTTAAAATTTGTTCACAATCCCATTAAAGATAAATTAGAAAAGGAGAAATAATCTAGCCTCAAATTCATTTCTTAGTTATTAATAAAATGCATAACATTAAAGCTAATTGATTTTAAATCCTATGACAAATTAATTGATTCAACCAATTGAATGGAAATTCGCATTTCATATGTCATTAGGCATGTCAAAATAAATCTGGCCCGTGGTCAACAGGTTTGGCCCAATCAAACCAGCCTATGGGCCAACTGGATATGGCCTATGGTGTTGGACCCTAAATTTTTTTTAAAGTTAAGCATGATTTAAAAAAATAATTTTGAGGTCTAGATAGATTTAATTTTTAAAGTTATGATTATGTCAAAGTTATTAGGATTTATTGAATGGGTAAGTGGAATTAAAGTGTTAATGTAATAAGGATGTTCAAGGATATTTTTGGGAGATCACTTAAGCATAAAAGAACATAAGCTTATAAGGAAGAGTAAAATGGACTTTTTGGACCCATTAAGGGTATAAATGAAAGAAGAGTATGCTGTCTTGATTGTTAAGAAGAGAAAAACGTGAATTAAAGGTGGAGAAGAGTGAAAAATGAAAATAAGAGAGAAGAAGAGAGGTTTCGGTGAAAGAAGAAAAGAATAGAAATCAAGTTTGTTAAGGTAGGGTAACCATCTTTTCTTCTTACTTTATTAAAGAAATGGGTTGTGTTGAGGATGAAGGAGTTGGAGGGAAAAAAAGGTTTGTGTTGGAAGAAGATAAATTAGGAGAACCCAATTGATTTTAGGGTTTCTAAACTAGGTCTAAGGTTTTCTATCCTAGATGGACTATAGGTAGGTTAGATTTGAGATTAATTTGTGTTTGTTGCAATTTTTGTGATTTTTGAAGTTTAAGAACTTTATTGGAATGTTGTTTTGAATGGAACCTTGATTGTTTTAGGAAACCAAAGGAATCCTACCCAAGAGCAAGGGGAAAGGCAAGCTTGACTTGGATTTTCGCAAGCTAATTAGGTGGGTAATGTATTTGTAGTTATTGTGTAATTGGGCAAGTTCTTGCCTATGTGTGTGTATGTTAATTTGCTGAATTTGAAATTGTTGTGAATGTTTGGAAATGCATGAGGCATTGTGATTATGTTATACCTTAAAAGAGGTTATAACAATTTGAATTAGATAAAAAGAAGAAAAAAAAGCATGAAAGTATGAGAATATGATCGAATTGAGCCTAAATTTTCTTGTGATTGGGCAAGAGAGGAACCCATATCGTTAGTCACTTTCACCTTGACCTATAGCCTTCTCCTGGTTGCCCGATTGAGGCCACAAGATCCTAATAATTTGGACTTGTTTTGTTCACGGTGTAAATTTCGGTTTCTCCGTTTCATTCCACGAAACTCTCGAACCATTTGATTGTGCATTGCATTTTTAAATTTTTGAGTATGGTGCATAATTGCGTGTTATGTTTAATGAAGTCGATGATATGTGTTCTGAGTTTAAGCTAAATTGATTAAATGTTTAAATTGCTAGAATAGATTGAGAATGCTCGAACTGCTAGATGTACATTTACATATGCTTGAATATGTGGTCAATTGCCAATGGCTATAAATATATTGGCCACTGAGCTGTGCAACTCACCCCACTAATCCCTCCTCAGGTGCAGAACGAGAAGGTTAGCAATCCTTTCAAGGCATCGGAAACTCCAAGGTATTAGAAACTTTTGTAACTAAGTTAGTTCAATCATTTTTTTATAGCACTATAAGCATGTCAAACATTGAGCATCCAATGTATTTTGTATTTTGTGTTAAGCCTTGACTATAATATTAATATGAAAATAAAGTTATGTATAAACTTCTTTTGATTTAGCAATGAGTTTAGAATTGAAAAGTTTCCATCACGTATGTGCTCATTTATCTTGTAGTGGTACATTTCATATTTCAAGTCTTCCATAAGTGTAAAAATTGTATATTGACTTTAGGGGAAAATTGGACTAATTTAGGCTAAATTAGTCAATGTTGCCTTCTGGAAAGTTGTATCTTATCTTTCTTGTTTTCCAACGGTATATAGACTGAAATGTTGGGACATCGAAGTCGAAAATTATGGTCCTTATAAGTGGAGATGCTTAGGAGTATAGATTGTATCGTCTGTGATGGCGTGTATCGTTTGGCGATGACATGTCGTCTGGTGATGATGTGTATCTTCTATGCACTATTCATCTTACATCTTCTGGTCATTTTTTGACCCTCTAGATGACAAAATCTCACTTCAATGTCTTTATGAAAGTTGTAGATCTAGGATTCCTCTTTCAAACCATCTAAAGAACACCTTAATCTAATATCTCTAGAGAAAGTTATGACAATTGTTCTGATTCGTCTTACCCTTCGTTTGGTTTCATCTAACCCTATTGTCTGGTCCAATTTTGTCCCTCTAGATGATAAAATCTATCTTTAAAGTCTTCATGAAAGTTGTAGATCTTGAAGTTCTCTTTCGAACACCAAAGAACACCTTAATCCAATATCTCTAGAGAAAGTTATGACAATTGTTCCGATTCGTCTAACCCTTTATCTATCGTCTAGTCCAATTTTGACCAGTAGATGATAAAATCTATCTTCAAGGTCTTCATGAAAGTTGTAGATCTTGAAGTCCTCTTTCGAACCATACAAGAAAGACTTTAATCTGATATCTCTAGAAAAAGTTATGATAATTGTTCCAATTCATCTGACCCTTCATCTCCCTATCGTCTGATCTAATTTTGATCCTGTAGATGATAGAATCTATATTCAAGGTCTTCATGAATGTTGTATATATTGAAGTCATCTTTCGAATCGTCTAACGAATACCTTAATCCAATTTCTCTAGAGAAAGTTATGACAATAGTTCCAATTCGTCTAACCCTTCATCTAGTTTCATCTGGCCCTATCATCTAGTCCAATTTTTGACCCTCTAGATGACAAAATCTCACTTCAATGTCTTAGGAAATTGTATATCTATGAGTTCTATTCGAAACTATCTAAAGAACACCTTAATCCGATATCTCTAGAGAAAGTTATTCTAATTGTCCTGAAACAGGTTCAATATAGTTAAGGACAAGTACTGTTTCAGTTTAATGACTCTGAATGCTAGGCTTCGAAAGTGGGGTCCAGCATTGTTTGGTATCAGAGCTTAGGTTTTTCCTAGGCTTAGGATGCACAGTAGGATAAATTGTTATGTTATGTGATTAATTGTTGCATTGTAAATTAATTGAATTGCAGTAAGTGACAAGCATGTCATGCATACATGTAGGGATTAGGATTTTAAAATGAGATGTAAGCTAATAGTTAGTGTTTACATTGAAGGAGTAAGATGCCACGTCGTAGAAATACACGAGGAGTATTACAAGGATCGATTACAGCTGGCTCTCTACCAAGAGAGGAGAGTACTGGTGAATCAATAGTCCTAAGAAATGTTGAGGCTTCTGTAGGGCAAGGTAATGAACCTGTTGGATCATAGACGCGGGAGTCTTCTCTTCCGCAGGATCTAGTGCCTACTCCATTGGATTCGAGGATGTTTGAGGCATTTGCTCAGGCATTCGCTCAAGTCATGGGCCAGATGTCGTAATCTTCTGCTTCAGCCCCAGTCAAGAAGGGGAAACGGTTTGACAAGCTCAGGAAGTATAGGGCGGTAGATTTCTATGGGACAATGGATCCAAAAGAAGCCGAGACTTGGTTGAGAAAAACCGAGAGGATATTGGATCAAATGGATTATGAGGATGAGAAAGTTGTGTATGCTGCAAGCTTACTACAAGGAGGTGCTCTGCATTAGTGGGAGAGTGTGCCAGGGAGCTAGATGAGACCGCCAGTGCTGGCATGGAAGGACTTCTTAGCTGCTTATAAGAAGAAGTACCTATCTGAAGTGTATATTCAACAGAAGTAGAAAGAGTTTCTGAGTCTCACCTAGAGGGAAATGACGGTGAGTGATTATGAGTGCCAGTTTACACAGCATCCCGGTATGTAGCAGAGATGATGATGATTAAGGCAGCTAATTGTCGTAGGTTCAAATCGAGGTTGCATTTAGCTATCAGAGAGAAAGTGGTGGTGCAAAATTTTTGTGATTTTCATCAACTGGTTGAAGCGGCTCTGAGGATTGAGAACATAAAGAGCGTCGTGAGAGAAAGGGGAGAGAACAGTTCAAGAGGAGGTGGTACTTCTATGTGTAAGAGGAGTGCCAAGACTTTCACTGTGCAGTCTGAGGAGAGGACTAGTGGCACGAGCAGGTCCAAACCGATGAGAACTTCTATTGTTTCTCATCAAGCCTCTACAACAGGAGGCAGCAGAAAGGGAGACAGAGATAAGCCACCAATTCCCTAATGTAAACACTGCGGAAGGTTTTATAGAGGGGAATGTTACAAATTAACAGGAGCATGCTTCAATTGTGGAGAGAAAGGACACATGGCAAGAGAGTGTCTGAAGTATATAAAAAGAGAGGAAACTCAGATGCAAGCTTCGAAGAGAACTGAAACAGTGGGGCACAAGACTAAAACGGAAGTGGGCAGCCCTGATGTAGCTAGGAGGGTGAATCCTCCCAGAAGACCAAGGGGCAAGCACCAGCTAGAGTGTTTACAATGACACGAGAGGATACAAAGACCGCTCCAGAAGTTGTGACTGGTATGATTAAATTATTTGATGATGATGTAATTGTTTTAATTGATCTGAGTTCTACCCACTCCTTTGTTTCATCAAGTAGAACTATGTATGGTAGAGATTTGAGCCCATTGGATACTCCTTTGATGGTGAGTACTCCAATTGGACAGTATATTATAATTAGTCAAGTTTATAGAGATTGTGAGATACATATTGGTGGGGGACACAATGGGGTATTTAATGCCATTAAAGATGGGGGGATTAGATGTTATTTTGGGTATGGACGTCTTAGAGAAATATAATGCCAACTTAGATTCCAAACAGAAGACAGTGGAGTTTGAGTTGGATAATGGAAGAAAGGTGATGTTTATGGGAGATAGAAAATTTAGCTCACCGAGAACTGTTTCGGCTGTGATGGCAGAGAAAATAATAATGAAAGGGTGTTAAGCATTTTTGGCCTATGTGGTAGACACGAAGGCAGATGGAGGGAAGTTAGAAGATATGTCAGTGGTCATGGAATTCTCGGATGTCTTTCCCGAGGAGTTACCAGGACTACCGCCACCTAGGAAAATTGAATTTCCCATTGAGCTTCTTAGAGGCACAACACTAATTTCAATTCCGCCTTATAGAATGGCTCCGGCGAAATTGAAGAAGCCTAAAGAGCAATTGGAAGATTTATTGGAGAAAGGTTATATTAGGTCGAGCCCTTCACCTTGGGGAGCTCCGGTCTTTTTTGTGAAGAAGAAAGACAGATCATTGTGAATGTCTGTGGATTATAGGAAGCTTAACCATGTCACCATTAAGAGCAGATATCCGCTTCCACGCATAGATGACTTGTTTGATCAGTTGTAAGGGGCAAGGATCTTTTCGAAGATAGATTTGAGATCAGGTTACCATTAGTTGAGGATAAAGGAGTCCGATGTGTCAAAAACTACTTTTAGAACACGATATGGCCACTTTGAGTTCTTAGTCATGCCTTTTGGGTTGACAAATGCACCTGCAGCTTTCGTAGATTTGATGAATAGAGTCTTTAGGCCTTTCTTAGACCAATTTGTCATCGCCTTTATTGATGATATTTTAGTCTATTCTAAGAGCGATAAGGAGCATAAGGAACATTTAAGAATTTCTTTGTAGACATTGACGAAGAATGAGTTGTATGTCAAATTCGACAAATGTGAGTTTTGGCTAAAGGAAGTGACATTTCTTGGACATGTGATTTCAGAGCAAGGAGTACATGTGGATCCGAGAAA
>JAOQMP010000005.1:25579336-25589472 GCA_027563575.1 Erythroxylum pedicellare
AATAACTAGAGAAAAAGTTATGGCTAAAACACCGAAGCATAGTCAGTGATCATGTTTCAACTATATTTTCTAGCTTTTAGCTTCCAACATTTCACATATAACCCATCTTGTACCTAAACCATCTTTTTTACTTCATTTCAAATTCAAGAAATCTCCTTTGTCTTTACATATGACTAATCACCAACAATTTCTCATTTAATAGTCCTAACTTCCAAGAAAAGTTTGGGGTCCAACATAAAAGACTTAAGATTTAAAGGTTTAACTTGTATTAAATTGTCATAAAATTGGTATATAATAAAGATTGAACAAATTTGAAGAATTTAAAATATGATTGAAGAAGGAGATTATTCTCACCTACAAATTCAAATTTAATTGAAGAAGAAGATTGTTTAACGAAAATTTAATTGGTTTATTTTGACTATGAAAATCGTTTAGTTTATGAAAACTGACTGATTAATTAGTAAATCAAATAGTTTTTAATAAGAAGGCTTATAAAGATAAACTGAACTGAAAAGTTGACCAATTTAAGGTTTTTGAGATTAAACTGTTGAAATGTTCAATGTTATGCATCAAGTTAAGTTGAGTAAGGTATTAAAAAGAATTAGATCAAGATTTGATAAACTTGCTCAAGCAAGAATGTTATTGAATGGATAATGTTGAAACTCGCTCTGGATAAGTCCTCTATCTATCTAATTTTTCATCTAACCTCTCTCTATTTGCTTTGACCCTTATACCCCTAGAAATTTTCTTTGTTGGAACCAAAACTCCCACCTCTAGTTTCTTACCCCTCCTGTTTTAGATATGAATTTCCTACTACTAAGGCTCTTCCTTAATGGAGGGCCTCTTGAAGGCCTTGCATGCTAAGAAGGAGGTGTCTTCTACCTCTCAGAACTTGAATTTGGAGGATTTTCTAGTACTCACTCGAAGTACAAAAGAGATAAAGTCTAAAGAAACATTTGCTATAATAGTTACGGAAAAGAATGTCAAGACTGGAACTTTCAAAGATCATAAATAGCCTAAAGGAGCTTGGAAAAACAAACTACACATTAAACACAACAAAAGAATGCTCAAACACTTCTAAAATGTGATGAGTCCACCTCCTTAGGAGCAAACGCTTGGTCCATAACATTGATAGGCCTTTTCTAGAATAAAAGACCAGCTTTCCTTGTTGTTCATGCATGGGCTACTGTAAGATGAGGTAGAAAGGGATTGAAAAAACTATGTTGCTGGATGATAGTTCATTCCTCTTCAAGTTCTCTTCAAAAAAGCTACTTGGATGAAATAATTTAGCAAGGTCCATAGGATTTACGTGGACAACCAATGTTTATTCAAAAGTGGAAGCCAGGATCATATTGTGATAGAGGTAATATTGACACATTTCTAATCTGGGTAAACTTTCATAATGTTCCATTGGAATTTTAGACAATCGAAGGATTAAGATTCCTTGCTAACTCACTTGGAAAGACAATTTGCATGGATTCGCAATATGGAAAGGATCTATTGTGCAAAAAATTGTATTAATATAAGGAAGAACTTGAAATTATTAGATAGCTTACCAGTTTTGAAAGCTTGGAGAAGGTGGAGAACTAAAGAGAATAGATGTTCTTATCTTTTATCTTTAGAAACCAAACTTATCTACCAGAAAATGGAAACCAACAAGGAAAGTTTTCAAAACAGGTTGCCATGATGAATTGATGGGTTTAAATACTTAAGTAAACACTCAATAATTCAACAAGGAAAATGTGGTTGAGACAAAAGCAGTAATAACTTATGAAAATGAAGTGATGATAGAGGCTCAAAACGTTGATAACTTGGAAAATATACAGATGGAAACTGAGATCAACTCTGGAAATCCTAGAGATCATATAGAAACTAAGGATCTAGCTACAAACTCTCGGAGGAAATCATCTAAAAGGAAGGGGAAGAACAAAATAGAAGGGGATCATCCCCCTGATGACAATTCTGGTTTGGAATGTTAGAGATTTTAATGACCCTCTAAAAGGAGAAATGGTTAACGAGGTTATTTTGAAAAATAATCTTTTTATTATAGGGCTTCTTGAAACTAAAATAAAATCACCACATATGTAAGGTGACCTCAATTTTTGGAGCATAATGGAAAGCCATTTCAAATCACTCTTCACATTACAATAGGAGAATCAAGTGCCTATATAACTCAAACAAGATAGTAGTTCAAGTGGTTCGGGAAAGTGAAGAGCATATGCACTTAAAATGCTAAATGAATGAAGTGAATTCAAAATTTAATATGACACTTATCTATGCTTCAAATTTCTATTTTCAAAGAGAGTTGTTGTAGGGGAATATCATATCCTCTAAATCTATAACTTCAAACCCTTGGCTTTTAATTGGAGATTTCAACTCCATACTATTAGCTTAAGAATCAGATAGAGGGAGGATCTTTAATATGGGAACAAGTAAAAGTTAACATGTTTACTTTAGAAAGTGAATGTAGTTGATCTTAGTTTTACAAGTAGACTATTAACTTGGTCTAAAAAACAGTAAGGGAATATGTAGGAGAAAAACTTGATAGAATTATGGTCAATCAAGTTTAGTTAAGTCATTTCCATCAATTCTTTATGCACTTTGGAGAGAGTTCATTCTCAGATCATTCATTCATCCATATATAGGATCTCAACATTTTAAAGAAGTCTATGGTTTCATTCAAATTTTTCAATGGATTAACTTAGCTAGAAGGATTCCTAGGAACAATTCAAAGATGTTGGAACCAAAATGTTGAAGGACACAAATCTTACCAGCTTATGTAAAAACTTAAGTTTGTGAAAACAAGCTCTCAAGTCCTTTGCCAAGAATCAAACCAAGAGGTTGTTGAAACTAGGAAAGGCTTAAAAAGGTTGCTACAAACATCATTATGATAATGCAGTAAATATGCACGATTCCATTTTAAAGCAAAAAGCTAAAATTGATTGGTTAAAGGATGGGGATTCAAACTCAAAATTCTTTCACACATCTCTACTAGCAAGAAGGAATATGAAAAAAGAAATTGTTAAGCTTTAAAATAATTTGGGAAACACATTCACTGACCAATCTTCCTTGCAAAAGCTTACTAGGAATTTCTTCTTAACCTCATAGGATCAGATAAGGCAACACAAAATGAATTCAACTTAAAAAGTTTCTCTGACTATTCCATAAGTTAAGAACTTAGGGATTAATTGATAGCTCCTTTCACAAACCAAGAAAACAAAGATGTATTATTTAACTTGCACCCTTTAAAAGCACTTGGGCCAGATGTTTCAGCATGTTTCTTTCAGAAAACTTAGGTGATCATTGGCAGTCTATCCACAGAAGTAGTTATGGAGTTTTTTCCTAATAAAAAATGCTAAAGGAACTAAATCATACCTACATATGCCCCATTCCTAAGAAACATAACCCTTCCTCATTGGTGGACTATCAACTAATCTCTTGTTGCAACACTATTGACAAAGTAATAGAAAAAATTCTAGCTAACATATTGAAGAAAGCATTAAAAGGAATGATATCCAACACAGGGGGCCTTTATAGAAGGAAGATCAATAGGAGATAACATTATCCTAATATGAGAGATGTTAAAAAATACAATTCAGGAATCGTTACTAACAATTTTCTTTGGAAAATTGATTTCTACAAAGCATTTAACACATTGAGATGGAAATTAATTCAATCATGTCTTGAAACACTCAAATTCCCAACTAAATTTACAAAATGGATCATGGTGTGCATTTAAACTTCATCACTTAGCATCCTAGTTAATGGAGTTCCTACACAACCTTTTAATTGTGGTAAGGGGATTAGACAAAGGGATCCTCCATCCCCTTATCTATTTACCTTAGTGATGGAAGGGTTATCCAGACTTTTTAACAAATTTGCAGGTTGCAATGGTTTCAGTATCACCATAAATGCAGGGAACTCAAGCTAACTCATTTAATGTTTGTAATTGATCTCATACTATTAAGTGATCTAAATGCTCACTCCTTTAAAATACTGATGGATATCCACAAGCTCTTCTTAGAATGGCGAGGGCTCAAAGTGAATACAGGGAAAAGCAATTTGATTCTATTAGTTGATGTGAGAAATCCAACTAGTTTAAGCAGGATCTTAGGTTTGAGTATACTAACCCTTCTCTTCAAATAACTTAGATTTCCTATTTTAACTACTAAGACAAGGTTTTCTAATTTTATTCCTTTAATTAAGAAGTACAAAGCCATGATTAATGCTTAGAAAATAGGTTTCTTTCCTTTATTGTTAGAGTTACCTTGACCATCTCAGTTCTCAATAATATGCATATTCACTGGATGAAACACATTATCTTGAAAAAACGAGTAATTAAAGAGATGATTGAATTATCAAAGCCTTTTCGTAGTCATTGAAAGTAGCAAAACTCTACAGGAGTAAAAGTCAAATGGAGTGAAGTAACCACTCCAAAAGACAAAGAGGATTAGGGATCATTCTCCTACCATTAATACATAAAGTCCTTCTGAGTAAGAGAATATGTAGGCTATATATGGATAAAAATGTTATTTGGATCAAGTGGATGTATGGAATATGCCTCAAAAATTAGAATTTCTAATAGATTTCAATTTCCAAAGAACATTCATGGTTCTTTATTCATTTGTTAAACCTAAGAAATCAGTTATACCTTTGGATTAAATACAAATAGGGGAATGTGATTTTGGTATGATAATTAGTCAGAGTTTAGTCCCCTTTCACATAGAAATGATATCTCTCATTTGAGGAACATAATTCATCCTCATGCAAGGTTTCCTCACTCATTCAAGATGGAGCATGGTCAGGCAACTTCAGAGGATCTACTTCCTTAATAGATTATCTACCTCAAATCACTGACTAGCATAATGAGGATAGTATTACCTGGATTGCATATTCCAAAGGGATCTTCTCAAACAAATCATGCTATAAGATCTTCCAAATAGTAGTAGGGATGTTCCACAGTTTGAGCTTATGTGGAAGAATTCTTAGAACCTTAAAGGCTCCCTAATCACTTGGCTTGTTATAAAAAATAGAATTAGAACCAAAAACAGATGGTTTGGTTCATATGATCCCATTTGTGTCTGTGTGGAGTGGAATCTAGCCTACATTGGTAGAGTTTTGTCAAACCTACGAATGGATTGAGATTCTTGATCGAATAATTAAGCTAGCAAATCACCATAAACAAATTGGAGTGCTTTACGAGTCTGCTTTCACCATAGCAATCTATACCTTGTTGAAAATAAATAAACAAAAGATATATAAAGGACAGGAAACTGGCAAACATCCGTTAGCTGAATACATAATCAACTGGATCAAAGCTACTATACTAGCAAAAAAATGCTCAAAACAATATATCCTTTGGAGTGAAAATCAGATGAAATTTGTAATCACATAGAATGTATTTTCTCCTTGTTTGACTAGTTTATAAAATTAGGAAGCTAGTGTATCCATTGTAACGTTAAAATAGCTTTTGCTATGGTTAAAGCAATCTTTATTCATTTTCTATATATAAAAAAAAAAGAATGCTATTGAATGTTTAAAGAGTCAAAACAATTGTTTAAAAGCTCAATTTTGATAGAATATTTTTGTTGTGTTTAGTTTTGAAAAATCATCAATTTTGGTATTGTACTTCAGTTAAAATTTTAATTAAAGTGAAAATGGCAAGTTTTGACAAAATTAGGAGTTGGAATTGTAAAAATAATTTAAACATAACTGCAATATCCAACCATCAATTTTATAAAAAAGAGTATAAATTTAAAACTCCCAAAAACTTCAAAAATAGTGATATGAAAAAAGTACCCAAAATATCAAAATTTAAATAAATCAAAGATGTATCGATATAAATGTAATGGTATCAACCTTGACTCTTTTCTCAATTTGACTTCAATTTGAAAAATAACTCAAATTATGAAAATTCAAGAATGAAAAATTTTCAATTTAATGCAATCTAACTTGATTCTAATGAAACGGGGGATGATAATTTTTTTTTTTATAGAAAGAATGAATTGTTTAGAATTTCTGAAGACATAAACATACAACATGGAAAATAGAAAAATAGAAGGAAAAGGCTCTTAGATCATGAATACTGGTCAACCAAACAGCTACACTGATCGATCATAATTTGTCTACAAGATAGGTAAAGTAGCATATAGCAAGAGAGAAAGAGGCCGAACTTTTGTCTCAAAACTTACTACATTAGTTGATCATAGTGTTAAATTGGTTGACCAATGACTTTTGTCTATAAAAGATTCCCAAATGCTTGTATTAGAACAATGTTTGTATTAGAACTATCATGTCACCAGTGCCCCTGAATATTTTTATTGGCATTGAATGTCAGTACTTTGCAGAATTTTTACCGATGAATTGCAATTATACAATAGGAATGCAGTTAACGTATAGATCCATACAAGTTTCCATTCAACAAACGGGCCATTTCAGCTTTCCCAATGTCGGAAATCAACAAGGGGCAGATACAAAACATCTAGACCAGTAAAGTGAGGATAAAATTACAACTGAGTTTTAGGAGCTACGAAAAATGACAAGCTATGTGCTGCTTTCCTAGGAAGCAGCAGCTACCTCAGTCTTCTCCTTCTTCTTCTCTTCCTTCAGTTTCTTCCAGTTCTCCTCACTATCAATTACTTCTCCAGTTTTTATAAGATAACGAACTCGCTTACCATCGTCCAAGACTTTATGCCCCACTCTACTTGTAACATTCTGCTCTTTAGAGTACAGCATCACATTCGAACTGTGAATAGGGGCTTCAATCTGGAATAGCAAATTTGATCTTTGTGAATAAAAAGAGGCAGGTAAAAGTGGGTGTCAGTTACTTATCAAGAACGGATGAAATGGATCTAAGTATGATATCTGAAATATCTCCAGTTACATTAAACCGTTCACCGAATAAGGAGTGAAGGAGGAGAAGAAAGAACTTGCTACAGTAAAAAGCCTCCATTTACGAAAACATATATCAGGTGTAAATAACCTTGATAATCTGGCCAGGTTCACCCTCTTCCCGGCTCTTCACGTGCTTTGTTTTCAGGTTTATGTCTTTTAATACCACAGTGCTGTTGTGCTTTAATATCTTAGTAATCTCTCCAACCTTACCTTTATCATCACCTGATATAACTTTAACAGTATCTCCCACCTTAACGTGCATTTTATGTAGAATTGGAAGGCTGTTGGGTTTACATTTCTTCCGTTCCCACCGTTTTAGCTGTAAGATGAGAGGAAAGAATCACATGAGAAGGTTAATCAGCAAGATTTTAATAAGCAAAGCATAATTACTTCCCATCAGCAAATAAACACCACCCAGAGATAATACCATGCTTAAAGTAGTCATAAGATCTCAAAATTGGTTCATTTAAAAGGCCCTAACATGACAAGCACCAAAGATACTAACCCTCACAACAGTAAGGCATGGCTTCTCTGGTGACTTAACCTGCATGACAAACAAATACAA
Organism: Erythroxylum pedicellare; assembly: GCA_027563575.1. Lineage (NCBI taxonomy): Eukaryota > Viridiplantae > Streptophyta > Magnoliopsida > Malpighiales > Erythroxylaceae > Erythroxylum > Erythroxylum pedicellare. Next base: position 25,586,796 of record JAOQMP010000005.1, read on the forward strand.
AGATCGTTGTCAAATGACCATAGCAACTAGTATCTCAAGTCTGAATACAATATTGAGAACATTTTGTGATATGAATTAGATCTCAATATTTGAGGAAAAACGGCATTCACAAAAGAAAATTCCAACTATAAATCTCCAACACTAAATAGTTGAAAAAATTGTGGTGTCAAGGTACTATGAACCTGAACAAATATACTAGAGATTGCAATGGTTAAAAGAAGGTGACATTATTGTCAAACAAGTTTGAAAACTTAGAAATCAGAGTTTTGGTTTGCTATTCATTATACTGAAGGACCCTATCCATTAACCAGGGATAGGTGCTGAAAAGCTGAACAGGAAACGTCTACTCAGTTGTGACTACACTTGTATGATTTCGCATTACAAAAGCTGAACTAATTGCAACCTCTTCTGGGTATTCTAAACCAAATAAAACAATGAAAAACCAACCAATTCAAAAATCGAAGAAACCTTCCTATCGCGACCAAAGAGTTCACTACTTGCTATCCCTGATTACTCCCATTTCACCCCCTTCTGAAAGAATGGAGACCATGAAGCGTAGTATGACAACCCAAAATTAATTAAACTCAGCCAAAAAAACAATTTTGAAATCATCTTCAAAATCCGAAATCGATAGAACAAAATGTAACATCGAAGAAAAAAAGCCATTCACTCCAAAACTTAAGCAAGAACCTCCTCAACATAACAGAAACACATTAAAAGTAGTCCAAAAGCAATCGAATTAAGAGCGTAAAGCACATAAGGAATAGGAAAGGTTGAAACTTTTAAATCAAAGCAAAAGAAATAGAAGACAATAACGTACAGGAAGAGAGGAGGGAAAGGGAAAAGAGAGACGTTGGCCAAAGAAAGAATTTGAGGAGAGAGAAAGAGATGCCATTGAGCTTTGAAGTGCAGCCATGGCTGCCATCTTCCTTTTTCTTCTAGTTGCGAAGCTTCGGTTTTTTGAGCTCAGATGATAAACTGACAGATGAAGAGCAGATGGATGACGAAATAGTGTTTCTACGTGAAAAGAGGATATTGAGCAGCAAACGGGGGCGTTTTAGTTTTAGTTTTTTTTTTTTACACTTTACGTTGTTAAAAGGACATAACGATGTTGGGCTGTTCCCTGGGCTGACCTCAAAACTAAATAGATATATATAATTGAAATTTGCCTAATTATCAAACTGTCTGACGAAAAACAATTACTTGCTACATAAATGATTTATTAGTCAATTTTTTCACGAATTAAAAGGTTTTAATTATTTAACCATACTAATATATTGATAATTATATTTATTAATTAGTTAATTAAGTTGATGAATTGAACTTAATTTGCTAATTTTGAAAATACCGTTTGAGGAGCGTTTTTTGAAAAATTAAGAAATTAAAAGACTTTTATATCCAAACATTATTACAAACTACTAAAACAGACAGAAATTGAGTTTATTATTAAAATTTAATATTTTTAATTTTATTTTTGAAGATGAATTGATATCAAATTTGAACTTTGAAAATAAACATAAATACAATTGAAAAAATCTAGTAAATTACATGGACGAGGAATTGAGGAATACTCAATAGGTAGGTATAGTCTCATTCATCAATTAGAAGTTATCTTGAAAGGACTTTTAGTATTCTTAAGGCTTGATGGAAGATATTGGAAAAAATATCTAAGTATTTATTAATGGATTAAAATAGAATAATTTGTATAGCTTTTGGGTTACATAACTATATTAGAAGAAAAACAATTGGTGACTTGGCTTTTAACATTATCGATCAAGATCCTGAATTTATACCTCTATATGTATTTGAAGATGTTGAAGTTAACTCTATACAAAAAGACGTTAAAGAATTGAGAACTCGGAATATGATAACTATTCGTGAGATTATTCATGCCATTATAAATCTTTTTTTTAAGTTACACTTTTATAAGTTATTTTACATATAAACAGCTAACACTAGACAATTAATATTACCAAACATTTTTAAATTAACAATTATTATTATTCGCTGATCAAATTAGTTATATTAATCTTCTCTTAGTTAACTACCGATAAAATCAATTAATAACTAGTCCAATCTATTGATTGTCAAATAGGGCCAATATATTCCAAATAAATGGGTGCAAAAAATTTAAATTGCTTGTTAAATAGTTAAATAAGATGAGTTTATATTGAATCTTAAGATTGATGGTCACCTTACTTAAAAAGCTCCAATGCTAGTAGTATCTGCTTGGTTATGCTGTATTTCCCATTTTCTTCTTAATATTTCCGTTTAATGGTACTTAGGGTGAGCTTGTTTGGGAGTATGGGAAAAGAGGTATGGGTATAAAATAAAAATTGATGTTTGGCATGAACCTATCGTTGAAGACTTAAGAGTTTTATTCTTTTGTTTTAAGTAATCCTCCATTCTTCTCATAATCCAGAGGAATGAGAGAGAGGAATTAGAGTGATTGTTATGTTTTTAATTTTTTATATATAGACGATAGATAAAAAATATAATTATGAGTCAAATAATTTCATAAGTAAAGCTTTAATTTTAATAATTAATTTTATGGTGAAAACAATTAAACAATTAATTACACTATAATTAATTAAAATATAATTATTAATTAAAATATAATCATTCATTAATAAAATATTGTAATTATTAATTACAATATAATTAATTAAAATAATAT
>JAOQMP010000005.1:25655431-25670503 GCA_027563575.1 Erythroxylum pedicellare
ATATTAGTTACATTAAGAGGTCAACTTCCAAAAGTATATCAATGAAAAAAATAGGTTAGTTAATACAACTAAAAGATTAGTTAGTTATTGCATATTCTCTTATGTATATATCTGTCATAACATCTTATCCCCTTTATTGGCATCGTCAATTTTTTGGTCATAATACTGAACAATACCTCTATAGAAATTAATACATATATAGTATTTCCTCTATAAAATAACATTGAAATACATCATAATCGCCCTAAATATTGGTTAAGCTCTCATCAATGTACTTAATCTATGTATGCATCATCTCCATGCTCCTTATACTTGGTCTTATATGATTCTAAAACTTGATTTTATTATATGTATTGAGATCACATATATTAAATTAGAGCATTGAAGTGATAAAGGTAATTAGATTCAACATTTGTTTAGCTTCTTTTTTTTTCCGATAATTACATTACCATATTTTATCCCTTTGGAGTAATAAGTTTGAGCCTTACCCTTTTTCATTGATTAAAACATCATTGATAGCTCTTACCTTATTTTTCTTAAAGCCTTGTTATTGTTTTAAACCCTGAAAGTATTTACATTTACCTGATTGCTTACAATTTGAATGTTGAAAAGATCTAATACTTCTTTAATTGTGGTACATGATGAATGCTAGAAATTGAAAAAAAAATTGTTTGAGTTATGGTACTAATGGATTCATGTTATGAAGGACCTATATAGTGTGAAAGACTAAGTTTCTTTTAATCTTGTCTGTTGTAAGTTTCTTACAATTTTAGCAATATCATAATCTTACCTAAGCCCATTAAACCCTTATAAAGAACTCTCAATTTTTGTGTCTAGTCTATATACAAGTGGTTGAGATATGATAATATTGCAAGCTTATGGTTAAGAGTTCTATTATGTGTTGATTTGAGAGTTATTATATTTTTAAACCTAATTTTTAAACCTAAACACTTGAGTGCAATGAATGAAACCTTAGTGAGGGTGTTAAGAATTGTGCTTTTGATTTCAAAATATTATTGATGTGATTATTATTGATATTGACTCATGAAGGTTAGTTCTAGGATGACTTGATTATAATCTTATGTTAATTTGATCAATATAACATGTTGGTTTAGAGTATGGATGGACAAATTAAGGTTAATAAGGGATAGATGTTCGTAAGATTGATAATTTAAATTATGATTTGCTTGAAGAAAAGTAAAAGCTTAAGTGTGGGGATGTTTGATAAATGCTTACTTGATTATAATTATATACCCATATTTAATATGATTTGCTTGATATTTACCAGTTTTATAATATTTTAAGTACTTAATTTTCTTCAAGTGTATTTATAGGTAATAATTACCTTCTTGGACCAAAAGGAGAAGAATCTGAATAAAATTGTGGCATGGAAAAAAGATTTAAAGAAACTTGAAGATACACGACCATGTACGGTGGCTATATAAGTCTTTGTAAATATCTAGAGATTGAAGAATATTGTTTCTACTCATATGAAGTTACATGCCCATGTATATTGATATACATGACTGTGCATGTTTCCCACATAAGTCTTTGTGCCCATGTGAAATAAAAAATGTAATTGTTTTAGGAGAAACAAAATCACTCACATGCCTGTGTATATTGACTATGTATAACCCAGAAACCCTAGTTTTTACTATAAAGGGACATGAACAGAAGCAAAGCAATGAGAGCCAAGTTTTTAAGAGATTTTCAGTCATAAGAGACATAGAGAGGCTACAGTTCTAATTTAGGTGAGTTCTTATTAAGGGATGAGGATACACAAAGATAACTTCAAGAGATCTAATAGATAACAACATCTGATCTAAACTTGCAAGAAAATAATAGAAAAAGGGTAATTACTAGTTCTTATAGTCTTAGCTCTTAGTTTATATGTTTAGTTAATTTTTAATTAAAATCCACAATCTCATTTATACGTTAGATAATAGAAAAAGGGTAATTACTAATTCTTCCAGTCTTCATAGGGATCGACCTGTACTTGCTTGTGCTAGCTATAGCTAAGTCATGCACTTGTAGTATTTTTAATATTGATAAAACATATCAATCAATAAAATTTGTAACCATTATATTAATCTTTGGCTAGGCTAAAAATGATTAGCGGAAAATATTTTGAATGGAGGATCAAATGTTTGCAGTAGTACTTAAAGACAATTTGAAAAAATTATCGACCTTTTCCTTAAGATCATTTTTGTATGAAATTAACACTCCATCTTGTCTTCTTAAAGAACATATCCTAATGTATTTTTTCCTATTAAAAAAAGAGTTAAGAAAAAATATTATTCCTAATCCCATCTCTAGTCTATTGTATCCTAGATTTTTGGTAGATGAGGGAATTGTGGTTCCTTAGTGTTATAACATATTCCCTCATAGTTGATTTTTCTTCCCTAACTATCTTAGAATACCCATAGTTCAAATAAAGAGCATATTAGATATATTGAAGTTTAAGTTTGGTCTCTAATACTAGCTTTTCAGTATCAGGACCCCTATTAGCATTTAGTTTTTTAGTTTCTACTAAAACCTTATGACCTTTCACCTAATAAGATATGCCAACCTGAATTGTCTCATCGGTGTCCTTAATCCTAGCTAGGAAATTGTTGATTATAATGGGATTTTTATTCTTACAATTCTAAAACATACCTTGGATCAAAATAGGGGAATGGTTAGATGCTAGTGGGTTTCCAAACAAAACTTTGCTCTTTGAGATCCTCACAAGCCAATTTTAGTTAATTGTAACTTTTTCTAGATTTTTTAAAAAATGAGATACTTAGAACTACGTATATTGTTCTAGTAAAAGAAGCAACCTTCAAACATTTGTCATATACCTTAAAGTCTTCCACACATTCTCTAAAATCATCTTAAATTTTCCTCAAATTGACATTATCTTTAGCCTTGGATATATACGGGGCTATTGAAATCTCCTAATAAGATCCAAGAATCCTTAATATTTGGTTTGATGGTTATGAGTTTATTCCATAATTCTTTTCTTTAAAATGATAGGTTAGATTTGGTTACACACACAAAGGTGACAAAAACCTTAGTGGTCTCCTACAAAACCATGCTTAACAATGTATCTACTAGTAATTCATCTTAATAATGTTCACTTAGATTCTCCTTAAGTCATAAGCCAATATTATTATACCATAGTCATAGTGGTGGTAATTTGACATTACAATCCAATGATTATAATTATTTATGATGGTGGTGGTAGTTAGAATCTAATGATTAAAATTATTTATTATAATCGTTCGATTATAATGTCTAAATAGCACCACCATCACTATGGTATGATAGTCTTAGCTTATAACTTAAGGAGAATCCGAGTGAACATTATTGAGATGACATATTAGTAGATACATTGTTAAGCTTGGATTTTGTAGGAGAGTACTAAGGTGTTTGCCACCTTTATGTATACATCCAATTATAACCTATCTTTTTAGAAAAAAGAATTATAGAATAAACTCATAACCATCAATAATAAAAAATTCTCCTTTTATTAAAACTTAAAAATTCATCTTACTTAAAAATTCTTCTCTTATTAACACTTAAAATTCATCCTGCTTAAAAATTCATCCTTTCTTTTAGTTGGAGAAACTTTAGGAGAACTAATATCATGATTGTTCTTTAATACTAAAACTACCCCTACTTAATTCACCATAATAGCTTTCTAAGTAACCAATTTAAGGCCCTTAACCTTAGAAACTTTCAAACCACTCTTATTTACTATATAAACTTCTTCCCTTGGTGAAATATTAGTAGAAGCTAGTTCTTTATCCTTTTTGTCAAAATCCCGCTCTAGTAGAGCTTTACATTGCTACTTCTTTATCTTCTTATTTTAGTTCATTTACCCCATTATTTTGAGGTTGGATCACTATTTGATGTTTTTTCCAATCCTATTAATTTAGCATTTTCAACTCTAAGGAATATTATCACTATAGCGTTCCACGTTTTTCCTTGATTTTTTATGGCTGGTTTCCATTGTCATGAAACCATAATAAAATCTTTATATAACTAGTCTTATAAAATGTATTAGGTAGTTCCATATGAAAATTAACACTCACAAACCCTACATAACTAGTCTTCCTTTTTTCACAAGTAATTTCGTCTAAGCATATCAATTTTCTAATAAAGTTAGCTAGTATGCTTAAGCTTTTGGTTGACCAATATTCTAGTGGAACATTAAAGAGATTAACCTAAATAGGAACACTTTCATACCTGATCCTATCTAGATTAATGCTAGGTCTCCAAATCTTAAGGAATATTAGGAGGTTTGCAAAGTGTTAGGACCTTCCTCCATCAATCTCTTAGCTTAAAGCTATAATGAAAATCATTGGTAATGAAGGTTTTCTTATAATGAAAATTTCAATAGCCATAGCCTCCTTGTTTCTAGCTCCACACTTTAATATCTCCATATTAGTACAAATTATGGTTTTATCTCCTTTTTGTAAAGTAGGGTGATATTTTAAAGGAAAGTTAGCATAAACCCCAAATATATGTTTCTAGGTCAAATGGTGATTAAGGAGCAATACCAAAGGCTGAAGGACAAAAAGTTCAGCAATGGCAGATGCCTTGATTGGGAGGTATTATAGCATATTGGCTTGATCGAGCAACTTTGATACCTCATCAAAATTAGAGCATGGTCCCAATTCTTTGAGATCATGGATGCTTGAGGTGCTCTGCATGTTCTTTATAGAGAAAGGCCATTACGATTGGGATTGGTCTGGATGATAGGGGAGATGGTTCTGGTGAGTTATTTTTCACGATGAGTCTTTACAACTAGGAGTTCATAGGGACACTAGAATATGTCATACTATGGATAGACTTCCTATATAGATTGTCTCCCTAACACTTATAGGTCAACTACGACCTTGGTAAATACAAAACATCAACACTTAAACACCCCATAGTCAGATACATACGTGAGATTCTGAGTCATATGTTGAGTAGGAAGGGCGATAGTTATAGATTTGTTTGGAACTTAGATATATTTTATTTATAAAGCATGAGTGAGCGGATATCAATTTAGCTGAGTTAAAGAGAAGAAGGTCGAGACAATATGCATGGAGCCTTATATGATAAGGTTAGCATAGAGGATGGGGATCTTCAAGAGAGTACCAACGATGCGAATGGTTGATACCATGTAGCTTTGAATCTAGACATGGTGAAACAAACGAACATAGTAAGTTGATGACAAGGACCTACAGGAGAAATCTACAACCTGATCGAGGTTTCGGATGAGGCAAGCATATTGGAAGCAGATAGAGATTGCCCACACATAACTTAGTAGCCATTGCAACTGAACTCATCGCCATCCTAGACAGAAGACGTAGCACAAGAGGATGCTAGTGTTGAATTAAGTAAGGCGCCGACACCACACAAAGACCAGATGAAGATAGCTCAACTGAAGATACATATGGAGCAGATCTTAGGTATTCAACTTACTATGTAAGCATAAAAGGTGATGTTAAATGCTGCTCAAAGTTCATGGTAGATATATGGTGGAGTAGCTAAAGAGGAGAAAGTTCCATAATGGGGCACTACTGGAGTAGATCGACAGGAGAGAGGCCCAAATAAGGCATTTCTAGAGTGCATTGAGTGGCTAAAAGCCTATGATAAATGGATGGAGAAGGTCTTGGTGTCGATGGTTGGATATCTTGAGATATCCATCCTAGCTTCATCATCTGGAGTAGTTGCATCATCTTTAGCATTTTTATTTATATTTTTTGTGTATTTTTTTATTTTCTTCATTATGCTATTTTATTCTGTCTAAACATTAGTGAAAATTTATTTTCGTTTATGTTATTTTTTTTGCATGTTCTTTATTTTTTTCTTTTCTTTTTATCTTTTTAACGTTTTTGTTTATATTTTTTAACGGATGGATGTATCAAATATAGGATGGATCCTTCATCCAATTTAGAACTTTGTAATTCTTCTTATTCAAGGTTGTACCAATTTTGACCCTTTTTTTCACTTTTTTGTTTTATAGTTATTTTATTTTGATATGCTTCAATCGTTTACAGTAAGGATAATATACAATTTTAAGTGTGGGGAAGGGATTTCAATTGTTTTAAGTTCATTATAATCTTTTTTGTTAAACCTTATTAACTGATAGCTTGATTTGGTTAAAATATGTCCAAAATTCTTTAGATCATTATTGATTATTGAATTGAATTAATATGTAAAAGAATGAATGTTATAATATAGTTGTTTTTATAAGCTTACTAATCATTAAGATAATCAATTTGAATGAAAATTGCATATTATTTACATACAAGACCATTTTTGTGAGATTTTAAGCCTAAGAGTAAATAGAATGTTATTTTAAGATCTTTTGTTCTTTTATGTGTGTTATCATGCATAGTTGGATAATTCCAAAACTTTTTTTATTATTCATATTTAGATCACATTTGTCAAATTAAAGGCATTGAAATGATAAGACATTTAGAATAAACTTTTTTTAGCCTATTTTTTGTTTATTATCCTACCATATTTTATCCCTTAGGAGTCATCACCTTTGAGACTTAGCCCTTTCATTGATTATAATAACATTATTAGCCTTTGCCTTATTTTTCTTGAGTCTTTTTCCTATTTTTGAACCCTAAAGGTTATTTACATTTACTTGATTGCTTGAAACTTAAAATTTGAAAATGTCCAATATTTCTTTAGTTACTGGTATATGATAAATGCTTAAAAAATGTTGTGAACATAATAAGTAAAAAAATTGACACAATAAGTAAAAAAATTAAAAAAAAAGTGTTAAAGTTACGATACTATTGGAATTATGGATTGATCGACCTATATTGAAGAACTAAGTTGCATATAATTTTTTTAATGTAAATTCCCTTCAATATTATCACCTTTTTATTATCCGTATCATACCCTAACCTAAGCCTCATCAAATCCTATATTAAAAGCTTTTTTTTTCTAGTTTACTTTATGTGGTGGAGATATTATTTTATTGTAAGTTTATGGTTAAGATTTCTTCTATACATTAATTTGAGAGTTCTTACACTTTTCACCCTAAACACTTTGAGTGCGTTGAGTGAACCCTTGGTGAGATTGTAAAAATTTATGCTTTTGATTTCAAAAAGATAATATGTGTGACTGTTTTGACAATAACTATTGAAGGTTGGTTTTATAATAACTTGAATCTAATTGTATGTTAATTTGATTGATATGATATGAGGATTTCGAGTGTGGATAGACGGATTGAGGTCAATATGGGATTAAATTATATATATTTGATGATTTAGATTATGATTTACTTGACGAAAAGAAAAGGTTTAAGTTTAGGGATATTTGATAAGCGATTAATTAACTATATTTATATACCTATATTTAGTGGATTTTGCTTAATTATTAATGGTTTTATTGTACTTTATTTGTACTTATTACACTTCAAGTGTGTTTGCAAGTGGTAATTGCCTTCACAGACCAATAGGAGATGTATTCAGGTGAAATTGTGACATAGCATGTAAGACGTGGAGCAATTTTGGACTTACAAAATCGTGTATAGTGACCATGTAAGTGACTATAAACATGTGGAACTTCAACAACACAATTCATGCCTGTTTGGAGTAACATATACGTGTATGTTAACATACATGGTAATGTATACTGTCTATGTAAGTCACTGTTCGTATGGAAAAATGCAAATTGAGGTGTTTTTAAAGATACATAGTCACCTACACAACCGTTATATCCTAAAAACCCTAGTCTTTACTATAAAAGGATATTATTAAAGGCTATATAGGGAGGAAATATTTTTTGATTCATAAGAAATATAATAGGGGAGGCAATTTTGAACAAAGAATGAAGAAAAAATGAAATTACATTATAAGATTGAAAGAAAACATCCTTCAATCCAAATTTCAAAAAGATTTCATTAGAGGAAAAAAAAGGGGATATAGATTATGAATTATTTTATTTCTATTTGTTCTCTAAATATTTGTTATTGGATTTGTTTCTAATTGTAGGAGCTAAATATTTTAGTGCCTAGGTGTGATGAACTCAAAGTTATCATGATAATATGACATAATCTTTTATTTAATGTAGTTTTATTGACTGATTTTTTGCAATTCAATTATGCATTATATTCTTTAACTAATATATCCATAATATTAGTCCAATATTTGATTTCATATGATTGAGATTTAGAAATCCTTTCATATGAATAGATCTACAATAATTGGAAGGAGTTACATACAAACCTAAAGATAGGTAAACATAAATCCTCTAGATTAGGGGCAAACTTAATAGTGAAATTCACAAATCAATAATGCAATTTAGGGGTTTAAACTAAAAAAAGATTTTAGTTAAACAATTGAGTGTTAGTTATTCATAATATTGAGAAAGACATTAACATAAGATAGGAATTTTCATAGTCCAATAATCAATAATTTAATTGTATGATAAATGGATATTAAGATATCTTAGGGGGATTCATCACCTATGAACTACTTATTTGATACTGACTAATCATAGTATTTTATTTATCTGAGATCATTATTATGTTAACCTTAGTTTATTTTGTTTATTTTAAATTTTCAAGTAAATTCACAACTTGATTCGATAATCAGATAATAGAGAAAGGGTTAATGTTAGTATTTATAATCCTTATGTGATTCTCCTGTACTTGCCAATGCTAGCTACAGCTACACTGTGCACTTGTAGCTAAAACTTATAGTTCTTTATGAGAAAATTAATTCAATCAAAGGTCCTCTAAAAGTGTCTGAAAAAATTGGTCTCATAATTAGGAGTAATGGATTTAGGAATAATATAGAGTCACACCACTTCTTTAAAGAATAGTTTGGTAGCTGTTATACCATTCATTGTCCTCTTATAAAGGATAAAATGTGGTATTTTAGAAGACTTGTCTATAACCACAAAGATAGAATCCATAACTTTTTGTGTTCTTAGAAGTCCCTACATGAAATCTATAGAAAAATCCAACCAAATAGCATTCAACACTAGTAATGGCATGTACAAACTAGCATTTAAAGCATGTCCCTTATAAGTTTGACAAAATTGACCCCTCTCCATAATAGTAACAATGTCTCTCCTTATCTTAGGAAAAAAAAAATCTTTTTCTCACCTCTTCAAGAGTCTTATCTTTACCAAAGAGGTCAATTAAACCTTATTCAATTCTCTAATCACCTTCTCCCTAATTGAATTTCTTAGAAGATAGGTTTGATTTCCTTTCACAAAAACCCATCATGCATATAAAAATCGTCGTAAGACTTTTTCACTAAATGCAAGTCATATATCTCCCCAAAATCTCTATCTTTCCTATAAAACTCATTCAAATAATTAAAACCTTTAACCTCCTTACTTAAGGTCTTCATTATAGCGACCCTTCTACTTAATTCATCAGCAACTACATTAATCTTTCTCATTTTGTGCATCAATTTATATTGGAACTTATCAACAAAAGCCATCTAGCATACATCTTAATTCTTAATTGCCATTGACTTCGTAAATACTTTAAAGCATGATGATTAGTGTACAAAATAAATTCTTTCCCAACTAAAAAATGTGCTCATCTTCAAGGTTATCACAACATCATAGAATTATTTATTTTTTGGCTTAAGTAAAGCAAAAACCACATATGGGCTCATAGTCTCTCTCATATGACCCTTTCTAATCAACTCCTCTACCTACGCCCTCCATATCTCATTATCCTTTGGAATCATATATTAGTGAGGTAAGTTAGGTATACTAGCCCCAAGAACCAAATCAATACGTTGTTGGATATCTCTCATGGGAGGTAATCTATTAGGTAGCTTATTAGGTATTACATCCCTAAATTCTTCTAAAATTGGCTTCACTTTTAAAGAAATCTCATCTTCTCTCTTTTCATTCTTTTCTCCCCTTTTGTTATAAACAAGTGTACCTACCTCATTTCTTTAATCTCACTTATAAAACTTCCCTATTATTTTCCAATTCTAATAATGAATTCTTTGTCTGACTAGGTTTCACTACTCTTTATTAAGCTACAAGCACTAACTTATGCTTTATACTATTCTTCAAAAATTGAAAAATATTCTCCCTTCTTAAGTGATATGCATCAATATCATATTTTTTATGGACTAATAAACAAAATGTGACATATATCCATATGAAAAAATTTTATAATAATGTTTATCTGAATATTTACCAATAGAGAATGACACTTAACATCTTTCCATGACACGTATATCATTGATGGTTGTAATCCATATGATGTTATAGGGTTCGAGATGAGGCTAGGTTAGCAACTTCAACTTCTTAATCACTGATTATATTCTCTTAGCTATCTCTATCAATGATCAGCCCATAAAGATTTCCTTGTACCATGCCTTTGATCTGAAACAATTGATCTTTGTACTAATCTTTATACTCTTTCTAAAAATCATCAATCTCTTAATGACTCTATCATAGACATCGTCTTCTCCTTTGGGTTATTCAAGATCTTCCTTATCTGGCCTACACTCCTCTTCCTGATAATCTCTTGTTGCCTACTCCATTGTATTGAAAAACTTTCATCTTTTAAACATTTGTTGGAATGATGGCTTGGTTCCCTACATTTAAAGTACTTTTAAAGAGCCGATTTAGTATAATGGTTAATAGGTTTAGTAGCTGGTGTAGCTTGATCACTATAATTTCCATCATTGTTACTTACCTTTGTGCCATTAACAAGTATAGGAGTAGATTTAACAAATTATTTTCCCTTTTCCCTTATCTCTTTTTCATTATTCCCCATTCTTTTATAATATCGTGACCTCTCATTAATTAACATCTCAACCCTTAAAATCAAATTCCTTGCATCTTAAACCCCAAATATCAAGTTGCTTATTGCGGTTTAGTTTTTTTTCGCAATTATTTAAGGCTACCAATCTCAACAGTATACTCCATAATAGTTCTACTAATACAGTCGTGATGAATGTTGAAAAAATATTGCTCATAATTTGGAGGAAAAAATTTGTCTTCTTAGTAATTGCTTCATCCTACCCCAAGTAGACATTTGATCTTGACCCTCTCTTTTCTGGTTCTCCTTAAATTGATTCCACCAAATATTGACTCTCCCCTTAAGTCGATAAGCAACTAACTTACCTTCCTCAAATCTAGAATTTCAAGATAATTAAAGAACCCTTCTACATCTTCTAAACAATCTAAAAGGGCTTCTACATGAACGTCACCACTAAAGGTTGGAATATCTAACTTTAGTTTGTACTTATGATCCCTTTTACCTTGTCGATAATAATCTCCCCTCGAGACGGTTTCCTCACAATTACTGGAATCATTAGTTCTTAAAAAAGGTGTAAAAATTTAAGGTCTTGTAGGGGTAACTTCCCTGTCAACTAATAGCCACTTCATTTTTAACTCAAAGTTTTTAAATTAATTGAAGTTGTTACATCGCCAGTATACAACTCATGTAAAATAATATAGCAAGGTATTGTTCCTTTGAGGATTGGTTAGTCCCCTTGCAATTCAAATTGACCTTTGTTTGAGTAAACCAAAAAATGAGAGATTTAAATTGCAAAAATTCACAATTTAAAGGCTTACAAACAAACTTCAAAATGTCATAAAAATAAGAAAACAATTTGGCTTAGAAAATCAAATTATAAAGGTTAGGGTCATTCTCCCTATACCATGTAATCCCTTACTTTGGTAATGTAATGATGCTTAGTCCTAGGAATTCTAATTAAGCTCGAAATAACAATTAAAGTTTGGTATTTGATCTCTTAACCTACACTCTTTACTTAATCATTAAGTGGATATAAAGTAACCTATAGGACAACCATCAAAACATCTAAGATATCTCACTAAATGTCATTTCAACTTAACGTGTGAAGTGTTCTTAAGGCTTCCAACTATTATGATACATTCAAACTAATTTTCTAACTCCACTTCTCAATGTAAGCAAGGCAACAAAGTCCACACATCATAAGCATTAAAGCAAGCCATATATTAAACCAAATTGAGTTCTTACATAACTATGGTAAGAATAACCCTAAAATCTACTTAAAAATACATTACAATCATTAAAACGTCCTCATAACAAGTCCATACATCTTATCCAAACAATAAATAAACATAAGCAAATAAGACAAAAGAGAACAGAAAGCTTAAGATTTGAAGAACAAAGCTAGAACTCGGTGTGACAGCTTTGAGATCTCTTGAAATCACTTGATTCTCCTTAAAAATCCACCTAAAAATGTGTCTATCTTCATCCTTTTGGTCTGCTACACCTCCCTCCTTTTTCTAGGGTTTAAAATGGGGTTTTTAGACTGCTTTGGGTGCTTAAACCGATTTAGGATTCAAGTTGAGTAAGTTGGAATTGTTAGCTGGAAAGCAGGAAAATTCTAGCTTCTACCTAGTTTACAATCGTGACTTATTCTAGCCTTATTTTCTTCTTTTCTTTCTCCTTTCATACCTACAACAAGTCCATATGCAATTAAGTTAATAATCATCCCAAATAAGGTTCTGCCCAAACATTAACATACAACCATACAAAATATATATACATCAAAACACATGAAAAGCATGCAAAACCTAAGGTTAAAAGCCTTCATTTATAACCTAACATGAAATTTATCATATAAAATCACATACACATGCAAGTTATATGAAAATTACACAAAACATAGGCTAAACATTCTTGTATGTATACTAAACATACACATTATCACATAAAATGACTTAGACAATCCTATAACAAATATCACTTATCAATTCCCCGACGCTTACAATTTTGCTTATAGTTAAGCAAAATCAAACACAAAACAACACAATGCACACAAATTCACACAAGAATGCACAAATGCAACATAAAAATTAATGATATAATGGCCTCAACCTTATGGAAATAACTTGGTCTTAAACAATAATTATTCAACATGTTCCAATATATCAGTCCATTCCATCATCTTTATGCACTTTAATATAAACATATATATATCAATCAAGATATAAGCAACTTATTCTTACACCTATAAGACTTACACACATGCATTTACTATTATCGATCACTTAAAAAGGTTAACTATCACTAATTATCTTTCCATGAAAATTATTGCTATTTTTACAAGATCAGTAGGTTTTTATTGACACACGTCACTTTTTTATTTTTTTTAACTCTAACCTAGTCTTTTAACATGGAGGAAAATGGTTTATGGTGAATTGCCCCAGTTACTCAACTAGGTTGCATTTTTTATTCATCTTGGTTGGAGTCATTTTATCCTTTTGATGCGAAAACAAACATTTTGTGATGAATGTCCCTGGTTAATCAGTTATATCACTACTCATAATGGGCTACTAGCTCTATTCTGAACCTTATATGTTAGCAGAATAGTTATGTATTCAAAACACAATTTTTTTTCACATTTTTAACCTACTTCATTTCTTTATATAAAATTGTTTACATGAAAGGTAACTAGGATTATTTACCTATTTAAATGACTTCTAATGATAAACCCATGAAAGTGAGTGACATAAAATGTAAAACTATATGCCATATCCTAATTAACATACATATTTATAAAATCCTTAATATCCCGCAAGTGCATGGGTTATAAGCGTAGTATATGAAGTGTCAATCTCACGAGGAATTAGTGAACTAACCAAATCCTAATTTGTCTAAGGCCTAAAAGTGTAATTAAAATGAAAATAAAAGTAGGCAATTAAGCAATTGAATAGGAGTTTATTGAAAATGAAATTGTAAAATTAACACAAAGAAATGAAAATTAAGCATAACCAACTAACAATTGAAAATTCACACAAGGAAGATTAACCATTTATAAGAGAAGGGGATTTTGTCCCACCATCTAATGCTAACTTAATCACTTTTGAGTTAATTCAGTATTGATCCTAGAATTTCAAAAGGTGGATTATTCTTTCTCGAGTTATAATCATTTAACCTTAAATCATAAATCCTAGTTGAATTGAATTAAGGGATTTGTAACCTCTCAATTAGCAAACAACCCATACATCCAATTAGATCTTATAATAGACAATCGTGTTTTCATACGAGATCTCTCTTTAAATAAATTACCGATTTGATTGTTTGTGATCTATTAGATTACTTTAATTACCTAATCTAATCATTTTTCTATTGGTTCACTCTCTCGTTTTATTACTGAAGCATGTAAATACAACATGCAATCACAATACCTAACTCACGAATATTAAAAGCAGCCAAATTAACATTTGATTCCGGAACAAATCCCTAAAAGAGGTTAGAACATCCTTAAACCCAAATTAATCATCATCAAATCCATCTTATACATCAAAATGAAAGAAATAGTAAGATGGAAAGAGAAATATAACTTGGAGTGGACTGGGAATGGTAGTAGCAGTAGCAGCCCCCTCTTTCTCTCTCCTCTTCTCTTTTTTCCTCCTTTTTTCTTTAGCTTCTTTCCAAATGTAGCAAAATGGAGGCTCCTTTTAGGGTTTCTTTCCTTTTCTTTTTATGTGCCTTTTCCATTTAGGGAAAAAAAACTAGGATTTATCCAGGTCCAAATGTTTGAAATGACCTCAAAAAGTTAAGTTTAGAAGTGATCCTCGTGTTTGTTATCGTGCCTTCCATGATCGTGACAAATCGTGACAAACACGAGGATCAGTCACGATCATGGCACTTAAAATTTAGCTTTTTTCACGATTATGATCAATGAGTCACGATTGTGGCCTAGTTTGTAGCACTCCACTCTCACAATATACGTACCTGACATCTTGAGTGATGCCCAAGTACGTACCTCGCAAGGGTGGCATGCTAGAATGGTCAAACTCTCGAAAACTCAGTATTTTTTTTTAAAATCACACGTGTACACAGAACTCAATATTCAATTCGACCTACTTTATTCGTAAACATATTGCATTTACAAGTGTTACCAACATTTTTTAGATCGTCAGAATTTCATTAATCACTAGGGCCTATTTCAGATACAAACCACTCACAATCATAATGTCATTACAATATAAATGCATTCACATACACATTGTACAATAATTTCGAAATACATTCCTTAATACAAAAATTACTGGAAGGTTCTATTCAGACATCAACTGATCTTGACCTCT
>JAOQMP010000005.1:25670603-25681914 GCA_027563575.1 Erythroxylum pedicellare
GAGTCTAAAAAAATATTGCAAATTTTAGGTGAGTTTTGCAAACTCAGTAAGTGACGATCCTCGATGGCTCACTCAATCACATAACACATATAGTTCATCAATTCATCTGATTAAGTCACATACAATACACATTCACTTAAGCATGTATTATATTCAAAAATCAGTTAAATATTTAAATCATACTTTCATATGCATAAGTAGTGCTTATGAGACTCACTTTCAATTATTAATGTTGTGACTGAGTGCCTTTTTATTAGCCCATATCCCTTATGGATATCGGGCTATCCTATATCCCTTATAGATATCGAGCTGTATCAGATAATGTCCCATAACCCTTAATGGATACCGGGTACATTCACAACTGAGCCTGAGGCTCTTTTCACATTCTGAGCTTCAAGCTCTTTTTCACTAGAGACTTCGGTCACAACTGCCTTTATCTTTCAAGCATTCATGAAATGAAATGCATCAATCACATAGGATCAAACAGTCACTTTCTTTCACTTTACACATGTCATCAGACTTTAGTCCGACATTCAACATTTAAGTTGAGAATAACTTTTTTTCCATTCCTATGCATATTCACATTTTTCCTCGGAACTAGGTCCGACATTTAACAATCAAGTTAAGATATCACATATTATGTTCAATTCATATTCAAGGAGTACTTTAATGTTCTCATTCATGCATCAAAATCATCGAACCTTCAGTGTCTGGAATCAGCATAATCAAAGTCACATTTATAAGATAATTCAAAACATAATATAAACAAAGCAATAAGTAAGTGTGTCTTTTATATTAATAAAAAGATAAAAGAAAGATCTACAACTTTTATGAAGACAAATTTGTCAAAATCTTCCTAGATCAATACAGTTTAATCATGGAAGATTCAGACCAATACTAACTTCTCTAACTTATCTTCTTCATTCTCTATGCTTCTTCTTTCATTCTCTTACACTTTCCTTCCATTTACATTTTCCAGTTTCATTTTACCATTTTAACTCTCATTCAGCTCAACACATTCACAATAATTCAAAAATCCGTGCTTAAACAAAATCATCAAGAACAGAAGAAAAGTCATCCAAGCATTTCACCATTCTTTGCGCCTTCTTTACTGTCATTTTCCTATATTTTCATTTTCTACATTTTCTTAAATTTCTTCCTCTAACTATTATTTAAACAATCTTTCTCATCTCATACCATCATCTTACAACTATCCTTCAACTCTAAATTCATTCTTTTATTCATCTCTAACAACACTCTCAACTCACGTACACAGTGAATACATAACCACAAACAGGGCATTTACTTGTTCTTCTCTCTAAATTTTTCTACACTTAATTACACACATTTCCTATGATCTTCCAACTTATAAATCATTTATACACTATCTTAAGACATCTAGATCATCAATTATTCAAAAAAATCACACATCAATAATTTTCATATCTTAAACTCTCGGTGTTTATGAAAACACCCATTTTTCTTCATGATCATGCAATGACAAATAAATCACCATTTTGGTTTCATAAACCAACAAATCTAAAGGATTTAAACAATACTTACTTGATATTTCTCCAAAATATGCAAAAGCTCAAGAAGCCCTAAACTTCTTGCAATTCACGTACACCATTGTAGGGGGCAAGCTTCAGTTTTTCTTAAGGCAAAGAGAAGTAAAATGAAGTTGGGAGTAGTAAGGAGATAGACTAAAACAAGGTTTAACTTTGGTGGAGTTTTGATGAAAAACTCAGTGTTACTGGAAAACTTAAGAAAGAGGAGAAAACTCCTCTAGAAGAGAGTATTGCCAAATTACTTTATTTTCATTGTCTACATGATTAAGAAAAGTAGACCCGAAAGTAAATTTTTGGGAGAAATCTGAAAGTGATACAGTGAGAAATGAATTTTGATTTTAATGGTCTTATTGAGGTATAAGCCTAAGTACAAATGATAGTTATGTGAGTTTTGAGATAGGATTGATTATGTGATGAGGATAATAGAAAAATACCTGGGATTGTTATGAACATGCATTGTACATATTTTAGTGCATATATGTGCAATATTAAACACTTATAATTGTGCAAATTATGATATGTGAATATTGCTTATTATAGAGGACCAACTGGAACGTTAACCTCTAGATATTGCTGGAACTTCCAAGCATTGGCTTCCTAAGTGACTTGTGAGTAACCTAGACGGTCTCACTTAATTATTTGTTTTCTAAATTCTATTTTGAGTTATTTTATGAATGTGATTTGAGTGTTGATTCTGGACAATAAAATGTCCGAGGAGTTATTATTTGGGAATGTATAAGAAGTGCTACTTGTATATGAATGTGACGGAATAAATGTTACTCGACAATGATGTTGAATGCCAGACCTTGGGTTCAATGAAAATTGTGATCTGAATGTGAATGTGCAAGCATATGAGTGATTGAGAAATTGATATGTGAAGCATTACAATACATGAATGCATGTAAGATAAAGGGAAGTTGTGACTGGAGTTGCTAGTGAAAAAGAGCTTAAAACTCATATTATGATTAAGGCCTCAGGCTCGGTTATGAATATACTCGGTATCCACTAAGGGATATGGGATATAATTTGACACAGCTCGGTATCCATTAAGGGATATAAACTAGTAAAAAGGCACTCGGTCACAACGACAATAATAAATGAAAATGAGTCTCATGTGCATTGCATTCATACTTGATATGTGTATTTTACATGAATGAAATGATTATACTGAGTGGTCGGAAAGTGAAAAGTGATATTTTATGAACATGCAAAAAAAAAGAGATGTGAAATTATATGTTATATGTATTGATGTGATGCATGATTGAGTGAACCATCGATGATGGTTATCTCATTAAGTTCGTAAAAGTCACCAAAATTGCAACGTTGACATTTCATGATCGAGAGACGACTCTAGCTACTGAGAGACGCTACAAGTAGTGTAGAATTGTGATTTGGGAAGCAAAGTCATGGCTCAAAGGTCGGTCAGCTGGGTTTAGGCAGATTAGATAGATTTTTGTGTATTTCTTCTTTCATATAGCATCTTTTGTATTAGTATATGATGATGTACACTTTCGGATGGTCTAGGAAAACTACCAATGTATACATTTGGTCTTTACAAATGAAAGGAGGAAATTTTTTTAAATTATTGTGTTTTTCCATATGATGTTTTATATAAAAAAAAGGGATGATGCCATGTTAAGTCAATGTTTTAATTGATTGTAGCGTGTCGTTATCATAGGTTATATATTGGAATGACCTAAGGGTGTTCCGGTATATACCCTAGGGTAAGAGGGCGCTACATAGTTGCATTTAGCTTATGTCATGATCGTGGCTTTGGGACTACTAATACTGCATCATAATTATACCAGCTCCTAAGCCTACAAAAGCCTTATCCACTTTGACACTACCAATAGTGCATGGAATGTAAAAATATACTGATCTTCTTTTTTCTATGGTAGTGTTGTCACTTTGTTGGAGTTCTCTTTGCCTACTACTTTACTCTCCATCTTCTTTAGATTGCCTCTGTTTACCAATTTCTCTTTTATGGATTCTGTAAGAGCGAGTCGTATTTTCAATTGCTCTATTATACCAAGAACTTCATTCAATTATATTTCCTTTGATTTCCTCTGCGTTAGGATGGGGTATGGGACTGGAGGAGCAAGTCGCATTTTCAGTGGTCTGGGTGATTACCATTATTTGTTCCTTCGAATTTGTCTCATTGTTGCTCGAAAGACTTCCCACACTTTGTATTGACAATGCATATACCAATTGGCTCATTTGAACCTTTAAGTTGTGGATGGAAGAGGCGTGATTCTTTGTTACTTATTCAAATTGTCCTTCCAACCTATTGTGAGCATCCTCCATGCACCCAATCGTTTCCAAGATTTTATCTAACTTAGAGTATATGGAATTGGGTTTTTCCTATTGGAATCTAGGTGTCCCTTAAGGTCAAAATTGACCTCCTGTATTGTTTGAGTAGGAAAAGTTAAGGTGATTCTTCCACTTAGGATTATATATGTTTGAGAACAGGTTGTTCCCTCCTTCTTGACCAAACCATAATCCTATGTAATTAAGTTGCTCTGGTTCGTTGTTTTGCCTTAGAAAGTAGTCGATGATATGATGGTTTTCTTATCCACACAGTTCACATCTCAATTAGCAAACAATCCATACATCTAATTAGATCTTAAGTACTCTAATAGATAATCGGGTTCTTATACGAGATCTCTTTTTGCATAAATTACCGATTTGATTTTTTGTGTGATCTATTAGATTATTTTCATTACCCAATCTAATCATTTCGCTATTGGTTTACTCTCTTAATTTATTACTAAAGCATGCAAATACACCAAACAATCATCAATACCTAACTTATTAACATCAAAAGCAATCAAATTCACATTTGATTTAAGAACAAATCCCTAAAAAGAGTTTAGAACATCCTTAAACACAAATTCATCATTCTTAAATCCATATCATACATCAAAATGAAAGAAATAACAAGATGGAAAGAAAAATATAACTTGGAGTGGACTGGGAATTGCAGCAGCAACAACAAGCCCCTCTTCCTCTCTTGTCTTCTCTATTCTTC
Source organism: Erythroxylum pedicellare (assembly GCA_027563575.1). Taxonomy (NCBI): domain Eukaryota; kingdom Viridiplantae; phylum Streptophyta; class Magnoliopsida; order Malpighiales; family Erythroxylaceae; genus Erythroxylum; species Erythroxylum pedicellare. Next base: position 25,675,200 of record JAOQMP010000005.1, read on the forward strand.
TCCTTTTTTCTTTAGCTTCTTTCCAAATGTAGTAAAATGGAGGCTCCCTTTGGGGTTTCTTTGTTTTCTTTTTTATAGGCTTTTTCCATTTTGGGTAAAAACTAGGTTTTAACAGGCCCAAATGTCTAAAATGACCCTCAAAAAGTTGAGATTGGAAGCAATCCATGTGTCTGTTATCGTGCTTACCATGATCATGGCCAATGAATCACGATTATGACACTTAAAATTTGGCTTTTGTTATATTGTGGCCTGGTCCTATTTGGCTTTTGTCAAAATCGTAGCCAATGAGTCACAATCGTGGCCTTTGTTGGGCTGCTTTTGTCATGATCATGAGTGGTATGTCACGATCGTGGCCTTTACTCCTCCTCTGAGGTTTCTCAAAATCTTCTTCAGTTTTGTTTCCCTAATCTCATATACTAACAAAATCATCAAAAAATCTCAAACACACAAAATTAATGCCTGATGACATGCTCTAAACCATATAACACTAAAAAACACAAACACATAATCACACAAACATAATTCTAAACCTAAACATGCACAAATCATTTAATTAACAACTAAAATCATACTAAATTACCCCATAAAACATAATTTAACCTATATCTATCAGACACTTAACACATAACTTCCTAAGCTAACATATTTTCACAAGTTAAAACATTTTTTTCAAAATTAAGCTAATTCTCATTAAAATTTGAGCCATTACCCATTCACGCATTCAAGCATATGCATACCAAATGAGAAAAAGAAAAAAATTCATGAAAAAAGGCACATAAAAAAAACATAGGGAGTCATATATACAAGCAACATATAATAAGTCACATATATAAGTCATATGCAATGCAAATGCAATTACATACCGTTTTCCATCACTTGAATGACACATTGTCTTCAATGAATGAAAGTGACATGTAATATGACAAGTAAACATATAACACAAATAGCAAACACAAATAAAATAAATAACAAATAAAGGCAAAAGAATGTTTATGGACATTGTGAGAATGAAGGTGTCAGCGACAAAATGTGTACTCCTTGATATTAAAAAAATTTGAGGAGTCTTGGTCTGATAATGATGTTGAAACCCTGTCTTTGTTAACCATACCTTAATATTTCTTTTTTATAACAAGCAAAGAAAAACTTCAAAAATTTTAATTAAGCAAAACATACAAACATAAAGAAAATAAATGTATATACAAACCAGTGCTAGGTTAAAAGTCACTAGCAAGACTTCTTCATCATGCTCGGATTATTTGAGGGGTGAGGAGGGAAAGCACTACCCAATCTTTCCCACTCAAATAAGGGTTACACTAGTGGCCATTGATCTTGAATGTCTTACCTTTGTCATTGGTCAACTCCAATACACCATATGAGAAAACTTTAGTGACTTAAAACAGGCCAGCCCATCTTAATTTCAGCTTACCTGGAAATGATCGAAGGTAAGAGTTCAACAATAAAACCATATCTTTGACCTTGAAATCCTTTTTCAGATGGGCATCATGTCATTTCTTGGTTCGTTCCTTATAAAGTTTGACATTCTCGTACGCATGCAATCTGAACTCCTCCAATTCATTCAACTACAATAATTTTCTATCACCGACCACTTTTAAGTCAAAGTTTAATGCTTTGACTGCCTAGTATGCCATATGCTCTAAGTTCACTAATAAATGAAAGGCCTGGCTATAAACTAATCGATAGGGTGTGGTTCCAATAATTGTCTTGAAGGCTATCTGATAGGCCCAAACTGCATCATCTGGCTTGGTTACCCAGTTTTTCTCAAATTGCTAATAATCTTCTCCAAATCTTTTTCAACTCTCTATTCAACACTTTTACTAGGGGTGGTAAGGTATTGTGATTTAGTGTTACACCCCATATCTTTTCAATAGAGTCTCAATTGGTTTGTTTCAGAAATGTGTACCTTCGTCACTAATTATGACCCTTGGCACTCTGAACCTGTTAAATATTGGCTTAACAAATATTTAAACTGCTCGACCATCATTTGTTGGAGTTTCCATAACCTTGACCATTTTGATACATAGTCAATACCTACCAGGATATAAGTATTTCCGAACTAGAAGAGAAATGGACCCATAAAGTCTAGCACCTAAACATAAAAAATTTCAACTTCTAGAATTGTTAAAAATGGCATCTCATCTCTTTTAAATATGTTCTCGACTCTCTAGCATCTATCGCAGCTTTTCATAAATTCTTGTGCATCGTTAAGCAATGTTGGACAAAAGAATCTATACTATAATACTTTAATGGTTGTCTTGTTGGCTCTGTAATGTCTTGTATACAAAGAACTATGACAGTAAGTTAAAACAACACAAAATTCATTATATGGAACTCATCATCTAATTAATTCAATTGCATTCTTTTGGTACAAAATTGGTTCTTCCCACATATATTACGCACACTTATGTAAAAATCTCTTTCTCTTCTGGTAAGAAGAATAAGGCAAAAAGATACCATATGCGATGTAGTTTATGGTGTCCATAAACCATGGAATACTTGATTCATTTATTGAGAATCAAGTCTCATTAAGGAATTGTTCATTGATTTCTACTTGTGGATGCAACTCCTCTCCTTCTAACCTTCACAAGTGATCAACTATCATGTTTTCTACTCTTTTTTTTATCCTTAATCTCAATATCAAATTCTTATAGGAGTGGGATCCACCTGATCAATAGGGGCTTTGCATCCTTCTTGACAAAAAGATACCTCAGTGATACATGATTTGAAAGCATAACAACCTTCGAACCCAATAGGTAAGAATGAAACATGTCACATTCAAAATCTACTATTAACAATTCCTTTTTTTTATGGTTGTATAGTTAAGTTGAGGTCTTGTTAAAGTCTTGCTAGTGTAGTAGATGGCATGTAACCTTTTTTCCTTACAGTACCCTAATACACATCTAATTGTGTAGTCACTGACATCACTCTTCAATTCAAATGGTAAAATCCAGTTTGCCAGCTGTAAAATAAGTGTTGATGTTAATATACCCTTTAACCTTAAAGGCGCTGGTAGTGGTTAATCACGATTTTCCTATATGTGCAGTTTTAATATTTTAACCTCAATATTTTGCAAGCGTACGGGTTATTCGTGTAGTATCTAAGGTGTCGATCCCATGAGGAGGGTTAATCTAATCTTAAACTCTAAGGCTGAAATAAATTGTAGAAATTCAACTATAACTAAGCTAAAACAATAATGCAATTCAATCAATCAATTCAATTCAAGAATAAATCATGAAATATTAACAAATCAGCAAATTGCAATGCACACACCAAGAATCAACCTAAGGAACTACAAATTGAGAGAAAGGGGAAATTTTTACCTATCTTTAACACTAACCTAGTTAATTATGAAATGTCGAATTATTGGTCCTGGACTATCCTTGGGTTAGTTACTCTCTCTCGAGTTATAACTAAAAGCTCTAAATTATAAACCTAAATTAGATTATGGAAAATTGCAATTTCTTAATTAATAATTTATCTAAATCCTAATTAGATATGAAGTTTTTCACTAGACTATCGGAACTTAAGTGGGATCTCTCGTCACACAATTACCAATTTGATTGATTTCTTGTTCTTATTGAATTACCTAACTCTCGTTAGCCTAATTGAATTATTTTTTATCAGTTCACTCTCTTAGTCTATTACCGATTTATAAAAATGCAGAAATCAATCATAATGAATGCAATTCACATAAATAATCTAAATTTTTTGAATCAAAGATAAAAATAACCCGAAGGTGAGTTTAGATAATCCTCAACATTCTTAAAACATTATGCAATTTACATTTATCAACATTCCCACACTTAAATGTTTGTTTGTCCTCAAGTAAACAAAAACAATCAAATAAATCAAGAAAGCTCAAAACACGCATATGCAATAATGAGATAATGGCTTCAACTTAGCAAAATAAATTCAACTATAAACATAATCCTTTAAGCCGTTCTAACTTATTAATAAGCGAGATATGCATCTAAACACCTTGGAATAAATATACAAACTAATCAAAATTTTAATGTTAAGTCTATTCACCGCTATCACTTGCACACAAACATTGATAATCATTCAGTCAAAACAAAAGTGTAGCTATTCCTTAGTAGGTTTTCATGGAAAAAAAATCAAGCTACTAACAAGTTTGGTAGGTTTTTATCTGAAAACATTCTTTTTTGTTGATTTTTCTTTAAGGATATGAACCTAGTATTTTTACACAGAGACAAACATTTGTGATGAATGTTGATCTGGTTACTCAACTAAGTTATATTGTTATTAAGTTGCTTGGTTGGAATGTCATTATAGCCTTTTTACGTGAAGGCACACATTTGTGATGCATGTCAATCTAGTTATTTAGCTACATCACATTCTCAACTGGCTACTAGCTCCATTCATAACCCAAATGGTAGAGGAATAGTTATTTATACAACTATTTTTTCTTTTTTAACGCAAAATTTTGCCTACCTTATTGCTTTGGCTTGCTTTAGATAATTATTCTCATAAAAATGTACTAATAATGTCATTTATTTGATAGGCCTAAAATTATAAATGAGCATGGAAAATTCTTAACGTGAATGGACTAACATCGTATCCTAATTAACCAGCATATTTAGCCCTAAGTAACTTAGGTCACTAATTTCATAAGTTAATAAATCTTCGTAACCTAAAGGGTTATGTTTAAGGCTACATTTATCCCGTTAAGTCCTAGCCATTGACTCATTCACACAATTCGCATAATGCAACCTAAGAAAATTATCATATAATATGCAAAATTCACACTCAAGGTAAAAACACACAACACTCCCTATATTTGAACAACACGTTGCCCTTAAAGTGAGAAGGGTACATAAATAAACCAGGGGTAAATAAAACACAATATATATAAAAAAGAAGAAATACTAGCAAAAATGAAAAGAAAAGGGTTAGAACACGAAACCATCAAGGTGACTGAGGTAGTGATGGTGTCAGAGATGGAGGTAAACTGTGCTTCATGTCAAGTTGACTTTCCTATCTTATAATTGATTTAGGGAGAGTAAGAAAGTTTGTAATCCTAGATCATTTCAAATCATTAAAATTTTATTTTTGAAATTTGAAACAAATCTAACTACGCAACAATTTAAGCCTAACTACCAAACGTGCTAATTTATGGTCATTAGCTTAACCTTATATCATTGGAAACTCAGCTGGGATCAATTATGAGTAGCTTGCTTCCACCCTTTTTGTTCAACATCAGTTTTGTAGCCTTTAAGTAAGCTATAAATTGAAAAATGAATAGAAGAACAATATTGATAAAGTTTAGAAAACCAATTAATTTCAGTAATGTCCTTTTCATTAACAAACTGCCAACAAAATAGAGAATAACAAAACTCACTAAATCTTCTATGGAATCTAACAGTTTGTCCTATAAGAAGTTGAGTTGCTCCCTTTTTTCCTTAATCACCTTCGTCTCCTCTACTTCTTTCGCTTCCTAATGGAGACTTTCATAGCTTCTTCAAACTCGATATCTGTTGTCATATGTTCTTCATCCTTTTATTCTTTAGAATATTAGAATACATCAATTATCCTAAATGAGCTACTATTCTTTGGATTCTTTAATACATCATTTATGTTAAATGCCACTTGGTCATCATTAACCGGAAGGATAAGGTTCTTTTCATGAACATTTACCTAAGATTCTTCGATGTTCAAATATGGTATATTAAGAACTGGTGATTAAAAGGGAGGGTTGGCATTCTTTTCTTCATCCTCTTTCTTTGTCTCTTGGTCTACAATAAGGTAGGGTTCAACTTGGTGTTTCACTGGTTCTTTTAGTACTTCCCATTCTTAAGTGTGATAGCCTCATATCAGACTCGTTGAAGTAATTCCATATTTCTCAAAGAGTCTTCCACACTGCTCTTACAAAATTCACAGGAAAGTTGTCTTACTTGAATCTCCATATTGTGAATAGAAGCGATATGATTTTTCATTACTTGATCAAATTTCTTTTCCAATCTCTTCTAGTTCTCTTCCATGTTTATGAGCTTATCCATGATTTTTTCCAATTTGGAATCTCATGAACTATACTCTTCTTGTTGAAATTCATATAGGTCTTGATGTCCCATATGAGTACTTGCATTGTTAGACCAATAGAAATCTAGGTGGTTTTGCCACCCCGTAGTACGTATATTCCAATAAGGATCGTTACTTCCCCAACCATACTGTGCCTCATTGTAATTCACAAAAGTTCCTTCCTCCCTATAATATCTACCTTCCATCATCGTTCTTTCCATCTCTTCTTCGCATCTAGCTCTTCAGATGTCTCATTCTCATTCTAAGATGTCTTGATGTGTCTCTACTTTATGCCCCAAACTTCTTCTTCTTTTTTTATTATTATTATTTAAAATGAAAGATAATGGAAAAGCCTTAAACTAAAGAACTAAACTAATCGCCTCCCTGATAACGATACCAAAAACTTAATCGAGGTTTTTCGATATGTGTAGTTTTAATATTTTAACCCCAATATTTTGCAAGCGTACGGGTCGTTCACGTAGTATCTAAGGTGTCAATCCTACGAGCAGGGTTGATCTAATCCTAAACTCTAAGGGCGAAGCAAATTGCAGAAATTCAACTGTAACTAAGCTAAAATAATAATGCAATTCAATCAACCAATTCAACTCAAGAATAAATCACGAAATATTAACAAATCAGCAAATTGCAATGCACACACCAA
>JAOQMP010000005.1:25727685-25739286 GCA_027563575.1 Erythroxylum pedicellare
CAAGAATGAGAAAGAGATAAGCAAAAGCCCCCAAAGTTAAGTTAATTTGTTATCGTGAGTACATATTTGATAATGGGATTGTCATGATAAGTGAGAATGTTGGGCTCATGTGTATTATATGTGTGGGGTAATATAGGAAGCAATCTATGACTTATTGAATATTGTTAGTCATAGTTCCCATAGTTCAAATTCTAAGATGAGTTAGAGTAATATATGAAAGTGTTAACAGTGATCAGTAGAGGATAGATTGAGGTTATTAATGATGTTACTATGGATGACAAATTTTGTGAAAAAGAAGAAGGGCTCGATCATGGCACAATTCCCACGACCGAGGATAGATATAAAAGGAGAATTGTTTTCCTGAAGCAAATGAGATTAAGGTATCCTGACTATAAGTTAGTCATTGGTGAATTGTCTTAAAAGACGTCTTTACAAGAGATGGAATGATTTTGATGATATATACTAAGGTATTAGCGTAAATGAATTCCTTAATGCTTTACTGAGCCTTATCAGAAAGAATATTCTTATCATATAAATTATGACATAAATTAATCTCCTAGAGGTTACTAAGAATGTCTGATCAGCAATGATGATAACAATGGATTGATAAAGGTTACATGAATAGTATAAAATGATAGTAGCAAGAAATCTTCTTTCAAAGAAGAATTTCACCGAATTAGGTTATGCAGATCAGATAGTTTACTTTAAGAATGATCAATGAAAGAACAAATCAGAAATGAATCTATAATGAATCAAAAGTGAATATTGGAGTCCTAATTGTAAAGGGGACTCAAGCATATGATATAGAATATGCTACTGAGAGTGTATGCATTTTTGTTAATGTAAAGTATCCAACTAAGTGAATGGATTCTTGAACTTGAGGTGACATTAAGTATAAGAGATACAAATCGGATCTGATGAATGTGCTAGCAACACAGGAAGTGAATATTTCAAATAGATTGAAATAAGTGATACATGATTTGATTTTTAAACATCCACATGTCAAAGAAAAGTGATTCTCAACTTTAATATTAAATGCCGGACTAAGGTACGATGATAAGTGAAAGTGAATAATTGATTGTATGCAATTGATGCATTTCATTACATGAATGCATGAAATATGATGGCAGTTTTGACTTGAGTTGCCACCGAAAAAAAGCTTAACGCTTAGACTATGAAAAAGAGCCTAGAGCTCAGAAAGTGTATAAGAGTCAAAATCTCACAACTGCTTGGTATCCCCAATAGATATAGGATAGTTATCAATGAGCCCTGTATCCACAATGGATATGGGACAGTTAGGCACTCGGTCACAAAAAAGTAACAATAGAAGTGAGTCTCATGTGCATTGCATATGCATGATATGAATGATTATAATGTGCTAAATGTTAAAGGTGAAACGATGGATCAAGTGTATGTGATTTAATATGATTATCAAATAAATGTTGTGAATTGTATGTTATGTGACCAAGTGAGCCATCGAGGATAGTCACTCATTGAGTTTGCAAAACTCACCCAAAATTTGCAATATTTTTCAAGCTTAGAAGAGTTATCCCGTTAGGCTAACGAGAGTACAGACACTACATTTAAGTAAGAGATAGAGGTCAGGATCAGTTTACGTCTGCATTTGTACTTCCTTATTTTTGTATCAACTTGTATATTCTGAAATTTCTGTACAATGTGAATATGAATATTTTCGTATATAATAGCTTTTGAAATTGGAAATGTTGAAAAATGAGATTGATCAAAGTGTAATAATAATAATTATGCTTTCGAGATTTATGTAATAAAAAGTATGGGCCCGATTTTGATTACTGGTCTCCGCAATTATTGTAACTTACGTATTCGAGCATTTCTATTTTTAATAACTTTCTAGATTGGAGGTGTTTGTAAATGATTTTGTAGTGTAATGAAATTACGACTACAAGTATTTTATACTTGTAATGAGCCCAAGTGGCTATTGAAATTTGGATGATTGTATTATTGTGATTAAAAAGTTTATGATTAAAACAGTTCCGATTTGGTTATTTATTTTTATGTTCACGTTTGATATTCTAAAAAAAATTATACTTAGTTTTTGACTGATTGACTTTTATAGCACGCCACTTTGGTGAGATTCACACTCGGACATCACTCGAGATGTCAGGTACGGGTCTCGTAGTGGTGGGGTACTGTAGTACATAACATAAAAACCTATATTTTCATATAAAATCGACATTTCGAAAGTAAATTAGAGGAGGAGACTTTTATAGATGATTTCTAGATATAGAGTATGTCTAGAAGGGACAATTTTGGTATAAAAAAGTAGGAAACATGAAGAAATCATCAAAAGATGCATCAGAATACAAGGTCAAGCCTTTACATCGCAAGAACATTTGATAAAAAACAATCAAGGAGATTTAGAATTATGAACCCATTGTCTTTGATTCGTATTTCTATTTATGTAAGTTTGATAATGTGTAACTAAACGTCAAGTTTGTATTTAGGTTAGATATGTTAATACTTTGATATGATTTGATTCTTTTATTAATGCAGTTGGTTGTTTGATATATTGTGATCTAATTACACATTTTATTTATGTTCTAATAACTCAAGAATATTATATCATAATCTAATTTCATAAGTAGATATTGAGAAATCCTAATGTGAATAAATATACTATAATTAGGATTTGATTGTAACCCTAGAGATAGAATGACATAAATCTTCCAGATTAGGGTTAAACTTAATGAAGGGACTCATAAAGCAGTAAAGTAATCCTATAAGATTTAATCGAAGTAATTTGGTTATAGACCTTAGGATTAGTTATTAGTAGAATCTAGATTAGCTATTAACATACCATAGGAGTCTCCACGGTCCAATACATTAACAAAACAATTGCATGATAAAAGATCAATCTGTTAAGGGTTTAAGGGAATTCAAACCTAGATACTAATTTATACTAACGATAGTTTTAGTTTTTATTAAAAATTTTAAACCAATCTTTAGGCTAGATAATAGGGGAAAGGTAAGTACTATTAGTCATAGTCTTTGCGGGATCGACCTGCACTTGTCGGTACTACCTATAATTACGTCATTGTTGTGTTTAATTCTATTGAATTTTTCTTGTATTCATATCTTGGTTTTGGTTACAAATTCTTGCGATTTACTTCAAATTTGATATGAATTGAGTGAAAATGTCGTGGATGTTGCATGAATTTGAATGGAGTGTCTTGTGAATGTTGCATGAAAAATTAAAAGAATTATGCATGAAAGAATGAAATGGGACGTGAACAATACATGTAATTAATTAATTTAAGAATGTATAGAGTCACACATATGATTCCCATGTCACGGGTGTGACTCCATGCATTAATCCCTTGACATGTTGGAGGATAACCCATGTTCATTTACAAATGGGTTCTAGGTTTGGAATTTGACAAAAGTAGCATCAAAACCATCACTTTGTGGATCGATTGTTATAATATACCTCTTTATTACTAGAATCTAGATGGATTAAGTTTTCTAGCTAGTTTAGTAAGGAACTTATTGCATTTGATTTAGCAACTGCTAATCTTGAGGATGTATTTTATGCACAAATTTTTGTGGATATTAATCTTAAAATGCTCTTTTTGAAATTCTTGTTGTGAAATTTAGTCTTATTATTGAACTTGTAATAGCTAAAATCTAATTATCTTACAATTGGAAATTGCAGCTGGGGAAACAAGTTTGGAAACATATAGGGAGATTTTTCTCTACAGGAGACTACAATGAGTTAGTATAGATAGTGGATGATTAAGCAATGCAAAATAGTAAAGTCAACTCTATCAAAGCTATCTCTAAAGATTATAATGCCTTATTTAGTTAAAGATGAGACCTAGCTTAATATCTAAGTCAATGCTCCAGTTGAGGAGAAGGGGAAAGTTAGTGTTGAGCTTCCTAATAGTGAACATGAAGAGGAGACACCTCATCAAGGTCATTATGATATGAGGTAAGAAAAAATGACCAATTCATTCCGGTTTCCATTATAATGTTAGGGACAAAAAGGAGGAAACCTAAAGGGGGTTGGTAGTCTCACCTTCCATATTCTCATGATTTTTTGGAATATTAAAGGCTTTAATGAACCTTATAAGGGACAAGTTTTCAATGATATTTTGCTAGAAAGGAATCTAATTTTTCTTGGATTACTAGAAATAAGAATAAAAGCTCAAAAGCTCCATAATGTTATGAAAATCTTGGAAAAAATTAGAAATATGGCTCCAATCATCATCATCACTACAATGGTATAATCATATTTTCCTACAATGTTTTGAAAGTATAGGTCTTTGTGATAAGATCTTCAAACCAACTCATCCATCTTAGCTATAAACTTATTGGGTCAACTTTCTTATTAATAAAGCTACATTTATAGAACTAGTTCATGAAGTATAAAGCTTCAGAATCCCAGGTCGCAGAGTTTATCAACTTAGAAGAACGCTTTAAATTCTTATGAATAAGCTTAAGAATTTCTATAAAGCTAATCAATACACTACCTTTATCAAGCGTCATGAAGCTAAGATGGAATTGAGGAGAGCTCCGGAGGCTTGCTATCTTTTTCCTAACAATATTGCCTTTAGAAAGGCTGAGGTTAGCAAATTGGAGATATAATTAAGGCACTTCAAGATCATCATTCTCTACTTATGCAGAAAGCTAGAACAACTTGGTTGAGGGAGGGTGATTTCAATACTAAATATTTCCATAATTTTGTCTTAGCAAGGAGAAATACTAATAAGATTACTTGTCACATAGAATCTAATGATCATATGATCACTAACAAAGCTTTTTTGAAGAATATGATCTTTACTTATTTTTAAAGATTGTTTGGAGCTCTAACTACTTCTATCTTAGCAAACTTTCAAGAGCTTATGGAGCTTATTGGTCCTCCTATCTCCTTATCTTATGATGCCTTTTTAAAGCTCCAGCTACCTTTTTCACCCCAAGACATCAAATTTGTTCTTTTTAGCCTCATTTATATGAAAGCTCCAAGCCTATATGGGTTTAATGCCCATTTCTCCCAAAGAATCTGGCATATTATTAGTATTCTTCTTGTGGATATTGTATTGAAATTTCTAAAATCGGGAAGAATCTTGATCGAAATTAATGCTACTCATATCTGCTAGGTCTCTAAACTTCTTAATGTAAACTGCCTTAATAATTTTTGCCCAATATCATGTTGTAACACTGTTTATAAGGTGATCTTAAAGCTATTTGCTAACAGACTCAAAGGGATGGTGAACCAAATTATTTATAACTCTTAATAAGACTTTATACCTAGCAGATTAATTTTTGATAACATTCTCTTAGTGTAAGAACTGATGAGGGATTATAATTTTGGCAAATCCATCAAAAGTTATGTTATCAAAATAGACTTCTCCAAAGCCTTTGATAGGATTTAATGAAAATTCATCCTAATTTGCATATAATAGCTTAGTTTCCCTGTCTTATTTATTAATTGGATTCACTCTTGTATCTCTACCCCATCATACAACATTCTTATCAATGGAGTTCCTATAGAGCAATTCAAAGGCTCTGTTGGTATAAGGAAAGGAGATCTTATCTCTCCTTACCTTTTTATCATTTCCATGGAAATTCTGAATAGGATCATTTGCTTCGATATTTCTAGGAGGTCTGAGTTGAAGTTTCATCATAAATGCAAGGAATTTTCTCTCATTCATTTATTTTTGATAATGATTTATTGAAGTTTTGTAGAGCCCAAAAGGATTCCATGTCTACCTTGCACCATTCTCTTATGATTTTCTATAGTTTTTTTTAATACTTAAGCATCAACTTATGTCATAGCATAATTTATTTCTCCTCAAACATCCCTAACACTAAAAGCCTCTAATAGATTTTTAGTTTGAGTGTGTATAAGATGCCTTTTATATACCTAGGGGTTCCCATATCTGTAAAAAAACTAAAATATTAGGATTACTTGAAGATCTTGGAGAAATACAAGAAAATGATTAACTCCTAGCAGAATAGAGTTCTTTCTCAGGCTAGGAGAGAACAACTTACTATCTCTGTTCTGAACAACCTTCACACGCATTAAAGCTCTTATCTTTTCTTACCAAAAATAATCATCAGGGAGATTAAAAAATACATCATAGACTTTCTTTAGTTAGGAAAGAGTGACAATTCCAAAGGATCTAAAATTAAACGGGATCATCTTTGTTAGACAAAGCAAGAAAGGTGTTTGGTTTCACCTCAATTCAAACTTTCCAAGCAATGTAAGTGACTAAAAGGACTTGTAGGATGTTCAAGGATAAAGAATAGATTTGGAAATAAATGAGTTCTATCTCAAAGAATCCAGCTTTTGGAAAATCCTAGAAAGGAAAGAGCTTTATTGGCCTTTCATTCATATTATAAGAAAAAGGCAAAATTTTTACCCTTTCAATAGAATTTAGGTGGGGAATAAAGAGGATACATGATTTTGGTTTGACAATTAGACTTTTCTTAGTCCTCTCTACCTTAGAGATGATATTTCTTCACTTTCTATAAGAATATCTTCTTAGACTCAAGTTATAAGTGTCATTAAAAACAATTATTAGCATTTTCCAAGTAGGAGTTGATATAATCCTGAGTTATTTTCTCAACTATCTATCAAATCTCTCAGTTTTTGATAAACCTATATGGTCCTTAAGCAATAATGGTGATTACTCCAATTCTTCATGCATCAAAGCACTCAAGCCTTCCATCCCATTCATTCCTTAGTTTAATATTTTCTAGAAGGTTCCTTAAAGTCAAAAGCCTCCTTCATTTCTTAGCTTGCAATTAGGAAAAGATTTAAAACTAAAGATATGATTGTTAGAACCATTGACATTTTATGAGAGCTATGTTGTATTGAGGAAGAAAATATTGATCATCTTTACTTCAAATGTAGATATACTGCTTCCATATGGGCTATCATTCATATACTTTAAATATTTACTACAATGAGACAACTTGAAACGATATATTAGTCCGTTGAATCTAAGTTCCTCTCTTTAGGGAAAGATCGAGTTTATCTAAGTCTCCACTTTAATTGTGCAATTTTTGCAATATGGAGACAAAGAAACCATAGGCTGTTTAAAAAAGCTAAAACCATGAAGCATGCTTTAATCCATAAGCTACACTATTGGATAGGGAAACTCTAGTAGCTCATCAAGTGACTGATCACCTAAGCAGCCATTTCAGAAGACAATGAAACATTAACTCTTTAGTTTCTTTGCAGGGATAAAAGAAATGTCCCTTTTTAGTGCCTTTTATTATTGGATCCTGTTTTCGAAACCCAACTCTTGCTCTTATAACATAAATGTTGGGCATCATTTCTGGAACCCAACTCTTGCGAAATCATAATCATTGAACTTATTCCAATGAAGTTTCATTAACCATCATCGAATCCTCTTCTTGCTTTGATACCATAAATGTTGGATCCCATTTTCGAAACCCAACTCTTGCTCAGATAACATAAATGTTGGGCACTGTTTTTGGAACCCAACTCTTGCGAAATCATAATCACTGAACTTATTCTAATGAAGTTTCCTTAACTATCATCGAATCGTCTTCTTGCTTTGATACCACAGCTGTTGGACCCTTATTCTGGAGCCCAAACATTCAGAGTCATAAATCGTGTGCTTGTGCTTGATACCATACATGATTATTCCCATTTAACCCTCATTAGTCATCCTCAGTTCATCCTCATTTCTAATACCGTAGTATCGAGCCCTATCTTCCAAATCTTTCTTATACTGAAACAAACATTCTATGCTCAACTTCCGTCTAGATATTGAACATCTTAGAGACTAGGTTAAAATTCTATTCCTTCAGATCATTTAATAGATCTATGCTTCTAGTTTATTTAGACATGAGGTTCATCTCATTTGGCGGTTGGATAACGAAGTCATGGCTGAAAGAATCAAATAGGGTTTTGACCTCGATCATATTGCACCTATCTTGGGAAAAAAGGTATAACTTGCTCTAGGGATATCAGATCAGGGTCATTCTTAGAGGGTTCGAAAGAGGACTTCAAGATTTGTAACTTTTATGAAGGCCTTGAAGGTAGATTCTATCGTCTAAAGGGTAAAAAATGGACTAGACGATAGCATAAGATGACCAATTTACAAAAGGAGAAGTTTAGGTCACATAGGCAGAAAGCAGACGAACCAAAATGCAGACGAAACAGAAAGCAGACGAAGTAGAAAGCAGACAAAGAAAAAAGAGAAAATGAAATAGAAATCAAAAAAAGAAAAAAGCATATGAACCAGAAAGCAGATAAAGAAGAAAGTAGACGAAGCAGAGATCAGACGAAGCAGAAAGCAGACGAAGCAAAAAGGGCAGACGAAACAGAAAGCATACGAAGCAAAAAGCAGATGAAGCAAAAAGTAAATGAAACAGAAAGCAGACAAAGTGGAAATTAGGTCAAACAAAAAGCAGACGAAGTAAAAAGGGAAGGCAAAGCAAAAAGTAGACGAAATAGAGTCAACTTAAGACGAAGTCAAGTCAACATAAGACGATGCAACTCTTAAGACGAAGCGAATTCAACTTAAGATGAAGTAAAGTCAACTTAAGATGATGCAACTTTTAATACGAAGTGTCTTTATAGACGATACAACTCTATAGATGATATGATGTCATCACAAATGATACATCTTTATACTCCTATGCATTTCCCTTTCTAAGGACCATAACTCTCAATCCAGAAGTCTAAAAATTTCATACTACATACCGTTGGAAAGCTGAAAGAAAGACCTACAAATTTTGAGAAGACAACTTGGTCTAATTTAGCTTAGAACAATCCAGATTTTCCCTTTAAGTCATAACATAAATTTTACCCTATGGAAGGCTTGTAATTTTGCACGGTGCAACCTTGGAATGTCCTGAACACAACCATTCAACTACCCATTTGATTTCATGAAACTCTCAAAACTTAACTCATTTGTCTCATCATATCCAACTACATTTGGTCAATCATAATTCCTATTTTGTCTTCCCATGAATCTCACTTAGGCGTACGTATGTATATATATATATATATATATCCACAATTTATAATCAAAACCATTTGTTCAAGCTGATAATCATCTCTAAACCATCTATACACAATTCATATTTCCTTAACCTCAAAAAAATAAAGTTTTTATAAATCTTTGATGGCATTCTAAGCTACATTACAACATCATCTCAAAGTCTCAAATTACAACAATTCTTAAAAAAATAAACTTGGTATGCAACTATAACATTGTGCTTTCCCAAAATTAACTCAAAATACAAATTGAGCAAATTTGGAGAATTTCCCTTAGACTCTTGATCACTTGATCTCTTAGCTATCACCTGAAGATGGGATAAAAAGGGGGTGAGCTTGAAAGCTCGTGGGCAACAACTTATAATAAAAAAATAAACAAAACCTTTAAAACCATTTTGCTTGTCCTAGGAAATTTTCATTGAGTTTATAAAACACATGTTCTTAAACTTTCAGCTAAAATCTACAAGTCACAAAGCATGAATGCATCAAACTTGCTAACATAACATGAGCGCATAAGCACATCAAAATAGTTTAGGTGGACCCAAAAATATGACGCACTACACATTTCCACATAATGGTCCTGTGTAGTCATAAACTTGAGGGAGTCCATAAAGGAGCTCCATGCCACTAGCAGGCAGGCAGGAGAAGCCTATAACTTGGTCAATGTGCACGTGACGGAACTTAGGGGACCACTATAAACCCACATAACACAAAATTCATGACTTGTAAACTTGTTGCTCAAAATGGCACTTTTTAGAAAGCTTGCTTTTCATATACTTGATATATATCTTGAAAACTATTCTTAAAAACTGATTCTATAATCATGAATCCTTTTAG
Source organism: Erythroxylum pedicellare (assembly GCA_027563575.1). Taxonomy (NCBI): domain Eukaryota; kingdom Viridiplantae; phylum Streptophyta; class Magnoliopsida; order Malpighiales; family Erythroxylaceae; genus Erythroxylum; species Erythroxylum pedicellare. Next base: position 25,737,539 of record JAOQMP010000005.1, read on the forward strand.
AAATCATTTGCAAAGTCTTTTTATCAAACATCAACACAATTCATGTAGCAACATATAGCAGATTTCAAAAATCATTCAAGAACAATGAATGCAGCATTTATGATGCAATTAAAATCAATAAACGTCTTTGGTTTAAAGATAACCAGTAGTGGCTTATTTACTATATTATAAACATGTACCCACCTTGATTTCCTTGGTTATAGACTTACTCAACAATGCTTCTTCTTTTGTTCCTCTTGCCTCTCTTGATCCCTTGCTTCTTTTGTCTTTTTTGATTTCTTTGATTCTTCACCAAATAAAGAGATCCTTAGCTCAACTGGAAGTTTTTTTCTTCCTCTACCTTTTTCCCTTCTTGAACAATCTCAAAATCTCTCTTGAAGGCTTAAAAAATTGAAATCCTAGCTTGTTTTCTCTTCTTTCTCTCTTTCTTTTTTTTCGTGCTTCCATCTCTTCTCTCTTTTCTCATCCACGCATCTAGCTTCTTCTAGAATGCAAGGCAACAAATCTTCTCCCCTTTTATACCATTAACGATTGCACAATGTCCATTTTATCCTTCCTTATATGTCTTACGTTCTTTATCTTTAATTGTCTTGCCAAAATTACCCTCGAACATCTTATAACCTTAACACTTTAATTCAATCAACCCATATCATATAATCTTTCTAACATCAACATAATAATTAACTCCATAACTTTCATAAAGATCTTATAATTGATGTAAATCATACTTATTCATCAAGAAAAAAATTTGGGGGCCAACAATATAACATTATAAATCATTAACATATACACCCGAATGACTTAAATACATCTTTGAACCCATATACAACCATATGTATATATCAATATACAGTAGTATCTCCAAATGCAGTATAACACAAAAAGGCTTTGAAAGTTCGGTGTTACGTATCATCTATATGTATTTGTAGTGGTTTTTCTATTTTTTTCAATTAGTTAATAGTTATTTAGAGGTGATACAGATAGTAGCGTCAGTTTCTATATATGCACTGACTTTTTTATTCTAAATTACTACTTGAATAAAAGTTATGTTCAGATTCAATTGATGATTTTGTTTGTGATTCATAGTGATATATAGAGGAAATTGTAGAGTCTGTATTATAAATCAGATTCTATAGGTTCTAAATTTTCTTGAATTACTAAGTTCAATATGTGGAGTTTTTCCTTATAGTGTTTATTATCTGGATTTTTTCTTTTAGGACAAGCATTTATATAATGTCCTTTTTCTTTACTTAACCAACATCTACATACCTTTTTCTTTTGTGGACAATCTTTTCTTTTAGGTTTAAATTGTCTATATTTATATCTTCTAAATTGTTTTTGTAAGGGATATATGGTCTTCGTTTGTAATAATTATGAGGATATCGTTTCCATTTATAAGATTTATATGACTTATATGGTTTCTTTTTTCTTTTAGAATAAGTTGGCTTTGATTCACATCCATATTTTTGTGGTACTTTTGCATATTTAGAACAACATAATTGAATGTCTTTATGTCTTAATGTTCGTTTCAATTTTGTTTCAAAACATTGTTCTGATAGAATTTCCTGAGTAGTGAGAATAGCTCCACCTAAATTATAAGTAATTATTCTATTTTCTCGTTTTTCTTGAAATTTTCTCGTTTTTCTTGCTACTTTTTGATTCATAGGATAAGTAGTTTTTGAATAAATATATGAATATACATTTCTTGTTCGGCTCTAGTTAATTTATAATAATATTTTTTAAATTCA
>JAOQMP010000005.1:25761665-25780725 GCA_027563575.1 Erythroxylum pedicellare
CATCACATATTCATATTTTCATGCTTCTTATGTTATTTCCTCTTTTAATCATACCAAATGTCATAACATCTTTCAAGAATAACATGATAATGAATCATAATGCATTTTTCAACAATCACAACAATTCAAAATCAAGCAATTAAGCATACACACATAGGTAAGAAAATTTTTTCCCATCTCCAAAATAACTATAAACATATTACCAACCTAATTGATTGAAATTCCAAGTTCAATTGTTCCTTTCCTCTTGCTCTTGGATATGATTTTCTTCGTTTCCTTCAAACAAACCAATTTTTACTCAAAACAATATTCCCATAAAAAATCCCTAAAGCTTCAAAAATAAAAAAAATAGAATAAATGAAAATTAAGCTACCTATAGTTTATCTAGGTTAGAAAAACTTAGACCTAGGTTAACATCCATGAGAAATTAAAATGGGTTTCTTCTTTCTCTTCTTTCTCCTTTTATTCCTAACACAACCCATTTCTCTAATCCCTTTTCTACCAAAGCAAGAAGATAGATCATGAAGGTTGCCTTAAGCTTAGCCAAATCTTCTTCCTTCTTCTTCTTTCTCCTTTTCTTTTTTTCTTTCCTAGCTTCTCCATGCACTCTTCTCTTCTCTTTTCTTATTTCCACGATTTTCTCTTTTTTTTAAAGACTACTTTTGTCTTATCTTTCCTATTTTACCCTTCATTTGTTTTTGCCTTCCAAGTTTACCTTTCCTTCTTTTGTTTTATGTACTAGCTCCTTTATTCTCTTAAATAGCACACTATACTCTAACTTAATTCTAATATTTCTATTTAAAAAAGAAAATTATATAATTTGTATTTATGCTTGCTAAATTAATGACTAAAGTTTAAAATAAATAAATAAATAAAATTTGGGGTCCAACAATAGACACGCACTTGCATCCCTTTAAATTGTCAAATCTTTATTTTACATCGTATTTTTGTCCGAATTCTTCTTCTATAAGTTCATGAAGGCAATTTTCATCTGTATACACACTTGAGATGAATTAAGTACCAAATGTATTTCAATTTTATAAAATACCAAGTAAAATACATCAAATATGGGCGTAAAAGTATAGTCAATTATGCATCTATCAAATATCCTCACGCTTAAGCTTTTGTTTGTCCTCAAACAAACTATAATCAAAATTATAAAATTTACATCATCAATCCATCGTCATATCCTATTGAATCAAATAACATACAATTAAAGTCAAGTTGTCCTAAAATTAATTTCCTAAGTAATATTAATAACAATCACATCAACAATTGCATTGAAATCAAAAGCATTTTTTTCATACTCTCGAAGTTGTCACTCAACGCATACAAGTGTTTAGGGTGAAAAGTATCAAAACTCTCAATCTATGCATAGTAGAATTCTTATCATAAGCTTACAACAAAATCATGTCTCCACCACTTAAGTATAATCTATAAATAAAAATCAAAAGGTTTGTATGGGTTGTAATGGAAATTAGGTACGGATGATTGGGACAATAAAAGGGTTTAAGTGAAGCAAATTTACTCAAAGAAATATTACAAGACTTGTCTACAAAACACATAGGTCTTTTATCACAAAACTAATGGTGCTTTTTTTTCTTTTTTTCTTTTTTATTTTTCTCTGCTTTTTCTCCTTTTTTCATAGCAGTCCAATCAATACCACAATTCAATAGATATTTGGCCTTTTACAAATTTCAAGTCTCAATAAATAAATAAATAAAGTAAATAACCTTTAAGTTTCAAAATAATAAACAGGCTTTCAAAGAAAAATAGGAATAAGGTTAATATGTTTCTTTACTCGTTGAAAAAGGACAAGGCTTAACTTGTTTATTCCTAAAGGTAAATTTTCAGATATGGTAATAATCAAAGAAATATACTAAAGCAATTTAGTAAATCTAAGTGCCTATATCATATTGATGCTTCTAATTTAACAAATATGGTCTCAACATGCATAATAAAAGCAAGTTCTACAATTATCCTACTATGCAATGATAAGATACATGAAAGAATAACAATAGCTTTAAAATGAAAATTTGCTCTTTAGGCTCAAAAGCTCACAAAATACAATTGGTATGTATATGTCTAAATAATATGAAAATTTTACTCAACTTGAATATTTCAATGATTATAAAAAATATGACTTAGAAAACTAATTTTATTCTAACCATTATCCTTTTGCACACTAATTCAAATTAATAATTAACAAGGAAATATGGTATTCATGGTCAAATTTCAACCAATTCAAGATATCAATTAATAAAGTTTATAATCACGATTATAATAACCTTGAAGAAAATTGTCAAAAATTCAATAAACTAATCCCCACACTTAAAAATGTACACTATATAAACATGTGTGATGAGTAAGAGGGTTTCCTGATACTTTCCTGATTGTAAAGATTTTCTCTGGTTCTAATCCATCCAATATAAAACTAACATCCTTGTAAAATATAAAATAAAAGGATAAAAAGAAACAAAAGAAGTAAAATAACAGAAAATAAAATCCTATACTAAGACTTTAGTATTCCGCAATGGTTATGACCAATTAACACCATAGTATTCTGTAATGATCGTGACTAAGTAACCCATGCCCAAATTATTACTTCTCTTTCTTATAGAACCAATAATTGCATTAAAAATATAAATAGAGGTGTAGACTTTGATGCTATGATCCATGAACCACAAGATAAAATGTTCCTTTGTTGAAAAATTGTTTTTTTTCTTCACTTTTGTCAGATATAGTTTGACATATGAATTTGTTTAATAATAATTTTTTTGGGCTTTTAATAATATTGTTGTGGGAATTTTTGGCGTCAAAACTCTCTAGCCTAGTCAGTTTCATCTAATAGTGAGTGGCACGAAAGTCATCGTGTTGATCTATTGTGGTTGAGTTAGAGAATCTACCGATTTCAGACAAAATGTCATAATCCAACCCATATCATTGACCCTGCAATCGAAACCATAGGTCCTTAGGGTTGGTTGGCTCATATTAAAGGGAGATGAAGAATTCTAGGGTTAGTTCCTCATAAACAGGATAATTGAATCACATAAACTTTTCCCACTAAATTCTTCCACTTAAAACTTCAACCTATTCTCTTAATTCAATTGTTGATAATGTATCAAAATCTAACTATTTAGGCACAATAATGTTCTTTAAACTAAGGGTGTGGTAGCGGTTACCGTCCTCCTCCTAGAAGTTCGGGAAATGTGTGCCATAATATACTACCCTGTTTTGTTATCCACAGCCGGATACTTGGATTTTTCTTTTTGGTTGGGTGCACTTAAGTGTCTGCTTGACGCACGATCCCACTGGATTGAGAGTTGTGAAAAATTTAAAGAGAGTTGAAGACTTGAAGATGGATAGAGAGAAGTGAGAGGAGTTAAGTTCTTATGTTTAGAAAGAGAGGGAGAAAATGAAAGGTGTAAGAAAAATGCGGTTAAGTGTAAATATATAAGGTAGGAAAGGTAAAAAGGGGTAAAATTGGAAGAAAAAAGAATAAAACTCACACATATCGTGTCTGCCCCGCTAGAAGGTGATAAGTGTAAATCACATCGTGTTTTAGGGCATATTTTGATATGTGTTTAGCCGTTAATTCGATCACTTGGTATATGTTTAGTTTAAAATTGTGTTAGCTTGTGATTCATTTGTGTTTTATGGGTTAGTACAAGTATTTGAGCTTAAATATTATACTTTTTAGGCACCTTAATGTGTTTGCTAGTGTTTCAGGGTCAATATTGAAGAGCGGAGGAGTTACAAAAGGAATCCAGGCCATAACACAGTCCTACAATCGTGGCTGTACGCAACGATCTTTGGCCAAACCTGGAGCTTCTATCATGATCGTGGCAGGTAGTGAAACCTTAATAGGAGAATACCAAGAGAGAGAAAGAAGAAGAAGGAAAAGGAAGGAGAGGAAGATGAAGCTGACTTAACATGCTTCCCAGATCAGGAGGTTTTCTGACGGCGCTACCTTCCAAGCTATATTTCCTTTTCGTTTCAATTTTATTTATGTATAGAATATAGATAGATAGATAGTATGATGATAGGATTTGGAATATTGATGATTTTCTACACTCTCCTTCAAGATTTTATTTTGATTTAATGATAATTTAGTCGATTGTGTTTATTGAATGAATGTCATGATTTGATTACGTTCTTGCATAACTCGGTAATAAATTGAGAGGGTGAACTAAATAAAAAATGATTAAAATGGATTAATGAGAGTTAAGAGATTTAATAGAAACTGTGACAAATTATATTGGTAATTGTACAGAGAGAGATCTTGTATGATGTTTCGATAGTTTGTTAGAGTGCTTCAAATCTAACTAAGTTTTTAGATAGTTTGTGAATTGAGAGATTGCAAATTTCATAATCTGATTAGGGTTTATAATTTAGGGTTTATTGTTATAACTTGAGAGAGAGTAATCAACCCTAAGATCATTTAAAACCAACACCATTAACACATAATCAACTAGGTTAACATTAATGATAAGTAAAATCCCCTTTCTTATAAATTGGTAAAATCCCTTTGTTGATTTCAATTATGATTGCATATTGCTCAATTGTTAATTCCTTTATGTTTAATTTCTGACTTAAGTGGTCGAATTCAATTCTTGTGATTACTTTCTGTTGCATTTTTTATTTTGAGCTTTATATATTGTTGGCCTTAGGTTTTAGGATTAGATTAGTCCCCCTCCTCGGAGGATTGATAATTATGCATTAGTGTGTGTTTTTCTAAGTGTTTGGCATGTGTTTCTTGCATAATAGGTTATTATTGTTTTGTTTTAAGACTTATTTTGTATGTTTTTGTTTAGTTTGATCTTCATGGTTGTTCTTTTATTTTTGATGTTAATTTAGGGTAAGAATTGATCATTTTGATGTAGGAATGGAGGTTGAGCACCTTTATGATTGAGCTAGGGACCAAGATAGGATAAGAGAATTGGAGGAGTTGTAAGATAAGAACCCACAATTATGGGATTCATGCTAATTCCCACGATCTTAGGATCCCTAACCAAAGAGACACGCGAGTTTCATTTATTTTTAGGTTCTTGTGACTATATAAGGGCACAAATCCCTAGGCTGAAGAGGGTGTCATGAAAAATTGCCTTCTTGAGTCAAAAAACAGATTTAGAGCCTAGAGAGAGGTAGAGAATCAAGTTTTCCATTCCAAATTGGGCAAAGAGCACATCAATTCTAGATTTTCCAAACTCTTGTAAAGAAGAGGAGGAGCTTGCTTCATCTAGTTCTTATTTCGTTTTTCTCTTCTAGCATCTTTATTATGGATTTTCTAGTTTTGGGGATATTAATGACATTATGAGTGGCTGAGTTATTTGTAGAGATTAATTTTGAACTACTTATTGAACTCCTACTTTGTTGATTTGAATGAATGATGCTTTTGATGAATGTTAAGCTTATACCTTGCAATATATTAAGAAATTGAGTTAGGTAAATTTTGTAGGATTGTACAATGAGAATTGGCACTCTATAAACCTACATTCATTAATTTAATTGATTAGTTAGAGAGAGATCTTGGCTAATTAGTTGATTACCTATAGGATAACTTCATAACTAATTGAATTGGTAGACTGAATATGTAGATTAAGAGATTGCTTAATCATTTCCATTTAATTTGGCTAGGGACAATTAATTGCACCTTAAGAGAGGGTAGTTAATATATTAGGACATCTTAGGTGAGACATAATTCAATTAACAAGGTAGGAGGGAGATAAGATAGGGAAAAAGTGATATCTAATTGTCCAAGTTTCTGTACTTTTGCTTTATCATTTATTCATTGTTAGTTGTTTGATTTAGTTTAATTTTTCAGTTTATATTTATTAAAATTGGTTCTCAATCAAAGCATCTTGAATTAAGTATCGTTTAAACACAACCTCTGAGCGATTGATATCTGTTCTTTACTACAAGTTACACCTTGTATACTTATGGTTTTAAGCGTAAAACTAGTGAATTGGTTTCGAAATCAACAAGTTTTTGGCACATATGTTGGGGATTGTTTGTTTAGTATATTGTTTAGTTTGGGTAACTTTGAGTTGAGAGTGTTTGATACTTTTCCTTGTGTATTTGCAGGTGCATGAACACAATGAGCAGAAGAAGGTCTGACGAAGTTTTTGAAGAAGAATTTTTTGACATTACAAGACAAGAGAGGACATTAAGGAGAGCAAAGCGCCAAGAAAATCTTCAAACAAATATGGTAGAAGAAGGAGAACAAGGAGGGGTTCGGAGAACATTGATGGATTTTGTAAGGTTCAAATTTAGTCCACAAGGAGTTGCAAGGCCTGCAGTCGCAACAAACAATTTTTAAATTAAGTTAGCACTCCTGAATATACTCTAGAACAGTGGTCAATTATCTAGGTTATCAACTGAAGATCCCAATGCCCACCTAGTAAACTTTTTGGAGATATACAACACTTTTAGATTCCAAAGGATGTCTAATGATACTATGAGGCTCAGATTATTTCCATTCACTTTGAGAGATCGATCCAAGGTATGGTATAACTCACTTAGTCCATCTCAAATTACTACATGGGAGAAAGTAGCCCAAGCCTTCTGATGCGAGACCCAATAGGAACTTTTCCTAGAGAAATTTCAACAAGATGGAACTATGCGTAGGAACAACTGGAATTAAATACACATGGAAGCACAAGAAACAAAATTTAGAAGATAAAAGTAGAAAACAAAGAGAAAAGGTGTTAGTAGAATGTTGTTCAATGGAAAGAACCCTAAGAGAACTTGTCTCTTAAAACCCTAACAAGAATGTTGGTCAATGGAAAGAACCTTAAGAGAACTTGACTTTTAGAAATCTAACCTTGGGACACCACAAAGGAAGACCACTCCTTCGATAATCCAAGTATTCTTAAGGAATACAAAGAAAGCAAGAAAGCTCTTAATATTATTTTTGAATAAAAATCCCCTTTCAAAGTACATAGATGGTGCCTATTTATAGGAAAAACTTCCTAACATAATGTCTTAAAGAAGAAAATAAATAAAAGGAAACAAATCAATCTTTAAAAGGAAACAAAATAAACTAAAGGTGTTGACTAGATGACCATATTTTAAGGAAAACAAAAAAGGAAACTAATTAAAACATGATCTGAACATATTGAACTTTATAAATCACGTCCTTCTCCTTATTTTTAAATGGCACATGGTTGTCACATGGTATTTTAAGTGAGTTCTCCCAATTGGACTCCATGTGGGCCTTTGGACACTTATGTTTTGCTTCAAGGAGTAAGACAATGCCTCTTAAACCTTTATAAGATGAAATCTAACTCAACAATATGGGCTCTATCTCTTGAAGGTATTAGATCAAACAATTCAATGCTTGGTTCATTGCTTTGGCCCGAACTCTTATTATTGGTCCTTTAACAATTCAATGCTTGGTTCATTAGACTTGAATGTTAGGCCTTGCACATTCAAAATTCATATCTGATCCAATTTCATCTCCTAAGCCTCGTTTTGCAAGCTCATTTCCATGCAAGTCATGTCCTAGGCTTCCCTAAGGTAGATCACACCATATATGCTTCTCTTCTTGTCTTTCATATGGCCATAATTCTCCATCATTCCCTTCCTCCTCGAAAGGATTCATCTTCAAATCTACAGCATCAAAGAGGGATAAATCAAATACATTGAATGTAGCACTAACATTAATATAGGAGCTAGGCAAATCAATTTTATAAGCATTATCATTAATCCGTTCTAAAACTTGTAAGGGGTCATCTTGTTGGGCCCGGGTTGCGTTACTAAATACAATTGTAAGGGAAATTTTAGCATGGGTGAGGATCATGCGAGAGGAAAGTTAAAACTTTGATTCATGGAAGATTTCAGTGCCAGCATTTGGCGGGTTCACCGCGACGAAATTATGGAAATATTTTTGAGGACCTTTCAGCAGAAGTTCGTTGTAGCCAACATCTGGCTTCGCTGTGGTGAAGTCTCAAGGTGCAGGGACCATACCCTTCGGGACAAATACACCATGGTGGAAGTCTAGCTTTGCTGTGCAAAGTACCCAGATGAAATCTAAGAACCTCTCGGGACAAATACACTGCTGTGACCGTCTGGCCTCACCACGGCGAAGTTACAAAATCAAACATAAACACCCTTTGGGAAAAATTTGTCACAACAAAAGTCCTAGCTTCACCGTAGCGAAACCTTCAATTCATAACCCAAAACCCAACATCCATCCTAAATCACACCCTTTTATTCCTAACAATCAAACACTAACTTGCACATACAATTTCAATAACTATTAACAACTTAACCAAAAGAAAAATATAAACGTACACAAAAAGGAACTTCTTCAATTATGAATCTCATTACTAAAACAAAATAGAGTTTGAACAAAGCTTTAGTTACATATCAACACTACATCACTAGCTTAATACAAAATACATATGGATGCTCATGTTTGATATGCTATTAAAGCTACCCAAAAGTAATTGAACTTAGTTACTAAATGTAGCTATCTCAGAGCTTCCAAATGCCTTTCCAGGATTGCTAGCCTTCTCATTCTACACCTGAAGAGTTAAAAATAATGGGTTGAGCTACAAAGCTTAGTGGCTAGTATATTTATATCTATCGAAAACGAGCCATATAATTAAGCAAATATGTACATATATCTCGACATTTATACCTCAATCTAATCTAGCAATTTAATCATCAATAGCTCAAACTCAAACATTTGTAGTTAAGAAAGTCTTCACATAACTCACAACATGTGTATTTAAACATCAAGACATAACACTTAATTATGCATCATACTTGATAAATCAACGATGAAGTGCACAAAAAATGGCTCAAGAGTCCCATAGGTCGAAAAGGAGAAACCGAAGTTTACACCATGAACAAAATGAGTCTATTATTAGGATCTCATATGCCATAAGTGGGCAGTCGGGAGAAGGTTTAGTCAATGTACACGTGACAAATGAAATGGTTTCTCTCCTACCCAAACACAAGCAAATTCCATACTGAATTCAATTCATCATATATATTCATACTTTGACGCATCTCATGCTTTTTCCTCTTTTTCAATTATACAAAATGTCATAGCATCTTTCAAGGTATAACGTGATAATACATCATAATGCATTTTGCAACATTCACAACAATTCAAATTCAAGCAATTAAGCATACACACACACAAGTAAGCAAACTTGCCCATTTTATACAATAACTATAAATATATTACCCACTTAATTTATTTGGAAATCCAAATTCAACTGTGCCTTTCCTCTTACTATTGGGTAAGATTTTCTTGATTTCTTAAAACAAACCAAATTTTCATTCAACCAACATTCAAATGGAAATGCATAAAGCTTAAACTTAACCTACCTATAGTCCATCTAGGTTAGAAAATTAATACATAGTTTAGAAATTCATGAAAAATCAAATGGGTTTCTCTTCTTTTATCCCACATAACTCATTCCTCTCCCTAATCTCTTTTGTTTGTCTACCAAGTAAGAAGAAAGATAAAACTTACCTTAAACTTAACCCAAATCTTCTTCCTTCTTTTTCCTTCCTAACTTCCCACGATTTTTCTTCTTCTTTTCTCTTCTTTTCGACTTTTTCTCTCCTTCTTTTCTTTCTTCTCATAATTCTTCTCATCTTCTTCTTATTACAAGACTACCTTTTGTCTTGTTCTTCCAAAGTTGCTCCTCTTCATTTAACTTAATGTCCACTTACTCCTTAGGCTATTAAATCTAATTCCTTAATTTAATGCTAACATTTCTATTCTAAATTCTAAATTCTAATTATGTTCAATAAATTAATGGACTCAACTCTAAAAATAATAAGCAATTAAATAAAGAAGTAAATTAATAAATAATTAAAAAAATTTAGAGTCCAACAATTCGCCTCCGCTTAAAGAATTTCTTCCTCAAAATTCTTACTTGAGTCTACGATGAGGTGTGGATACTTCTCTTTCATGTCTTCCAAAGGCTCCCATGTTGCCTCCTTTCTTATATGGTTCTTCCATAAGACTTTAACCAGCTTCAAAGGCTTGTTTCTCAAGACCTTTTCCTTTGAATCTAGAATCTCCACTAGTTGTTCTTCATAGGTCAAATCCTCCCTTAATTGAACCTCTGAAGGTTGGACTATGTGCGAAGGATTTGATCGATATTTCCTCAACATTGATATATGGAAGACATTGTGAATTTTAGATAATTCTGGTGGTAAGAATAACTTGTATGCTAAAGGCCCAATCTTCTCAATGATCTCATAAGGGCCTATGTATCTTAGACTGAGCTTTCCCTTTTTAGCAAATCTTAGGACCCTTTTCTATAGAGAGGCTCTAAGAAACAACTTGTCTCCAACTTCAAATTTCATCTCCTTTTTATATACATCGGTATAGCTTTTTGATTGTAGCTTGAACCAACTCATTTTCTATAAGTCTCCTTTCACCTTCCTCATCCCAACAAATAATAGTTCTGCACCTCCTACCATACAAAGCTTCATAAGGTGCCATTTGAATTCCTGAGTGGTAGGAATTATTATAAGCAAACTCAATTAAGTAGATGATCATCCTATGAGCCTTTAAAGTCAATAACACAAGCTTTTAATATTGCCTCCAAATTCTGTATTGTCCTCTCAGATTGGCAGTTAGTCAGTTAATGGAAACCTGTGCTAAAATGTAACTTAGCTCCTAAATCCTCTTGTAAGCTTTCCCAGAATCTGGAGGTGAACCTAAGATCTCTATCAGAGACTATAGAACTTGGAATCCCATGAAGTCTGATTATTTCATCTATGTAATTCTTGTCCAAAGCATTCAAAGCATCTACTTGTCTAATTGGCAAGAAATGTGCTGACTTAGTTAGCCTATCCACAATCACCCATATTAAGTCATACTTCTTGCTGGTTTTTGGCAATCCTATCAAGAAATTCACCGTAATCTTCTCACATTTCCATTCAGGAATAGATAAAGGTTTAAGCTTGCCAATAAGTGCTTGATGTTCTGTTTTGACTTGCTGACACACTAAGCATTTTACTCTACAACATCTTTCTTCATTCTTCTCCACCAAAAGTGCTTTTTAAAATCTATATACATTCTTGTACTACTCGAGTGCATTGTATAAGAAGCATTGTGTGCCTCATCAAGAATCTCATCCTTCAATTCTAACATATCTGGTATACACAATCTGTTACCTATCACCATCAATCCATATTCTCTTATCTCTATTCCAAAAAGCTTACCATTTTTACTCATCTTGCTCCTACAATTTCTTAATCTTCTAATTCAACACTGACCTGGTTCTAAAATTAGCCAATATATAACCAGATTCGACTTACCTCAATATCACCTTAAGTTTGGCTATTTCCCCCAATAGAGGAACTTACATTGTCCTCACATGTGCTATAGTAGATTTTCTACTCAATGCATCCGCTACTACATTAGCTTTTCCTGGATGGTAGTCTATCATCAAATCATAATCCTTCAGTAGTTCTAACCACCTTCTCTGTCTCAAATTCAACTCTTTCTTGCTCAATAAGTACTTGAGACTTTTATAATCTGTAAAATCCTTGTCTGAACTCTACACAGATAATGTCTCCAAATTTTTAAGGCAAAAATTATGACTGCTAACTCCAAGTCATGCGTAGGATAATTCTTTTTATAAGGTTTTAATTTCCTAGAAGCATAGGCAATCATTTTATCTCCTTGCATCAACACACACCCTAATCTCTTCCTTAGGCATCACTATACACTATATATCCAACATTATCGGAAGTTAAGGTCAAATTTGGTGTAGTCATGAGCCTATTCTTCATTTCCTCAAAGCTCCTTTGGCATTCCTCTATCCATACAAACTTCTGATTCTTCTTTGTCAATTTGGCAAGTGGGGTCGCTATCATGGAAAAGCCCTTTACAAATCTTCTGTAATAACTAGTTAAACCCAAAAAACTCGTCACTTTTGCTGTATTCTTAGGTGCTTCCCATTTAACTACAACTTCTATTTTTCGTGGATCCACATGCGCTCCTTTTTTTAAAATTACATATCCAAGAAATGCTACTTCCCTTAGCCAAAATTCACATTTATCAAATTTGACATACAACTCTTTCTTCCTCAATGCCTCCAAGGCAATCCTTAAATGTTCTTCATGCTCCTTACCACACTTAGAATAAACCAATATATCATCAATAAAGACTATCATAAATCGGTCTAAGAAAGGTTTGAAGACACTATTCATTAAGTCCATAAAGGCTGCAAGGGCATTCGGTAGTCCAAAGGGCATAACTAAAAACTCAAAATGCCCATATCGCGTTCTAAAAGCAGTCATTGATATATCGGACTCCTTTATCCTCAATTGGTGATAACCTAATCTCAAATCTGTCTTAAACAAGACCCTTTCCCCTTGCAATTGATCAAACAAATCATCTATATGTGGGAGCAGATATCTATTCTTGATAGCGACATGATTAAGTTTCCTGTAATCTACACACATTCTCAACAATCCATCTTTCTTGCTCGCAAAAAGAACTGGGGCTCCCTAAGGTGAAAAGCTAGTCCTAATATAACCTTTCTCCAACAACTCTTCTAACTGCTCTTTAAGCTCCTTCAATTCTACTGGAGCCATTCTGTAAGGCAGAATTTGTTATCAGTGCAGTACCCGGAAGAAGCTTGATCGGAAACTTAATTTTTTGAGGTGGTGGTAGTCCTGGTAATTCCTCTAGAAAGACATCCAGGAATTCCATGACCACCGAATTTTCTTCTAACTTTCCTCTATCTACCTTCCTATCTACCACAAATGCCAAGAATGTTTCACATCCTTTCCTCATCATTTTCTCTACTGTCAGAGCCCAAATAATTCTAGGTGGGCTTCCTTTCTTGTCTCCCATAAACACCACCTTCCTACCTTTGTCCAACTCAAACTCTACTATCTTCTGTTTGCAATCTAAACTAGCATGATAATTTTCTAATATATCCATTCCTAAAATGACATCTAGTCCCCCCATCTTTAATGGCATCAAATCCACCACTAATCGTTCTCCACTAATAAATATTTTTGTAATCTTTATAAACTTGAATAATGATGACATACTGGCCGACAGGGGTACTAACCATCAAAGGATTGTCTAATGAGCTTAAACTTTTACCATGCACAGTTCTGATAATGAAACAAATGAATGGATAGACCCCAGATCAATTAGAACAATAATATCATCATTAAACAATTTAACCATACCAGTCATAACTTCTGGAGCAATTTTTTCATGCTCTCTTGTCATTGCAAACTCTCTAGCTGGTGCTTGCCCCTTAGGTCTTCTTGAAGGATTTACTTTCTTGGCTACATCAGAACTTCCTACTTCAATTGTAGTCTTGTGTCCTATAGTCTTAGTCTTTTCGAAGCTTGCATCTGAGTTCCTTCCCATCTTGCATACTACAAGCATTCTTTATCCATATGCAGTTTTTCCCTACAGTTCAAACGAGCTCTAGTTAATCTATAGTACTCCCCTTATGGAATTTTCCACAATGATCACACTTAGGAATGAGTGGCTTACCCCCCCTCCTCTTCTATTGCCTCTTGCTGTTGAGGCTTGATGAGAAACAGTTCTCATCTGTCTAGAACTGCTTGCGCCACTGCTCTTGTTGAACACCCTGCCCTGGTGAGACGTGCGCCCGACGTCCTAAGTGACATCTGGACCCACATCCCACTAGGGTGGTGTGCCCCCACTAGTCAGTCACCATGATCAAATTCATTTCTCCAATTTCAGAAAAGATCTTGGGAAGCTTTAAATCGAAATTACAATTTGAATTCTTGTAGAAAAATGTTCCTCATTATTTTATCTTTCTAATGACACCAAAAATGTTCAATTTGGATCAAATATTTGAAGGTTATACGTCAAACATTTTTGGACTGTTATTTTACTGAAATAGTACACTATACTTAACTTCCATACTGAAATTGAAAGTTTAAGAGACTGAATTGGATCAAACAAAATGATTAAGTCTGAGATAGATCAGACGAAATGATTAAGTCTAAGATAGATCAGACGAAGTGATTAACTATGAGATGGATCAAATGAAATGATTAAGTCTCAGATGGATCAGATGAAGCGATTAAGTCTCAGATGGATCAGACGAAATGATTAAGTCTCAGATGGATCAGATGAAGTGATTAAGTCTGAGATGGACCAGACAAAATGATTAAGTCTCAGATGGATCAGATGAAGTCATTAGATTAATGGAATAGACAAATGGATCAGATGAATGGAACAGACGAATGGATTCAGCCTAAAATGAACCAGACAAAGGGATTTAGCCTAAGATGAATCAGATAAAAGGATTCAGTCTAAGGTGAATCAAATGAAGAGACTTCTACAGGGTCTTCCTCACATCACCAAAAGTTCTAAATCACTAACTACACTGTCCAAAGCATCTCCAATGGTTCCTACATCCATTCTGACCTCACTTATAATAATCATATCTCTTAACTTCGATGTCCAAAAATTTCATACTTTATATCAATGGAAAGCTAGGAAGATAATCTAAAACTTCCAAAAGACAACTTTGTCTAATTCAACCTAGATTAACACAAAATTTTCCCTAAAGTCAAAACATGAATTTTCCTTTTAAAAAACTTGAAATTTGCACTATACAACCTTGGAATGTCATGAGCATAACCATTCAACTACCAATATTATTTCATTTGAACTCTCTGATCCCTACTCATTTGACTCCTCACTTACAACTAATTCTCATCATTCACAAAAATCCTATTTTTCTTTTCCATAATAGCTCACTTATATATGCAGCAATAATTCACGTTCAAGATTCATCATCTCAAGTTGATAGCTTCTTCAAATATACATAATTTCTACTCAACATCATCCATACATAATTCATATTTCATTAACATCATAAGAGAAGAGTTTATAAAGCTTTAATGGAATCTTATGCCACAATACATCATTTCGCAAAATCTACAAAACACACAAGATACTTGAATAATAATAGCTCAAAATGCAACTACAACCTTGTTTTACATAAATTACTCGAAAAAAATAAAACATGTAAATTCGGAGTGTTAAGACCCACTTTCACTCGATCTCTTACTCATCACCTGAATATAGGAAGGAGAGTGGGGATGAGTTTAGAAACTCGTGGGTAACAAGTTTATAATGGAGAAA
Source organism: Erythroxylum pedicellare (assembly GCA_027563575.1). Taxonomy (NCBI): domain Eukaryota; kingdom Viridiplantae; phylum Streptophyta; class Magnoliopsida; order Malpighiales; family Erythroxylaceae; genus Erythroxylum; species Erythroxylum pedicellare. The sequence continues at coordinate 25,776,799 of JAOQMP010000005.1, forward strand.
TAAGCAAAACCTTTTGTCTAAGAAAATTCTTATTGAATTTGTAAAGCACATGGTTGTCAAATTCTCGTCATGTAATCCAATTAACAAATAACAAAATTTATGCATCCATCAACTTATTCATAAAATCATAAACACATAAGCACATCAGAATGGTTTGGGTAGATCCATAAATATTACGAACTACACATTTCCATATAATGGTCCTATGTAGTCGTAAACTTGACGTACTATTGCAATCATACATAGTGGTTTTGCGTAGACATAAACATAAGGGAGTCTATGAAGGAGTTTCGTGCCACTGGTGGGCAATCGAGAGAAGCCTTTAACATGGTTAACGTGCACGTGACATACTTGGATGGACTACACCAAACCCACATAACATGTAATTCATAAATTAAAAATGGTTTGCCCAAAAGACACATTTTGGGAACTTGTTTTTTGTGAACATGAGATATTTCGAAACCCATTTCTGAAAACATGATTTAAAAAACATGTTATTTCTTTACAAAAATCATTTTCAAAATCTTTTTATAAATCATCTATATAATTCATATATCAAACATATAGCAATTTCTCAATTCATTCAAGAAGAAATAAATGTAACATTTATGATGCAATTTAAATCCTTAACTTCCTTGATTCAAAGAAAACATTAATGGCTTATTTACTCTATTATAAACATGTACCCACCTTGAATTTCCTTGCTTAATACTTTCTCAAAGAGACCTCTCCCTTATGATTTCCTTTAATAAAAGCTAAAAATTTCATACAATAGGAATTCCAATTGAGAACCCATAAGAGATATTCACTAAAATCGATTCTGGAACCCAAACATTTCTTAAGCTTCATAAACCAAAACTCTTCCAAAATCCAAAGAATTAAAATCAAACTTACCTTGAATCTTCACCAAATAACAAGATTGTTGGCTCAAATGGAAGCTCCTATCTTCCTCTATCTTTTTCCTTTCTTGAACAACCTCAAAAACCCTCTTGAAAACTAAGAAATGATGAAACCCTAGCTTTTCCTCCTTCGTTTCTCTCAAAACTGAACCCTCTCCTTTTTTTCACTCTTATTTTCATTTCTACTCTTCTTATACCTTCAATCCACGTTTTCCTCTTCTTAAAAAGCAAGACATACTTCTCCTTTTTCCTATAATACCCTTAATGAGTGTGCAAAGTCCCTTTTATCCTTCCTTATATGCTTTGTAACTTAAAAGCTTAAGTGAACTACCAAAAACACCCTTATTCCATCTTACTACCTTAACACTTTAATTCAATTAACCTACGTCATATAATCTTACTAACATTAACATAATAATTAACTCCACAAAATACTCTATTAAGACCTCAAAATTTAATTAAGCTATGCCTAATTCCTTCCAAAAATTCAAACCTTTTTTGATCAGGAAATTGAAGGAATTTTATATCACTTCCATCTAGAAAAATGTTTCTCATTGTCTTAAGTTTCTAATAAAACCAAAATTATTCAATTTGGTTTAGAAATCTGAAAGTTATATCCCAAACAAATTTGGACTGTTCTTATGCTGAAACAAAATTCTATACTCAATTTCCATCCAAACATTGACACTTTTAGAGACTAAATTAAAAAATTGATTTCATCAAAGAATTTGTAGCCTATGTCTCTAGCTTACTCCAAATTAAAAATAATCTCATTTGGATAACTAGAGAAAAATTTATGGCTAAAACACTGAAGCATACTTAGTGAATATGTTTTAACTATATTTTTGAACTTATAACTTCCAACATTTCACATATAACCCATCTTGTACCTAAAGCATCTTTTCTACTTCATTTAAAATTCAAGAATTCTCTTACTTCTTTATATATGAGTAATCGCCAACAAGTTCTCATTTAATAATTCTAACTTCCAAGAAAAGTTCAGGGTCCAACAATGGAGCTCCTTCATGGACTCGCTCATGTTTACAACTACATAAAAACCATTATGTGGGATTGTGTTAGTTTGTTCAGTTCAAGACTATACAAGATCACTTTGTGGGAATGTGTTAGTTCATTCTGTTTATGGACCTCCCAAACTATTTTGATTTGCTTATGTGTTTAAATGTGTTGACAAGTTTGATGAATACATGATTTATGATTGTTTATGAATTGTTTAACAATTGAAAATCTTAAGAAATAAGTGTTTTGTGATTTTTAATGCGGAATTACTATGGTTATGAAAATGTTCAATGGCAATAAGTTTTTATAAACGGTTTTTGTTTGTTAACAATTATAAAACTGTTACCCACGAGCTTTTAAGCTTGCCCCTATTCCTTCCCATCTTTAGGTGATGAGCAAGAGGTCGAGTGAGTGAAAGAGAGTCAAGGCATCACACTGATTAACCATATTTTGTATTTTAAGCTAGATTTTGTAAACACAAGGCTTTAATTGCATTTCAAGGATTATTAGTTCATGTAAATTTTGCATTTTGAGATTCTGAGACATTGATGTATTATAGCTTGAAATACCCATTAATGCTTTGTAAAATTTTTCCTTTTGAGGTTACTGAAATATGAGTTTATATATAGATGAGGTTAAGTTGAAATTAGGTATACTTGAGGAAGTTATCAATTTGAGATGATAAATTTTGAATACGAATTGTGGTTACATATAAGTGAGAGGTGTTATGGAAAAGTAAAAATAGGAATTTGTGAAGGATGAGAATTAGTGGTAAGTAAGGAATCAAAAGAGTAGAGATTAGAGAGTTTTATGAAAAAATGTTGGTAGTTGAATTGTCATGAAATGATGTTGTATTAAAGGAAGTGAATTTGGAAAAAGTTAGAGTGAAAGTAAGGTTAGGATAGATGGAGAAACCTAGTGAAGGCTCTTGAGTGAACCCTTCCCGAAAGGTATTATTATGGTAAATTGTGCATCTTCACGATGGCGAAGATATGAAATTCATCATGACGTATTTATCCCGAGAGGAGTCGGGGAAAATTCTTGACCTTCGCCATTGAGAACTTTTCCCGAAGGGTCTCTACAGAAGTTTGCCACGACGAACCTACCCACTGGGACCCAAGGAACTAACATGATATAGTATCAGAGCATGAAAATGAACCGATGATGGTTAAGAAGATTTCATTAGATTACTCTCACATTTTATGATTTCGGATAGTTGGACTCCAAAGATAGGATCCAACATGTTATGGTATCAGAGTGCCAGAATTAGCATCTTACATGGGCATTTTTTCAAATAGATGTCAAGTTACATGCCATGTCATAACAGACAGTAGAAACTGATCCTTAGTCTGAGCCACATATGTGTGAGTCTCACGCATGAACAATTGTTAAGAGTTTGAGCTAATAGAATTAGTGAGAAAAATGATACTCATTCATGATATGAGAAAATGAAAGTTGTGGATAAATAAAAATGAGAAATAGTATATGGGTAAATGTGACAGATAATGATTTAATGTATTTGGATTAGGGGATGCATTATTGAATATGACATCAATATTGCACTATGGTGATATATCCCCGAATGTGATATTGATGAGCATGTATTTTCTCGAATTTTTTTAAGAATATAGGAAAGCAGAATGCAATGAAAACATAACCTTATTATGATTTTAAGAAGAGGAAATTGGAACCGAAATGGTTGTTTGATTAATGCGATAAGAGTTATGATCTGCCATAGGAAGATATTAGTGAAATTGAGATCAAAATTTCATAATGATTATGCATCGATAATTCTGAATTGATTAAAGATATACATATGGAAGATGAAAAAAATGACAATAGGAAAATGAGACAAAAAAGAGAGAAGAGAAAGAGAGAATATTATCCAAGATTAATGGAGATCAAAGTATTATTTGTGTAAGATATAAATTGGTAAATTGTCGGAGATAAATCTTTTGACAAAATGGGATGACTTTGATGAGATACACTTAAGCATATTTGATAGTAATTA
>JAOQMP010000005.1:25795583-25808651 GCA_027563575.1 Erythroxylum pedicellare
AATATATAGAGAATAGTTTGTTCATAGAGTATTATGTGTTTCAAGTTCTTAGGTTGTATTTATTGAAATAATTTTTTATATCTTTTACTATTATTTGGGAAACTTGTTGTTTTAATTATTTGTTCACGTATACTCTAGTGTTCTTTATTTTGCTTGAGGACAAGCATAGTTTAAGTTTGGGGGAATTATTTTGTCTAATTTCTATTGATTTTACTTGCCTTCATATCTTGATTTTGTTTACAAATTCTTGTGTTTTAATCCAAATTTGAAATGAATTGACTGAAAATGGTGTGAATATTGCATGAATGTTGAATGAAGAGTCTTATGAATGTTGCACGAAAACAAGAAAAATTATGCATGAAAGAATGAATGTTGGATGTGAATTATACATGGTTTTAATTAATTAATGCATGTTAATGGACTAACACCTGTGACTCCCACAGTCACAGGTGTGATAGCATTTTCTTTAATTATGTTAATATTACATGTCCTTTGTAGGGTTAGCAACATGAAAATCTAAACCTAGCTTCGCACCAAAAATAGAAAACGAAGAATGTTGGAGGCAAACACTCACGCACAGAGAAAAAGACAAGAAAAGAAATATCAAAGGAGGTTGGAGGTTAAAAGAAGATGAGTTGGTGGGGAAGAAGCATAGAAATAGCAGCAAATAGAGAGAAGATAGAGCAGGCAAAGCTGACGCCAAGGGACCATCCATTTTTCTAGGTGATAGTGAACAGGGGCAGAGGGCGGGAGCTAAAGCCAACATCCTCATCCGACCACCTATTTGTTTGGTATCCCTATTTCATCTCTGTTCCATTATGGGACTCTTTTGTTGAACTTGATTTTCTTGTTATAGTTGATAGTCCATTTCATTTATACTTTGTTTATTGCTTTAAGACTTTTCTATTAATGTTAACTTTGAGACTGAAGTATACGTAAATGATAAAAACTTGTTTATTCCATGATGGGCTTATTCTTTTGCTTGAGAATTAATGAATCTAGTTTAGTCAACTATACATGATTGAGTTACTATTTTATTGTCTTATTATTTGCTATAGTTTCTAAGCTTATTGGATGTAATAGTGTGGCCAACCTTTGAATCATTTAGGTATTACATGAAGGATCGAGAGAAGAAGTTAATATTGGAATGAGAAACTATAGACACTTGGGTTAAGAATTAGAACTATATTAACTTAAGTGGGTGATTATTAGTTGAGTTTCCATAATTAATTTGGATAATAACCTGTCGAACACGAAAGTTGGATTTAGTTTATTATTTGAACTAATTTACCCAACTGGTAATTTTAGCAAGACAATTATCCAATCAATTCATCTTAGTCATGCATAGGAGATTAAATTGGTGAAGTTAATTTCTCAAGAGCTTTCCATACTAACTAATCAAATTGGTTTGCTTCCAGTTAAATTAGTTCACTTTTTAAACTAATTGTGTGATTTTCTTTAATCCTTTACTCAACAAATCGGGATAGAATGTTTAGGATTTCATTTGTGTTTATTTTTCTTCAATATTAGTTTGAGTGAACCAATTTCACCTCCTTGAGAAACAACCGTGGGTAATCAACTACAACTACATCGTATGCTTGTGAGTAAGATAACCTAGGTATTTTTAGAACTTATTTTAGCACAACACGAAACAATCTCAAGAATTTGAGAATCAATTGTAACCTACCTCGAGTTATTTGTGGAGATTTTAGCTCCATCTTGAAAAATGTTAAAGCTCAAGGTAGGTTCTATTTTAGGAACTTTACGTAGGACTTCTTGAATTGTGTTAAACATTTTAGGGTTACTTATCTGAAATCATAAAGGCATTCTATACATGGAATAAGAAGAAAGGTACAAATTGTTTTATAAGAAAAAAAACTTGACAGGGTTCTTGTAAATTCTTGTTAGTTATCTAAGTTCCTTAATAGTATAGCTAAGTTTATAAACCACTTATTCTCTAACCACACATCCATAAGGTTGTCTAGTTTTCTATCATATTCAGTGAGACATTTGGTTGATGTTGTGCTTATTGTAAATGGATGACACAACTTCATTTCACGGTACACCGGCACGGTGTAATTTGCTCCAGAGGCGAAAGAGAGTTCTGGTGATTAAGAATAAATGGATTTACGCCCTTGCTAGAGAGGGAGACAGATGGAGTGTACAATGTTGCGTGTACGGAAATTTCAAAAGGTGTCCACAAGGCCACGAATCTCACCACTACGAAACATCAACTCTGGAGGAAATTATTCCAAAAACAAACCTTCCATGCAAAGTATTGCATTTAATAACACTTGTTCATACAGTTTAGAACAAAATATTCAATTAGGATTCAGTGAATACATCTCCCGAGTGCAACTACGCAAAAATACACTTTCTAATAAATTCGATTCTCTTTGCAAAGTCATTCTCCACAATTTTAGAAAATTACGCTTGGATGACCAGCATGATTCAGTATCAACTGTTTTCCAGCCTTGCAAGTCCCAGCAACAACAAGCTTATTTTCCGTGCATATGGTAACTAATAGCGGCCATATGGAGGATTCATGTTGTTCCCAAAAGCAGGACCTGCATTGTTCTCGGCAGGTGGCTGTCTGGGTCTTGCATACTCGGCAAATATAACCCAGCCATCCAGAAACTACAAAAAGTCAAGTAGATACAAAACGGAAATTGAAATTACAAAACATTTTGAAACAAGCTTGCCTTAACAATATCACTGCTGACTACATAAACGAGAACAGAAATGCCCATAATTAACCAAGATGCAAGAGGAACTCATATTGATGCTACCAAGTGACAATACCAAAGAAGTTTTTTCACATCTACATCCTACAGGTAGAGAGCAATAGAACAAGTAACAATAAGGCTTTTTGGCTGAATAGCAAGAAGCTATACTTCACGACTATAATGTGTTCTCACTTCAAAACTTTCCATAATTAAAACCAAGTCACCGAAAACTCATTTTGTCTCATCCAAATGAATGCTACCAGAAGTGACATACACTGTGCTTATACCCACATCACGCAATTGAATGGCTTATTACTACAGGCTTCCACCAATCTTAATTCACATGAAATTCAAGTAGCGCCGGTGTAAGGATGCAACATTAACATCAATAGCATTTCCCCAATTAGGAACTTCTCATTGATAACAGCTATTCCTTATGTGCGGATGATGAAGAAAAAAATTGGCATGAATGCAATGAAAAGGTATATTTTCAGTCTACTCTTGATAAGACACCGAATATCAGACCAAAAAGTTGCATTATTTTACTTTCACTGCACTTGATGGTAACTATGTTGAAGAAAATATTTATGCATGGTCTTCCTTAATCATCTTTTCAAATTATATACAAAATCTCAACCCCTAAAAAGTAGTGCTAGATGAATAATTTTCGTGGCCAGAAGTCAAAAATTCAATCCCCGAATAAAGGAAACATAAGATGACTAACTAAGGAAGTTATTCAATAAAACAACAGTTATCTTTGAGTATTCTTAGCCACGTAAAAGAACTTAATTTTTAAAAAATAAAATCCATAACAACTCACCTTCCCATCCAGGCCTTCTATACCCTTCTTAGCATCTTCTAATGTAGCATATCTAACAAAACCAAACCCCTTAGAATATCCTGATACTCTGTCAGTAACAACTCTAGCTGAATCAACAATTAATCGCAGTTAGAAACGAACAGTGGTAAAATTGAAAGAATACACACAAAAGCAGAGAACAAACCATGGACCACTTCACCAAATTTGGAAAATGCTTCTCGTAGCCCTTCTGTTGTAGTTCTTTTACTTAGCCCTGAAAGAAAACTCAACACAGAAAGAAGTTGGAATGCAATCAACAGCCATCCCAAATGTCCACAAATTAAAATTATATACACAATAAGAAAGCTACTCCCTTATTTCTTAAGAACAAAGCAAATGATGTGGGCACCTAAGAGAGGTTGACGACTGGAGGGAGCATAAACTTAAAAGATACAACGAGAAGCTCACTGATTGTCAAACTGATAATGCATGTAAAAATAGGATTTTCCAACATCCTGTCTGCATCCCAAGAGTTCCTTATTCTACCATCTTAGGGATGCAAAATCCTCAGGAGCTAAAAAATTCCTTTAAATGAAAGGGCCATCCTTCCTGAAAACATAAGTCTCACAAAGACAAAACCTTGAGAATAACAGATCTGTGACCACTGTAGCTCCTTTCGAGACATCCAAAAAATATAAAGAACAGAAAATCAAAATTGCAAAAACCTCTTGGTCCTGGGAATTAAAATCCTCATTGTACAATCCAATAAGGGCTTAGTGCCCTTCTAAGAACCATAAAAGCTGGTCATCAATAGTCTGTGCCAAAGATTCCCAAAAATCACTCCATACCTAACTTCAGTGAAGGATAATATTCATTACACTTGGCCACTAAATCTTTATTATTCCTTTGACAATATAATGGACTTCTGAAGTTTGATCTTGAAAACATATAGCAGGCATTTCAATATCCATTAAACAAAAGATTGGAAGCAAATGAAGGGCATCCTCTAAATCTTCATATAATCTTCTCATAAAAGCTAAGGTCAAGGTTCTAATCAAATCTATGATACAGGAAACTACAAGAATTCCCGATTACCGGTTAAAAATACTTAGAAACGAATAAAAAAAGCTGCTTTTGTGACGTTATAACCACACCAAAAATCTTCAATCATAATCAAACAAGTCCAAATCAGAGAATCGTTAAAAAAAAAAAAAACACGATGAACAAAGAGATCGAACATCCAGAGCAAAATAAAAGAAAATATTCGCTAGAAATGAAGAATGGGTACATGCCAGAAACAAAGAGGTTAGGGTTGGGCTCGGCCTGCTCCCTAGCAGAAGGTGACGAAGTCGGAGGCGGAGTAAAGGAAGTAGTAGAGGTTGTGGAGAAGAACCGTAGGCGAAGACCACGAGGACCGGTGAGAATGGCTGCCGCCGATCTCAAAGCCATTGTTACGTAGGGGTTTTACAAGCAATAAACTGGAGGGTTTGGTATTGGGCCTTTATAAGAAGGGAGGCCTGAGGCAAATATTTCCGCCCGCATTCGTTAAAATCTTATTATTTAACCTTAGCATTTGGATTATTTTTAGTAACTTGGCATGTACTTTTATAGAATTGCGAGTGTAACGTACAAACAAAAATTAAAGAATTAAAATATCCAAGTTGTTATCCAATTTTAATTAAAATTTTGTTTGTTAATCATGCACAAAGTTTATTAAACTTATTATATTAATATTTCATGAGACTATTAATATAAAATGATCAAAAACTGAATGAAAAATTTCGATAGTTAGAGAATTGAAATAAAATGAAAAGACTAATTTTTTTAATAAATAATATTATGTACATTTTTATTGCTTTCAATTTCTATATAAAACTAATGACAAACTTTGTGTTTGACCACTTTCTTAGATATCAATATTTAGTTATTGAAACTTCTAGATAGATGTTTATATGATTCTGAATCAACCTGCATTTAAGTTTCAAACTCTAAACTATGTATTACATCAAATTAAATTAATTGGACCAGCATAATAACTCATTATATTGTTATTGTGTCACATCTTCTTAGAAATTTCAATTTTAATTTCATTTGTCCAAATTCTTGTTTTTTTTTTATTTTTAAAAAAAGTTTTATATGTTTTCATTCTTTATTTAAGAACTTCAAACACTTATTCCAAAGTTAACCTCGAATGATAAGTAAATATGATTTTAATTTTACCTACAAGTTAGAATCCAAAAATAACTGATTTCTGTGCAACTCCGCAGCTTTACAATCAAACATATTGGAAATCAACGTCATCAACTCTGAAAGTATATAAATAAAATTTGTCAATATCTATTTTCTTTTTCTAGAGATTCCCTGAAATTTCCTGCATCCTTTTTGTTGCTTCGCTATCTCTAAATTTTCCAATGCGTCCACTATTCCATTCCAAAGAAACTCAAATAATTCTGTAGTTGTTTAATCTCAGCACAGCATTAAAGTAACGTGCACACAACAGACAGAGATTGCTTACCGCCCAACATCTTCAAGCCACCCCAACCTATCTCATTGACAACTTCTCTTGTAAGAGAAACCACATGTCTTCTACTCCTTAATTTTGTTCCTTCACCCATCTCTCTCTCTCTCTATGTATTTTCTTCAACTTTACAACTAAGTAACCTACAGTCTTATTTCATTCTCTTTTGTATAAAATCCACACCTACCCTGTCTAACACTACTCTGGATCTTCTCATTTCTACTCATTATCTTAACTGATACAAGTCTTTACCATGAAAGTTGGTCCCATATGCCTTTTTCTATCGGCCCTTTTCTTTGTTCACTCAGAATCCATCAGCAGAGCAGATTTCCCAGATGGTTTCATGTTTGGAACTGCTTCTTCAGCCTACCAGGTGAGGTATCTAACGTGAATTTTTGGCGCAAAAAAAATGTTACGATTGGGAGACTGCAATTTGGAGTCATTAGGCGATGATGCTATTTTTTATGAACTAGTTTGAAGGAGCTGTCGGTGAAGGAAACAAAGGACCCAGCGTATGGGATACTTTCGCAAAGCAATCTGGTAAGATCAAATTTGAAGAGAAATTCCAAAGAAACTCAAAACCGTGACAGAGACGGTGATGGATGCGAGTATTACAAGTTGCCACTAAACTGTGTTAAATGTGATTCCACAGGGAGGATATTGGACTTCAGCAATGCAGATACAGCAGTTGATCAATATCACCGTTTTAAGGTAATTAAATTAACTAATGATTCATATGGACAATGCCTGTTTTATTTTAATCTATTTGAGAAAGGCATTTCTTTTTGAGGATTTAATATCTGGAAGAGTAAACAGTGCAGAAACGAAACTGGAAACATAAACTTACCCACGTGGGTGAGCAGACACGGAAAGAGTCCTGTTGACTGAGAATTCTGTATCGAATAGCAATAAAATAATGAGATGATGATCATCATGACGATGATGATGCGTCGCCAACTTGTTGAGATAAAGATACACTAAATAATTCTATTCGAAGATGAATTTAATCAAATATAATTCTTCCAACCAGAAACTGGACTTTCCCCTGTTGCTGTGCTAAAGAGAAAACCTCTTTTTTTTTAAATAATTTTTACAGGATGACATAGCCTTGATGAAGGATCTGGGAATGGATGCCTACAGATTCTCTATTTCTTGGACTAGAATTTTTCCAAGTTGGTTGCAGTTCAAGCATTGTAACTTTGTTTTCGACCATATTGGTTTCGTTCAGACCGTTAACTTGTTTGAACATTATCTTACACAGATGGAACAGGGGAAACAAACCCTGAAGGGATAAATCATTACAACAGCCTTATAGATGCTTTACTTGAAAATGGTTGCTGGCATAATCACCTCTTAACGTTTACTTCCATTTTTATTCTCCATTAAGTTACTGTTAAAGCGTTAGCTACGATTTTTCAATCAGGAATCCAACCATATGTGACTCTTTACCATTGGGATCTTCCACATATGCTTCAGGAAAAATATGAGGGGTGGTTGAACAAACAAATAATGTGAGTTTGTTTGAACTAAATTCGTGTTTTATTCTGTACAATTAAGAATTTATCAGACTCGTGGGTGGCTTTACAGAACTGACTTCGAGCATTATGCCATCACATGTTTCCAAGCATTTGGAGATAGAGTGAAACACTGGCTCACCTTCAATGAACCTCACGGTTACTCCATCCAAGGTTATGACACAGGTCTTCAAGCTCCTGGAAGGTGCTCTATTCTAGGTCACTTGCTATGCAAAGAGGGAAATTCTTCAATTGAACCATATATTGTAGCTCACAACATCCTACAGTCACATGCTGCTGCATATCGTTCTTACGAGTTGAATTTCAAGGTACACCCAGGCTTAGATATTTATGTTGTTCTGTCACCAAGCAACTCAATCCCTTATCAAGTTGATTAAAGGTTGATACAAAAACATAATCTCCTGTATTCATTTTTATGGGTCTTCAAGGAACACCAAAAGGGTCAAGTTGGAATTGCATTGGATGCTAAGTGGTATGAACCAATCTCTGATGCGGACGAGGATAATGACGCTGCAAGTAGAGCGATGGAATTTTCAGTTGGATGGTAAACCGTTTAGGTTCATTGAAAAACTGACAAGGAATGAAAATTCTCTCCCCACATCATTAACAGATACGAACTGAATCAGGTTCCTTGATCCACTTCTTTTTGGCAAATATCCTCATTCAATGAGAAAGCTCGTAGGTGAAAGACTGCCAAAGATCACCCCAAAAATGTCAAAAACCCTAACAGGGTCGTTGGACTTCATTGGCATAAACCATTACACGACATTGTATGCTCGGAATGACAGGTCCCGGATTAGAAAACTTGTGCTGCAGGATGCATATTCGGATGCTGCTGTTGTAACCACTCGTAAGATATCAAAGCAGTCTCTTACACTTCTGAATAAAGCTGTGTAATCGAACGAAAACTGATTAGCCTTTGTACTTTTACCTCCATTGCAGCTTATCGGCATGGAGTTTCTATCGGAGAACGAGCAAGTCTCACACTACTTAGCTAATACAGTTTCTTGTTGTGGACTTCAGTTTTCATAACAGATGAGTATTCTTCTGCAGGCAGCTTCTCGGTGGCTACACATAGTTCCATGGGGCATCCTTAAATTGGTCAAGTATGTAAAAGACAAGTACGGGAACCCACCAGTAATTATTACAGAAAATGGTAAATTTTTTAAAAAAGATTTCGTACCAAAGATATAATTGAGTTTTCATCTTAGTACTTGACCAATTCTATGATTTTCAGGTATGGATGATGTGAATAGACCACTTATACCTCTAAACAAGTTCTTACAGGACCAGAAGAGAATAGATTACCACAGAAACTACATGTCAAACCTGTCTGCAGCTATAAGGTAATATAGTACATCAGTTCTTAACGTTCAGACAGTTTTTGCATTGCCATGTTCTAGACAAAGGATACTTACGTTTCTAGATATGAAACATTTAAGAAAACTGAAAAAATAACAGGCATGACAAATGTAATGTACGTGGCTACTTTGTGTGGTCCTTGCTCGACAACTGGGAGTGGAACTCCGGCTATACTGTGCGATTTGGACTCTATTTTGTGGACTACAACAATAATCTTACGCGGATACCAAAAGCTTCTGCCAAATGGTTCAAAAGTGTACTCAGACTACCAGCTGACCTGCACAGTCAGCAGTAAAATTTAGGCGTGTCACGCCTCTCCATCAAACACATGTTGTACCTATATGTATTTGAAGGGGAAAGAAAAACTGTACGGTCAAATTAAAATCGAAAGAAAACCGCCTGGACTTTCTTGAGTAAGACCGACCGTCCTCCATTGTCAGGAAATGAAACACTATTCTTTTAGCATGTAAATAGGTACTTTCCGGCCAAAAATCGTCCCAATCGTTAATAACTTCCGCATTACTCAAGAAAATGAAGTCCTAAATTTATTTAGTCTGTTTTCTTCATATTTTTAGTAAATTTATAGACTGTATATTCAATCTGAGGAGTGATGCATGTAATTCTTGGTAATCGTATTTTGGGTTTTTAGGGATTCTGTTGGGTAGAGAAAAGAACGTAATAGAAAGAAATAGAAGCTCACTGAGAGATAAGATCTGATTCTTGAGAGAGAAAAAACAATTACAGTTGATCGTTACATTTCCCTTCCTCTCAACGACCATATCAACGGCTAGTTCCGTTACCATACATCCAATCACATTTATACATTTGGCACTAACTATACGAATCGTTTAAGTACTACCACTACCTCTTATACTACGTCGTCTTCATCTTACTTAGCTTTGTACTCCACTACGTCGTTTCCTGCGTTCCATCTCTAACAATTCCCTCCCTCTCCAGAACCTTGTCCACAAGGTGTTGCAGAGACTGATAACGAAGAAGAAGACGATGGAAGCAATAGTCGTTAATTGTTAGCAATACGCTGAGTTTTGATTAAGGTCCATTGTTGTTAGTATACATCTTAGACTACGATACCGTATACCAGCTGTATATAAGCTGCGTTGTAACGATAATATGGCATGTACTAACCGAATGAGATTTGATTCTCTTCTCTCTAGTGATTCTGTGTATCATCTCTCTCTCTAGTACCTCTCAATTCTTTGTCTTGCACGCGATTATCTCGGAACCCCATTAATTCTCACAACAACTTGGTATCAAAGCAGTCGAACTTGGGAGACAGCAATGGCGGATGTTACAAGGAATGCCGAGTTACGTAAGATGGAGAATAATTTGAAAGGAGCGATGGAAAGAATGTTAGCGGAAATGAATAACAAAATGCTTTTAGAAATGAACAACAGATCAGAAAAGGTGGAGAAAGAAATGTTTGAACTGAGAAACATGATGATGCTGACTTTACAGAAAATGGAGGGAGATGCTGGCCCAACAGCATCGTCGTCTCCAAACAGTTCAGAGAGAGTGGCACAAGAAGAGAGAGTACTACCGGGAAGGATGAGTCGAATTGAATTTCCGGTATTTGACAGTGAAAACGTGAAATTATGGATCTGCAGATGTGAGCAGTATTTTTCACTGGATCAAACACCTGAGGGAATGAAAGTGAACGTGGCAATTTTACACATGGATGAAAAGGCTCAAGAGTGGTATCAGCTATACGTTCGGAACGGTAACAAAAGAGAGATAGTAGATTGGAACGAATTCACTAAGGTACTTAAACAACGTTTTGACGTAGAAATCTTCGATGACACGGTTGGAGATTTTAAAGACTTAAAACAGGAGGGAACAGTATTGGAATATTGTGCGGTGTTTGACCATCATTCCAATCGACTGGCACTACCAGAAGAGTACCTAATCGGATTCTTCATCAAAGGACTCCGTTCGGAAATAGGGGTGACTGTCAAGCTGCATGAACCTAATTCCTTTGCATCAAGCATATACCCTGGCGAGGAAGCAAGAAGCAATACTAATTTCAGCGGGCCATACTTTTTTTAATAGAACTGATAGTACAGGGAGCATGGGTTACAGTGGACAATCTCACATCCCATCAAAAGGGGTACCAACCACTAACAAGGGAAGGAATGTCAGTTCGGAAGGGTTGCTGCCTACACCAACGACCATGTCACGAGCATCTCCTATAACGAGATCGGTCAAACCACAAAGGCATATTAGCAGTAAGGATTTTGATGAAAAAAGGGCTAAGGGCTTATGTTTTTGGTGCGATGAGAAGTATACGCTACGTCATAAGTGCCGGAAACGCCAACTACAGTTCTATGTGGTTTCAGGGGACGATGATAATGTGCAAATTGTACCGGATGTAGAAGGGACAAGGCTAGAAGAAAATAATGAGCAAAATGACGCTCCCTTGGTCTCGATGCAACCTATGCTGGGGTGTTCAGGAGAGGAAGAGTTTAAACAAATGTGGCTGATCGGAATATATCAGAGATGACAAATCCACATTTTAATCGACAATGAGAGCACACATAACTTTGTGGATTCTTCAGTAGTTAGAAGAGGGGGATGCAATATACAAGATATTGAGCCTATATCCATAACCGTAGATGGAGGGTTACAACTGAAATGCTACCAACGTTGCAAAAATTTTACGTGGAACATGCAAGGAGTCCAGTTCACCATGGATGCTCTGGTTTTAGCATTGGGAGGTCGTGATGTTATTCTACGAGTGCAGTGGTTGATCGGACTGTATGATGTGTTAAGTAATTTTAAGGAAAGAACAATGACCTTCCAGTGGGAAGGCAGGGAAGTAACGATTTATGGGAACCCAAAAGGAAAATCACGGATTCTTTCCAGCAAAGGGTTCGAAAGGCTCTTGCGAGGACCATCAGAAGGATAACTATTTATGTTGAGACTGACGACACCTCTTGAATGCCAACTCCAACAGATGAGTTTAATAGAGGGACAGTGGAGTGCAACTGATGAAATCAACGCTATATTGGCAGATTATGCTAAGACATTTCAGGAACCGACACAACTACCACTAGACCGTAAACATAATCATCATATTATTTTGAAGGAAAGGGTGGAAGCTGTCAATGTACGTCCTTACCGGTACTCAAAATTGCAGAAAGATATAATTGAACAAACAGTGAGTGACTTGATGAAACAAGAGTTTATTCGGTGTAGTTACGGTCCTTATGCGTCACCGGTAGTGTTGGTGAAGAAGAAAGACGATACCTGGCGTATGTGTGTCGACTACCGTGAGCTCAACAAGAACACCATTAAAGACAAATTTATGATGCCGTTAATTGAAGAGCTACTGGATGAGTTGCATGGGGCAAGCTGGTATACCAAATTGGATTTACGCTCGGGATATCACCAGATTAGGATGTAGCCGGAGGATATCTCCAAAACAGCATTTCGGACGCACAAAGGGCACTACGAGTTCATGGTAATGCCCTTCAGCTTGACAAACGCTCCTTCAACATTCCAGAGGTTGATGAACGAAATATTCAAACCCTTCTTACAGCAGTTTGTGTTAGTCTTCTTCGATGACATATTAATTTACAGCTCGTCACTCCAATCACATGTCGAACATCTCTCAGTAGCCATGCAGACGTTGAAGGATAATCAGCTATTCTTGAAAGGAAGCAAATGTATCTTTGGAGCTCGGCAGACTGAATATTTGGGATACACGATCTTAGAAAAAGGAGTTGCCACAGATAGCCGGAAAGTAAAAACAATAAAGGAGTGGCCGGATCCAAAGGGAATTACAAAACTCAGAGGATTTTGGGCATTACGGGATATTATCGTCGCTTCATAAAAGGGTACGGGTTAATAGTCAGACCCTTAACAGAATTGTTGAAGAAGGATAGAATCACTAGTTGGGTGTGGCGGATAGAAGAGAGAGAAGCATTTGAGACACTGAAGGGAGCAATCATCTCAGCTCCGGTATTGGCTCTGCCAGATTTCTCGAAAACCTTCGTGGTGGAAGTGGATGCGAGCGGACAGGGAATTGGTGCGATATTACAGCAGGAAGGTCACCCAATTGCATTTCTCAGTAAAACACTGGCCACTCGACATCAAGGATTATCAACCTAT
>JAOQMP010000005.1:25820956-25851417 GCA_027563575.1 Erythroxylum pedicellare
AATATGGACTATTTTGCAATTTTTAAAAATTTTAGGGACTATTTCATAAATTTAAAAAATTTCCCGAAACGGTACCCTGTACCAACCGGTACCGGTACAGTTTCGTTCCAAAACTCAATCCGGTACCGAGTCCGGTACGGTATTCTTAACATTGGATTTTGAGAGGTAAATAAGTATTTATTTTTACTACAAAAATTTTTTTAAAAAAATAAATCTTTGACTATAAAATAAAATTTTATTTTTTTAATATATATATATATATATTTACAGTTAAAATATAGATTTTTAAAAAGTTCAAATTTGGAATTTTTAGAAAAAGCTTCTCGAATGACTTTTTTGAGTAAATTTTTCAGATCAATTAATGAGAATATTTTTAGTTTCTTTTGTCCTTATGTTTTAAACATAGTTTTCACAATAAACACAAACTCATCTTCGCATTTACTTAACTTGATATTTATTTTAGAATTTATATAATATTATTTAGCTTTTTATATATTTTAATATTTATTTTTTATATTAGTTTTATTTATGTTATAATTTATATAAAAGATTTGGTAAGATATATTTTCATTTATATTTTGTATGGTTTAAAATTATATAATAATTAATATATTGTGCTTTACATATTATTTAATATATTTAAATAATTTTTATTACAAAATAAGTTTTTATTTTTATATTGCCAAACAGTCTACCGTATAAAGTTTATTCAAAAAAGTTATTTTTTAAATGGCAGCTAAATAGTTAACTTGCTTTTTAAAAAGTTTTTCTCGTAAAAGATCTACAGAAAAAAATCTACTAACAAAAACTTTACTTGTATAAGTCTAACTATACAAAGGCTAATACACACTACGACTAGATTTTCAATATTCAATTTAATTATGCATTTAGTCTTCTTCTGTTGGCCTTTTTTCTAATTACGATTTTTATTTAATTAAGGTTAACGTGATCAATGTTTATAATTAGTGTTTGTGTAGAGAGTATTGTGATAA
Source organism: Erythroxylum pedicellare (assembly GCA_027563575.1). Classification (NCBI taxonomy): domain Eukaryota; kingdom Viridiplantae; phylum Streptophyta; class Magnoliopsida; order Malpighiales; family Erythroxylaceae; genus Erythroxylum; species Erythroxylum pedicellare. The sequence goes on from JAOQMP010000005.1 coordinate 25,821,949, forward strand.
TAAATGGGCTTGGAAGTAGTTCTTAATTTGCTCCTCTTGTGTGAGATGGAAGTTAGTTTTCATTTGCTATACCTGTACTCGTCTATCTCGTTAAAATACAATTCATTTTGAGATTGTTAAACAAATCTACTAAATTAAAATTTGGTAAGCAATAATTTTACCGATAACATTGTATGGAATTCTTAAATTTATTAAGTGATAACTCTGTACTAAAATATATCTTATATATTATTATTTAACTTTGTCTTCAAATTTATATGATTGTGAGTTTACTCATATAAATCATACAAATTTAGTTACGTATGACTCATTAATTTAAGATAAAATACATTCAAATTAAAGGAGTCCATAAAAAAGCTTTAACATTTCATTTTTATTAAAATTAAATATTTTAATTATAATTAAAGTCAAAATCTAATTATAATTCAATTAATTTTTAACAAAATCAAATTTCTCATAGTTGATTCCTGAAGTTTCTCAAACTATACAATTAAGTCCAATTTAATTAAAATTGATTTTTTTCTTTTGGCTATTTTGTATATGTGACTCATTATATTCTAATATATTGGTAATGATCATAAATTTTAAAATTAGAATTAGATAAATTAAAACTCCTTTTAATTTATCTTTAATTATTTAATTAAATAATCTATAATCATAGATCAAGATGATATCTAGCAAAATGTTATGACCACCTAAATATTAGGAATGTCAAAGTGATTTGATTTAACCTATTCATACATAATTTTGATGTATAATTTAATTCTTTCATTATCTAATGTTCCAATTATACTCAGTATGGATATAGTATCTAACTTTTATAAATCCAGTAATATTAGTTATTGCTAATTAGTAATTGATTTATAATTGATATTTTAAGATACTTTTTAAAATGTCGATTCACTCTGGTTGGAGAATTCTTTAAACTACTTTTATTCAAGAACAATAGAACATCATCTCTAATTACTTTAGAGTGACAAATAATTTATTAACTTACTCAGTTATCTCTATGGGGTTCATATTATATCTAAGTACTACTGAGTGAGGTATCCTAAATGGAATAAATCATAAATAGCATCAAAACACAATAATTCTCATATGAGATACATTGGTAATCTCAAGTCTAAGGATAAATTATACAGCTATCATAATGAGAAAATTTGCAAACACATATTTAAGATTCTCATAGTCAGGTATGTTCAATGATCTTATTCTCTAATAAGCCCTCACATGTTTGTTTAAATATCTTCATACTTATAATTTTTAAGATCAATTAATTTCTTTATAAGAAAGAAACATAATGTGTACTTGTTTTATTGTTCCATCAATATTATATCTTGATGAAACTACAACTAGGAACAATTTGGGAATAATGCATAAATACAAATCAAATATCATAATTATAATCTCATTATAATTTCAATTACATAGTAATTATTTCAGAGATTTTACCTTTAGTATTAAAATATTAAATACAATTAACATAATACATAAGGATAAATAATGCCTTTATTAATTAAAATAATAATGTCATACATAAAATTGCAACCAATCGATTGGCTAAAAGGACATGAACTAATAATCTGTCACTAGCTCTAAAGCTAATCACCTATGTATCTAATATTATATCCATCCATATTTCAATCATGTAAGACAATGGCTTAGTAAGAGGATTGCAATATTCTCTTCAGTGAGAACTCGGTCTAATGTTATGTCTTTCTTCTCTACGTTATGTTCCCAATCAAGTAAAACTTCCTGAGTGCATATTTGGACCGTTGATAAGACCTTGGTTTCTTTGCCTATACAATGGCACTATTATTGTCATAATATAATACTATAGACTCAACAATACTAGGAACCACTCTAAGTTTAGTGATGAACTTCTTAATCCAATCCGCTTCCTTTGTTGCCTTTGATATTGAAATGTACTCTACTTTGGTCATAGAATTTGCAATAGTCAATTGGTTAAAACTCTTCCAACTTATTGTACCATCATTCAGATTGAATATATACCCTAACTGTGATTAACTATCATTTGGATCTCACTGAAAAGTAACATCTAAATACCCCTGAACTCTCTGTTTAACTCCTTCATAAAACAAAAAAAAAATCTTTAGTTCTTAACAGCCATTCAGTAATCATCATCAAGATTGGCTTGAAAAATGCTCATTATGCTTAAAGCATAAGAGACATATGATCTAGTAAATAGCATCATATATATGATTAATTCAATTACTGAAGAATTTGAAACATAATCCATTTTATCTCTCTCATCTTATGTCTTAGGACATATACTTTATGAGAGAGAAATCTCATGTGATATGGGTAAGAGTTCCCTTTTGGAATTCTCCATATTAAACTTCTTTAGCACTTTGTCTATGCATGTGGATTGAGATAAGTGAAGTAACCTCTTTGATCTATGCCTATAAATATTTATTCCCAGAATATAGGTTCTTCTCTCATATCCTTCATAGAGAAGCTCTTAGATAGCCAAATCTTTATAGACTAGAGCATTGGTATATCATTCTGATCAGCAATATTTCATCTAAATACACCACTAGGAAAATGACATCACTCCCTTTAACCTTCTTATAAATACATGGTTCATCTGCATATTTTATAAAATAAAACTATTTGATTATCTCATTAAAATGGATGTTCTAACTCTATGACATTTGCTTAAGTCCATAAATAGACTTTTGCAACTTGCATACTTGATTAGGAAATGTCTTAGATTCAAAACTCTTAAGTTGTGTCATATATACATCCTCAAATAAATTCCCATTAAGAAATATTATTTTGACATCCATCTTCCACATTTCATAATCATGATATATGGCTATAGCTAACAAGATCCAAAGCATAGCTACTGTAAAAAAGGTTTTATCAAAATCAACTCCTCGTTTTTATTTGTAACCTTTAGTCATTAGCCTTGCTTTTTTACCTATGTACATTGCCATCGGTGTCAATTTTTCTCTTAAAAACCTACTTGCATCTAATAGGTACAATACCATTAAAAGGATCCACTAAAATCCATATTTTGCAAGTGAGCACTTTATGGCCTTAAATTAAACATAATGTACATATATTTCATTTTAGATCTCATGGCTTCACGCCATTTTAAAAAATCAATGTCAAACATTGCTTTTTTAAAAGTAGTAGGCTCATCATTTATGAGCAAACATTGTCCTTCCCCTTTTCAATATGTAAATCTAATTTAGTGGTGGGACGATGTATCTCACTAGTGTATCACAGACTACGTGTCTCTTAAAGCCTCGGTTATACATCATATATATCAGCTTGAGGTTCTTGTTCAATATAGATGTGAAATTGTGGTTATTAATCTTCTTGAAGTTCTAATTCACTCTCACTACTTTTCTTGAAAATAAATTCTCTTTCTAGTCTTGAGACAAATAGCTTTTGCTCAAAATGATGGTAAAATTGATGTCTGATACTCTTTTTTCGAATACCCTACAAATTTGAATTCATTTGAATTTAGTCAGAAGCTTATCAAATAATGCACAATTCACATATGTACCAAATTCACAAATCTTTAATTGTGTCAACTTTAGTCTATTATTAGTCCACATCTCATATGATATCTTGTCAACTAATTTGGATGGAACTCTATTCAAATAGGAAGCAGCTATTTAAAAGGCATATTCCTAAAAGGAGACAATAAAGACTGTATGATTGATCATGGAATGTACCATATCTAATAAAGTATAATTTCTCCTCTCAGAAACTTGATTGTATTGTAGAGTTCTAGGAGCAATCCATTGTGAGAGAATCTCATTATCCTATTAAGTAGCCAAGAAACTTGTGGTCTAAATATTCACCATCTCGATCTGATGTAAGTGTCTTAATACTCTTACTTGCGTGCTTCTTAACCTCAAGTCTAAATTCTTTGAACTTTTTAAATGATTTAGAACTTTATTTCGTTAAGTACACATAACTATATCTGAAATGATCATTTATGAACGTAATGAAATATGAAAATCTACCTCTGGTATAAGTAAAAAGATGGCCACATACATCTGAATATATAAGCTTTAGTAACTTATTGGCTCATTCTCCCTTTCCACTAAAAGGTAGTTTGGTCATATTTCCTAGCAAACAAGATTCACAAGTTTTATGTAAGTCATAATCAAACGAATCCAAATATCCTTCTTTATGTAACTTTGTGATTTTAGTTTTGTTGATATAACCTAATCTGTCATAAATAAGATATATTTTAGTCACTTAACTTTCTTTTCTTCTTATTTATGTTAAGGATTGGCCTTTCGAGATTAAATTCATACAAACCATTTATTAGTAATCCAGATTCATAATAAACATCATCTTTATAGAAAGAAAAAATTTTATTCTTAATAATAAAGACAAATCTATTCAAATCTAAATAAGAAATAGAAGTGATGTTTTTATTAACAACTAGAACATAATAACAATTATTTAGTTCTAGTCTAACGCTACAAGGCAAAGTTGTACTGCAAGTTCCTATAGCAAATACCGCAACTCTTGTTCCATTGCCAACTTATAGGTACACCTTACCTTTTCAGAACAATCTACTACTTGTTAACATCTGTATGTTATTACAAATATGCGATCACGTTTAGTATCTAATATCTAAGAATATGGAACAAAAATAGAAAGGTTGATCTCAATCATAAACAGATATGAAGATGGAGCTATCTTACGCTATGTTTGGTTGGACGTAAGATTTTTAATATAATAGAATGAAATAAAATGAAATTGTTTATAATGGAATAGAATGTAAATGGATTCAATATTAGAAAATTATTATTTGGGAGGAATAGAAGGGTTCATAATATAATATAGTGAAATGTTGTTTGGAAGAAAGGTTTATAATGTAATATAGTGAAAAAATGTTTATCATTTTACATTCTATCCTAAACCTCTCAAATCGGAGGTTTATCATTTTTATTGCTTAGGATGGAATGAGATGTAATATGAAACCCTCCTCTTTTATCTCATTCCATTCCATTTCATTATAAATTCTCCTCCTAAACAATGGAATAATATTACATTTAATTCCATTCCATTAATAAACCCCTAACCAAACATAACCTCAAGCTTCTTGTCTAGTAGGCTAGTAAGATAAGCTTTGCAGTTCCTTTTTTAGTGTCCATCGTTTCCACAATGAAAACATATACCTTTTTCATTGGTCTTCTTGACACCTCCTTTTAGCTTTGCTACTTTAGTAAAAGACTTCTATTTCTCGTTATTATTCTTCTTAAAACCCTTTTTCTTATTCTTGGAAGAATCCACAATAAGAATAGAATCAGTTTCCTTCTTAAGACATCTCTCTACAGTCTTGAGCATATTCAACAATTCAGGAAATAACACATTCTTTTGGTTCATAATGAATTATGAAAAAATTGAACTAAGAGACCATAACATCATATCAATGCTCAACTTATGGTCTATGACTAAACCTAATTGGCTTAATTTTTCAATATAGTGAATCATTTTCAGCACGTGTAACTCTATTAAAGATCCTTTTACCATCTTGCATTAAAATAATGCTTTGGAGAATTAATATATCTCCATTTTGCTTTGTGCACTAAACAACTCCTTGAAATGTATAATTATGGCATGAGCACTCATATTCTCATGCTGCCTCTGAAGCTCTAAAGATATACTAACCAACATCACACATCTATCTTGTTCAACATTATCAGTATAATGCTGATATTTCTCACAAACCTCATTAGTCGCATCCGAACAGTGTTGCTAGTGGAACAACAGTTTCAAGAACATATAGTTTTGTTTTGTTACTTAAAAACACTTCTCAAGCTTCAAAAACAATAAGTGAAATTAGGTCCCTTAAGCTTATTAGCATCCAAGATGCTCATCAGGGATAGATCGATACTCATCTTCTTTTAATAACCAAAAGACTTAAAAGAGCAAGTATTATATTGTGCCAAAAATCAAATAAAATAACAGCTTTGATAAATATTTGATTACTCCCACAATTTTATTCAAAATAATAGCTTTCACTATTAAATCAAAAAAATTATCAAATAATTTCTTAGTAGGTTAGGATCTCATTCAAAAATAGTTGATCTTAAGTTTGCTGAACAAGTCAATTAAATTTAAATTAAGTAGATAACAACTTTACCAATTATATCTTATGTGTATCATAAATCCGTTAAATGACAACTCTTTATCAAAATATATTATATATATTAATTTTAACCCTGTCTTTAAATTTATTTGATTATGAATTTAACAGAACTCTAGTTTTATTCTTAAATAATAGAAGACAACTATCACATTTTTATCGTACACTTAATATAGAGATTTGAAATTTTAAAATTTTAGGTCTCATTAAAGCTAATATAATCTCATTATATTAAGAATTTCTAACATGATCAAATTATGAAAGAAATCATTTAAAACATTTTCTTGATTTTAATTATTGATTTAATAATTAATTAATTTAATTTAATAATCTCTAGTTTTAAAAATTAAATTAAATTCTAAAATATTGCTAGTAAAAACAATCCTTTGAGAATAATTTTCAATCATTTAGAGAAACACATTTTTGTTTTATTAAAAATTTAAACCAATTTAATCTCAATTAAGTTAAATTTAAAACATATAAATTTAAATGAAAAAGGTGTTGGGACTATCTGGCGCTTACACTGCACGCACCAGAGCATTTTCTACGAGACGTGTGTGCTCGGGTCTACTAACAGATGCTGGGTCACCATGTTGGACACATGCCCCGCTGTTTTTCCAGATTAGGGTTTGTGTGTTGTGACCTCCTCCTGTTTCTATCCATTTCCAACTGACGTAGCCTCCTGGTATGAGTTGCCTGAGTTCGCTATGGGTGAGTTATCGCCCCTCACCAATGGCGATTCGCCACTAGTTCCTGGGCGAATGTCGCCACTGGTGAGCGAGCAATGTTTCACCAGCAGCAGCTAGTGTCGCTGGTGTTGCCTTCATGCGTCTAGACTCTGGAGCGCTCACATGTAGATTTAATCCATTTAGTCAAAAAATCAAAACCTAACTTGAAGCCAGGGTGGCATGCAATTATCGGGTTGTTTCCAGAACACAAAAGCTAAAAAATAAAGGAGATATGCATAATCGATTTTTATATATCAAACAAGAAGCAATTGCTGATTCAACACGGATTTAGACATGCAATTTTCAGGTTTCTAGAAACAAAGAACAAATAAGGTGGAAAACCCTCCAGATTCAATCAAACCCTGACGCTTTAAAATAATTAAATTTTAAGCCTTTGTTTTATCAAATCATAACAATCAAGCAATAGCTTCAAGTTAAACACTTGAAAGAAGTTGATTATATCGTAATAATTGAATAACTTAAAATACGTAAATAATAAAATATGAAATTATACCTAATTTTGAAGTTCTCTCTCAAATCTTTTCATAACCTTTTTGAAATGTCTGAATACAAGTTATTCATTTGCGTAACTTCTGTCAATATCCGCAGAACAATAAAAATTGGCACCAATGCTACCTTTCTGACGCTCTGCCATTCATCCACCGTCACAAATTTTCGGAAGAAAATGGCATAGGGTTGGTCTTAGTTCCATTTCTTTCAAATAAAAAAAAAAAAAAAAGACTTCAAAGTTTTATTTTATTTAAATTAATATTCCAATTATCATTAAATCTAAACTTTAATTATAATTTAATAAAATTAAATATCTTATAATTGATCTCTAAAATTTTTCAAATTTAACTTAATTAAAACTAATTTTCTCTTTTATCTGCTCTTCATACGTAATCCATTAAATTCCTAAGATATTGGCAATAATTACAAATTCTAATTATAAAATTTTTCTTTAATTTTTTTAATTATATATTTTACAATCATATATTAACATTAACATCCAACAATATAACATGACCATTTAAATATTAAAAATATCAAAGTAGTTTAACTTATATTGTCCATGTATGATTATGATGCAGGATTTAATCATTTTGTTATCTAATGTTTCCAATAGATAGGATATAAATATAGTATCTATTCTTTTAAATTCAATTATATTCTTTCTTGATAATTTGTAATTGATTTACAATTAATATTTGAAAACACGCTCTCAAATGACAATTCATTCTGGCTAGAGAATTCCTTAAACCACTGTTACTCAAAAATACTAAACATTCTCTCTAATTACTTTAGAGTAATGAATCATTTATTTACTTACTCAACTAGCTTCATATGAGCCATACTATATTCCAATATTATCGATTGAAATAAAATGCATCATAAGTAGCATCAAAATACAATAATTCTCACATAAAATATCTTAATAATCTCAAGTCTAAGAATCAATTAAACAACCATCATAAGTAATAATCTATTTGAGATTTTAATAATCAGATCAGTTTAGTGAATTTATTTTCTAATAAGCACTCACAAGTTTGTTAAAGCATATTTACAATTTAATTTATAAGATTAATTATTATTTTCATAAGAAGAAAACATAACATGTACTAATTTTATCATTTTATCAATATCTTATTTTGATAAAACTACAATTAAGAACAATTTGATAATAATACATAAATGCAAATTGAATATCACAATTGTGATTTCATTATAATTTCAATTACACAATAATTATTCTAAAATTTTTTCCATTTAGTTATTAAAATATCAATTGTAATTAACAAAATATATAAAGATAAATAACGTCTTTATTAATCAAAATAATAATGTCATACATAAAATTTCAACCAACCGATTGGTGCAATAGCATAAACTAACAATATATGTGTCCTTTTCTTCTGAACCCAAAGTCCGAACCACATTCCACAACACAAGATTTATCTCCTAATGAACTCTACTAATGACTCCCAACACAAATCATATCATCGCCAAGAAACTACATATAATATCTCAACTTTCATATGTGTTGGTTGTTCCAACTCGGGTCATTTTTCAAGAGTTCCATGTGACTCAGATCAATTTCAGGTTTTAATCCCAAAGCATGAAGCATGAATAGGACAGCCATGAACACAGTCATGTAATCTGCTCTAGCAAACCCTAGCTAATGCTCTTACACCAATGGTAAATTTTACAAAGCAATACCTAAACACAAACTATACATAAGCTGTTAAGAACTAGAGGAAAAGGCGTGCAACTCAGACAATCAATATCAGATTCTGAACCTTTAATTAAAGGTTGTTCGCTTATTAAAGCTTGCAAAACAACATTGTGCTGACAAACAGATTTTGTTGCAACTTCAAAGCTGCAACAAAATCCTCCTGATCAAATGGACTATAAACATTAAGAGACTAAACGATCTTACTCAAGTACATTCTAAAAACATCAGCAGGAATTTTATCCAAATCTGAAGTCGGTGACGGTCATGGGAAGAATAATTCAGACCTTCCATGCACTAATAAAACAGAAGCTGATACATCATTGGCATACATGGTAAAATGTCTCTATTATCAGTTCATCGCATGCGTATTAGAGAACCTCGTGTCAACAAATTCTCCAGTTCATTACAATCATTTTTTCATGAACTAAAGATAATCGTACACACGAACAACATTGTTAATAATAGTCCTAAAATTATCTATAATAACTGAACGGAATAATTAATTGTACTAAACTAGGAAAGATCTAATGCTATTATATCTGTACAGTAATCACAGTTCAACAGACTAAAACTAATCGAGAAACCATACGATAGTTGAGAAAAAAGAACCTGAATTTTAGCAAATAAAGCTTCTTTTCCATGTATTGATAATTTAACCCGGAATACCCCAATGTCTGTGGGCAACTACTGAGACTTGTCACCCTAAACATGTTCAGATTTGGACAAGACAAGTGGTCAGGCCCTAATAAATTTCAGGGGAAATAAGCAGCCAACAGAAGATGGATTCTTGGGATGGGGTGTGAGCTTATCTGGAAGAAAATTTATTTCAGAATGAACAGCACACACGATTTCAAAACAACATAATACAATTTTGAACATTGGCACAGATAATGTGTTGAGTTCAGTGCTCGCTTTCAAATGTCTAGAGTAATGCGATATCAATTAGAAGAACTGAAAAGAACCTTGCTTAAGCACACAAGTTATGAATTTACGTCCAGTGTTTAGCCTTTTAAAATATCCGAGTTAGAAGAATTTAGAAAAACCATGATTAAGCATACCAAGCAGTACTAAAATATTGCTAGGAAGATGAATTCAACTTTATTACAGGAGGGAGTTAAGGTAAGGAAACAAAATGTGCATCCTGAAGGCAGGGAAACCAGAGACAATCGAAAATATAAGCTTAAATCAGATGGTTAAGATATTGGAAGTTTGTAGATTAATAAACCTCGTACGAAGACGTCATGGTCGTACTTTCACGAATCCTTAAGAATTTCCTAAAACTGGTTATCGTCCTTCCCCTCGAATGGCAAGACTTGAAAGTCGGAGTAATTTGGTATTAAATCAACATTTTCAGCAGCTAACTAAAGTCTCCAGTTACCACCGTAAAATCCCAAAAACAACATTTGTACAACATCAACAAACGGAATAATAAATTTTGAACTTGGTGTACAGATTTATATGAAATATAAATCAAGATCACATAACTTTGACACTCACCAAATGCTTCGTAATAACCAAAACTTTCAGTACATCTTGAGACCAAACTTTTCAAGAAGGATCTGCATATTCGCAATAATTGCCAAACTATTGCTCATAAACTCCGTTGCCCTTTCCATCTTAGCTTTGAATTCATCAATCACCGTCGATCCCATCTCTGACAAGCCATCCAAGCATGTCTCTTGATCAGTCATAGCAGCACTAATCCAAGTTTTGATGTTGTTGACTTTTTCGTCAGTCAACACCTTCTCTCCGGGGCCAACCTTCATGGCCAACACCGAGTCATTGAGTCTACCCAACGCGTCGTCAAACTCAGTCACGCAGTCATCGATTCCAGTGCAATTGCATGTTTGGAGAAGGGAGGAAAGTTTTGAGAGCTCTCGGAGGGAGAGTTGAAGAGAGAGGTTGAAGATAGCTTCTGGGTCGGGTTTTGTTGGGGTGTTAAGAGAGGATATGCTGGTGAAGCATGAGTTGGGGTACCGAGTCACGTTGCAGACTACTCTGATTGAATCGGAGGAGGAGAGAGAAGGAGACTCTGGTGATTCGGTGACGCTCTCGTAGATGAGAGCTGCAAGCATCAGAGAGATGACAAGGGTCAGGAGAAGGATAGCAAAGATAGCTAGGGTAGTGATCAGAGGTTTTCCTTGTGGTGGTCGGATAAAGGTGGCATCTTCAAAGTTGGAATTAACTTTGCCATAACCTCTTAATATGTTGATGGGCTCCATGGAAACAATTTACTCTTCTTGTTCTAGGTTTGGTAAAGGAGCTACCTTCGTGACGAGATGATTCGAGGAAATGAAAATATTATTAGATGGCGTCTACGAAGAAGTATTCATGTGCGTCTATAATCTATGCCTCGGTAATTAGATTAACAGTAATGGTTTTGACTTTCCGCGCGGATTTTCATGCCGTGTACTAGGCAAGAGTAGTAGAGTTCCATCTTTAATCCCATTCCTGTGGGTGGAAATTTTCTTCATTGTTAGCTGGCATAAAATTATACCTGCAGTGCTTGTAGCACTATCAAGGGCCAAGATAACAGGTATTTATCTTGAGAATTCATAGCGTTCTTGAGCATTGAAACTAATCTAATAACGAATGATGTACCCAAAATTATAATTTAAGAGGAAAAAAAAAAAACAATCTTTTAGTCATTTGAATGAAAATCTAACCCACGACAACGGTCAAAAATACACAAGTTCATGCATCATCAAACACAATTATAACCCGTGTTTATAAACCAAATCAGCTAGTACATTCAAAAGAATCTAAAATAATAGCTCATTCCTCATCCTCTTCATCTCCGTCTCCACCAGCTGCCTTCTTAGCAGCTGCCCTCTGGTTTTTCCTCTTCACTCTGCCTGGCCGCCCACCACCGAATGGACTTGTCAATGAGAAATCAATGTGCTTTTGTGAATCAACCCTCACCATGAACGATGGGATGTTCACCACTTGCCTCCCAACCCTGCCAACCAGGAACAAGTATCAATTATATTAGCAGTGCTGTCCATCAAAGAGGACTAAGACAGTAAGAGCATGTAAGCTGGTGGAAACAAGCCAACAATCATGTTCAAGAAATCTAAAAATAAAAACCAATAATCATTTGTTATCAGTAAGATTTTATAAAAAATAGAGTAGATATGTTAGTACTCAATCCCAACCCATAGTGCAGCAGCCTAAGCCCCATCCAAACCTACATTCATAGGGGTAAGATGGGGAAAAGAACCATGGCCACATAGGCAGGCTGTTAGGCAGTCTGTTGAGAGTTTGTTATGGAGAGAGGTGGTGTAGAAGAGTGGAGGGATATATGGTCTGAACTTAGGAAAGAGGGGACATGTTTGTTTTGATCAATGTCAAGTATATTGGCCTGGAATATTTCCAGGAGAAACCTATAGCTGTAACTCTTATCATATACGTAAATAATATAATCCCTACAGTTACCTCTATCAATTGGTGCTTTCATTGAGAGACCAAGAGGGTGGAGATTGTATGCAAACACGAATGGAGGCTAGAGTGTATGCTGTGGAAGCGTCTCTCAGGAGACAAGAATCATCGCTGTCGGCCCAAGAAGCACTGGTGAAGTCGCACTACGCCACGCTGAAGGACCTTCGATCGCAGATGAGTACCTTGATGGCTAGTGTGGAGACGCTGGCCAAGTCACAAAATCTGCTACAGTCGGAAATGAAGGATGGATTTTTATCCTTGATGGCTAGAAACTAGCAGAATCAAAAAATGGGAGAAGAAGAACCATCGGTGTTTACCCATAATGCGTCATCTTCAGCAAGTGGCGACAAACCCACACACTTCTCTTTGGTTACCACCGGCAACGACAGGCCTGCAGGTGGACAAATGGGAGCTGGGCAACGCCGACAGGGTGACCACACTCCTTCAGCGGCCACAAAACGTGCATGGGAGGCGTATAGAAACGTCGCACGTAGGGTCGATATCCCCACTTTTCACGGGGATAATCCATTCGCTTGGGTCACAAGAGCAGAATCTTATTTCCTGATTCATGAAATCCCTCCTGAACTGCGTATACCCATGGTTCAGATTTGCATGGAGGGGTCGACGCTCTATTGGTTCATGAATTTACGGGAGCTAGACCAATGTATGACTTGGGAAAGATTTAAACGCTCACCGTTCGATCGTTATGGAGGCAGAGATGAGGGAGACCCGATTGAACAACTAAAATCGATATTTCAGCAGAGTTCAGTAGACGTCTATATTGACGATTTTGAAAAGTTGGCGTCTCAAATAGGCCATTTCCCAGAAGAGTGGTATATGAGCTGTTTTCTGGGAGGTCTACGAGACGAAATACGGAACAGGGTCAAAACCCACAACCCCCCAACGCGGGTTCGACTCCTTTCGATTGTAAGGAAGGTTGAACGGGAATTAGTGGGTGAGGGTGTTACTCGGCCAAGGGAAGGAAGAAGAGAACTAGACAGCTTTCATGCAAACATTGGGCCCCGTACAGGAAATTCCTACATATTTCGTCCAGCTTAGTCGTATCATGCAGGGGGAATTATTAAAAATGACGTGAAGGAGCCACTTCACAAGCAGAGAGGTCCCACTTCTGATGGTCACCGACCAGGGCACTCTAAGTGGAAGGGAACACGTAATTTGTCCTACGATCAGCTTATGGAAAGAAGGGCAAAATGCTTATGTTTTAAATGTGGGCAGATTTTCGGTCCCCTCCACCGTTGTCTAGATAAAGAGTTTTGGTTGATAATTTAGGAGGATGATGAAGATGAAGCTGGAGAGAGTAGGCGAGAAAAACCAATCGATGAAGGGCAGCAAGAAGATTGGGAGTTGGTATGTAATTCAGTGGAGTTTGGAGAGTTAGAGAAGGTTCAATCTTCTCCAACAAAATCCATGGTTTTAATTGGTAAGCTCCGAGAAACGCCTGTTGTTATTTTGGTTGATAGTGGGGCTAGCCAAAATTTTGTGTCCAGCAGGTTGGTAGAGACTATGGGAATTACTGTTACTCCAACTAGAACATTTGGAGTTCGGTTGGGAGATGGGCACCGCTCTTTTTCACAAGGAATCTGTAATGAGCTCAAGTTAGAACTAAATGGGGAAGAATTCATCATGAATGCTTATGTTTTTGATACTGGAGGGCCTGATTTAATCTTAGGTGTGGCATGGCTGGAAACTTTAGGGGTGGTGAAGGTTGATTGGAGGAAGATGTATATGTCTTTTGATCGAAAAAGTATGGAGTTCACCTTGTAAGGGATTAACATGAAAGCCTCTTCCCCTCATGCTCTACAACAGATTTTAAAATATCAAGATCTGAAAGTGGACGGGCTGTTATGGTCGATGCGAACTGGGGGATCCCTAACCGAAGAAAGGAGCACCTTGGGAGTAGATCAGCTGAAAGAGTTGCGGTCTGTCTTGTCTAAGTTTGGGTCAGTTTTCCTGGAACCTAAGGGCCTCCCACCAAGGAGGGTTCATGATCATGCTATTAACTTAAAGGAGGGGGCAAAACAGTGAATATTCGTCCATATAGACATGCACACCACCACAAGGATGAAATTGAGAGGCAAATCCGGAATTTGCTCGAAACAGGGGTTATCCAGCATAGTACAAACCCATTTTCAAGCCCAGTCATCCTTGTCAAAAAGAAAGACAATTCTTGGCGGATGTGTGTCGATTACCGAGCTTTAAATAAGCTCACCATACCCGACAAGTTCCCAATTCCAGTAGTGGATGAGTTGATGGAGGAATTACATGGGGCTAGATACTTTTCTAAGGTTGATCTACGGTCGGGATTTCATCAAATCAGGGTCCGGGAGGAAGACACTTATAAAACGAGGTTCCGAACTCACGAGGGGCATTATGAGTACCTAGTGATGCCCTTCGGTCTCATAAATGCTCCTGCTACTTTCCAATCCACAATGAATTGGATTTTCAAACCCTTATTACGGAAGTTCGTCTTAGTATTTTTTGACAATATTCTGGTTTATAGTTCCAGCTGGGAGCAACACTTGGAGCAACACTTGGAGCATTTAGCTTGTGTGCTGAAATTACTACTTGGCAAATCAGAAAAAATGTGTCTTCGACCAAAAGCCTGTGGAGTAT
Source organism: Erythroxylum pedicellare (assembly GCA_027563575.1). Taxonomy (NCBI): domain Eukaryota; kingdom Viridiplantae; phylum Streptophyta; class Magnoliopsida; order Malpighiales; family Erythroxylaceae; genus Erythroxylum; species Erythroxylum pedicellare. The sequence goes on from JAOQMP010000005.1 coordinate 25,837,127, forward strand.
TTGGGCCACATTATTTCTTGTGAAGGGGTAGCAATGGACCCATCAAAGATTCAAAGTGTCGTAGAGTGGCCTATTCCTAAGAATGCCAAGGGAGCACGGGGGTTCCTTGGTCTCATCGGGTACTATCGGAAATTCATTAAGGATTATGGTAAAATTGCCAAGCCTCTTATTGACCTTACCAAGAAAGACGGGTTCCACTGGAGTAGGGAGTCTCAAGTTGCCTTTGATGAATTGAAGAAGAAGATGACCTCGTCTCCCATTCTTGCTCTACCCGATTTCTCCAAAGAGTTTTCCCTTGAATGTGATGCTTCGGGTAGAGGGTTAAGTGCTGTTTTAATTCAAGAGGGTCGCCCACTCGCATATTTCAGCAAGGCTCTAGCTGAATCAACGTTTTCTAAATCAGTCTATGAAAAGGAAGTTATGGCAGTGGTAATGGCTATACAGCAGTGGAAAAATTTTCTAGTTGGGAGGCATTTCAAGGTTTATACCGACCATAAGAGCTTGAAGCACTTATTGGACCAATGGATTCCCTCTATAGACCAACAATGTTGGCAAGCTAAGTTGTTGGGCTTAGACTTCGAAGTAATCTATAGACCCGGCAAACAAAATGGGGCAGCTGATGCACTCTGCAAAGTTGAAGAGGAAAGACTTCTACTTTCAGCCATTTCAGCTCTATTTTGGCTAGATATGGATATTGTACGTCAAGAAGTCAAGGACAATGACCAGCTAAACCTAATCATCACAGCCCTCCAGCAAAATCCACATTCTAAACCTGATTATCATTTCAGAGATGGCCTTTTATTCTAAAAAAACAGGTTAGTCATTTCAGCAACCTCAGTGCTTATCCCTCAATTTTTGCATGAGTTCCATGCTTCACCTTTAGGGGGGCATTCAGGATTCCTTAAGACTTATAAATGGTTAGCTTCTGGACTGTTTTGATTGGGCATGAAGTCTTCCATTCAGCAGTATGTGCGTCAGTGCATTGTTTGCCAAAAGAATAAATATCACGCCATGGCCCCTGTTGGCCTTTTGCAGCCCCTACCCATACCTCAATTGATTTGGGATGAAGTCTCCATGGATTTTATTACTGGTCTTCCAAAATCTCGCAGTTTTGAAGTCATCTTGGTGGTAGTGGATCGCCTATCTAAATATGCCCATTTCTTACTCCTCAGGCACCCTTTCACTGCTAAAACAGTGGCTGAAGCTTTCACCTGTGAGGTAGTAAGGTTACATGGTCTTCCTCGTTCTATATTAAGCGATAGAGACCCACTCTTCACTAGCAATTTTGGAAGGAGCTGTTTAAACTACAAGGAACCACACTAAAGATGGGTTCCTCCTACCATCCGCAAACGGATGGACAAACGGAAGTGCTAAACTGGTGTCTCGAAACTTATCTACGTTGTTTCTCTTCTGAACAACCTAAGACCTGGTCCTATTGGATTGCTTGGGCTGAATACTGGTATAACACTAGTTACCATGTTTCCTCCGAGAAGACTCCCTTCGAAGTTGTCTATGGCCGTCGACCTCCTACCCTACTTCAGTTTTCTCAAGGGGAAACTCAGGTGGAATCAGTGGAGTTAGCTTTGATTGATCGAGGTGAGGCTTTGAGACAGCTAAAACACAACCTATGCCGTGCACAGGTTATGATGAAGAGAGTTGCAGACAGTCATAGGAGGGAAGTACATTTTCAAGAGGGAGACTTGGTTTTTGTGAAACTTCGACCGCACAGGCAATCTTCCGTTGCACGAAGGATATACCCTAAGCTCTCAGCCCGTTATTATGGTCCTTTCCAGATTATCAAAAGGGTGGGACAAGTTGCCTATCACCTCCACCTCCCTCCGACATCCAAAGTCCACCTAGTTTTCCATGTTTCTCAGTTAAAGAAGGTTGTAGGAGACCACTCTGTTGAGCACACTTTACCTAGCAGTCTAGAAATGGGCCATGAGGACCTAGTGGAACCAGAAGCCATATTAGCCTCGCGCCTCTTTCAGTCTAAGGGCAGCAACAATCTCCAGTGGCTGGTTCGTTGGAGGGACAAACCAGCTGAAGAGGCAACTTGGGAGGACACAGATTTCATCAAAGGGCAGTTTCCTTCTCTTCACCTTGAGGACAAGGTGCCTCTTGAGGAGGAGGGAATTGTTAGTACTCAATCCCAACCCATAGTGCAGCAGCCTAAGCCCATCCAAACCGACATTCGTAGGCGTAAGATGGGGAAACGAACCTTGGCCACATAGGCAGGTTGTTAGGCAGTCTGTTGAGAGTTTGTTATGGAGAGAGGTTGTGTAGAAGAGTGCAGGGATATATGGTCTGAACTTAGGAAAGAAGGGGTATGATTGTTTTGATCACTGTCAAGTATATTGGCTTGGAAAGATTTCCAGGAGGAACTTGTAGCTGTAACTCTTATCATAGACGTAAATAATACAATCTCTACAGTTACCTCTATCAATTGGTGCTTTCATTGAGAGATCAAGAGGGTGGAGATTGTATGCAAACACGAATGGAGGCTAGAGTGTCTGCTGTGGAAGCATCTCTCAGGAGACAAGAATCATCGCTGTCGGCCCAAGAAGCATTGGTGAAGTCACACGACGCCACGCTGAAGGACCTTCGATCGCAAATGAGTACCTTGATGGCCAGTGGGGAGACGTTGGCCAAGTCACAAAGTCTGCTACAGTCGGAAATGAAGGATGGATTTTTATCCTTGATGGCTAGAAACTCGTAGAAACAAAAAATGGGAGAAGAAGAAGAACCATCGGCGTTTACCCATAATGCGTCAACTTCAGCAGGTGGCGACAAACCCACACATTTCTATTCAGTTACCGCCGGCAACGATAGGCCTGCAGGAGGACAGATGGGAGCTGGGCAACGCCGACAGGGTGATCACACTCCTTCGGCGGCCACAGAACGTGCATGGGAGGAGTATAGAAACGTCGCACGTAGGGTCGATCTCCCTGCTTTTCAAGGGGATGATCCATTCACTTGGGTCACGAGAGCAGAATCTTATTTCCTGATTCATGAAATCCCTCCTGAACTGTGTATACCCATGGTTCAGATTTGCATGGAGGGGTCGAGGCTCTATTGGTTCATGAATTTATGGGAGCTAGACCCATGTATGACTTGGGAAAGATTTAAACGCTCACTGTTCGATCGTTATGGAGGCAAGGATGAGGGAGACTCGATTGAACAACTAAAATTAATATTTCAGCAGAGTTCAGTAGACGTCTATATTGACGATTTTGAAAAGGTGGCGTCTCAAATAGGTCATTTCCCAGAAGAGTGGTATATCAGCTATTTTCTGGGGGGGTCTACGAGAAATACAGAACAGGGTTAGAACCCACGACCCCCCAACTCGGGTTCGACTCCTTTCGATTGCAAGGAAGGTTGAAAGGGAATTAGTGGGTGAGGGTGTTATTCGGCCAGGGGAAGGAAGGAGAAAACCAGACAGCTTTCATGCAAACGTTGGGCCCCGTACAGGAAATTCCTACACGTTTCGTCCAGCTCAGCCATATCATGCAGGGGGAATTATAAAAAATGACGTGAAGAAAGTCACTTCACAAACAGAGAGGTCCCACTTTTGATGGTCACCGACCAGGGCACTCTAAGTGGAAGGGAACACGTAATTTGTCCTATGATCAGCTTATGGAAAGGAGGGCAAAAGGCTTATGTTTTAAATTTGGGCAGACTTTTGGTCCCCTCCATCGCTATCCAGATGAAGAGTTTCGGCTGATAATTTGGGAGGATGATGAAGATGAAGCTAGAGAGAGTAGGCCAGAAAAACCAGTCGATGAAGGGCAGCAAGAAGATTGGGAGTTGGTATGTAATTCAGTGGAGTTCGGAGAGTTAGAGAAGGGTCAATCTTCTCCAACAAAATCCATGGTTTTAATCGGTAAGCTCTGGGAAATGCCTTTTTTATTTTGGTTGATAGTGGGGCTAGCCATAATTTTGTGTCCAACAGGTTGGTAGAGACTATGGGAATTACTATTACTCCAACTAGGACATTTGGAGTTTGGTTGGGAGATGGGCACCGCTCTTTTTCACAAGGAATCTGTAATGAGCTAAAGTTAGAACTAAATGGGGAAGAATTCACCGTGAATGCTTATGTTTTTGATACTGGAGGGCCTGATTTAATCTTAGGTGTGGCATGAATTGAAACTTTAGGGGTGGTGAAGGTTGATTGGAGGAAGATGTATATGTCTTTTGATCTAAGAGGTATGGAGTTCACCTTGCAAAGGATTAACTTGAAGGCTTCTTCCCCTCATGCTCTACAACAGATTTTAAAATATCAAGATCTGGAAGTGGAAGGGTTGTTATGGACGATGTGAACTGGGGAATCCCTAACCAAAGAAAGGAACACCTTGGGGGTAGATAAGCTAAAGGAGTTGCGGTCTGTCTTGTCTAAGTTTGGGTCAGTTTTTTTGCAACCTAAGGGCCTCCCACCTAGGAGGGTTCATGATCATGCTATTAACTTAAAGGAGGGGGCGGTACCGGTGAATATTCGTCAATATAGACATGCACACCACCACAAGGATGAAATTGAGAGGCAGATCCGGAATTTGCTCGAAACAGGGGTTATCCAGCATAGTACAAGCCCATTTTCAAGCCCAGTCATCTTTGTCAAAAAGAAAGACGGTTCTTGGCGGATGTGCGTCGATTACCAAGCTTTAAATAAGCTCACCATACACGACAAGTTCCCAATTCTAGTTGTGGATGAATTGATGGAGGAATTACATGGGGCTAGATACTTTTCTAAAGTTGATCTACGGTTGGGACTTCATCAAATCAAGGTCCGGGAGGAAGACACTTATAAAACGGAGTTCCGAACTCACAAGGGGCATTATGAGTACCTAGTGATGCCCTTCGGTCTCATGAATGCTCCTGCTACTTTCCAATCTACAATGAATTGGATTTTCAAACCCTTATTACGGAAGTTCGTTTTAGTATTTTTTGACGATATTCTGGTTTATAGTTCCAGTTGGGAGCAACACTTGGAGCATTTAGCTTGTGTGCTGAAATTACTACTTGACAATGGATTCTTGGCAAATCAGAAAAAATGTGTCTTAGGCCAAAAGTCTGTGGAGTATTTGGGCCACATTATTTCTTGTGAAGGGGTAGCAATGGACCCATCAAAGATTAAAAGTGTCGTAGAGTGGCCTATTCCTAAGAATGTCAAGGGAGTACGGGGATTCCTTGGTCTCACCGGGTACTATCGGAAATTCATTAAGGATTATGGTAAAATTGCCAAGCCTCTTACTGACCTTACCAAGAAAGATGGGTTCCACTTGAGTAAGGAGTCTCAAGTTGCCTTTGATGAATTGAATAAGAAGATGACCTTGTCTCCCATTCTTGCTCTACCCGATTTCTCCAAGGAGTTTTCCCTTGAATGTGATGCTTCGGGTAGAGGGTTAGGTGCTGTTATAATTCAAGAGGGTTGCCCACTCGCATATTTCAGCAAGGCTCTAGCTAAATCAACATTTTCTAAATCAGTCTATGAAAAGGAAGTTATGGCAGTGGTAATGGCTATACAGCAGTGGAAACATTTTCTAGTTGGGAGGCATTTCAAGGTTTATACCGACCATAAGAGCTTGAAGCACTTATTCGACCAACGGATTTCCTCTATAGACCAACAATGTTGGCAAGCCAAGTTGTTGGGCTTAGACTTCGAAGTAATCTATAGACCCGGCAAACAAAATGGGGCAGCTGATGCACTCTCCAGAGTTGAAGAGGACAGACTTCTACTTTCAGCCATTTCAGCTCCGTTTTGGCTAGATATGGATATTGTACGTCAAGAAGTCAAGGAAGATGACCAGCTAAGCCTAATCATCACAGCCCTCTAGCAAAATCCACATTCTAAACCTGATTATCATTTCAGAGATGGCCTTTTATTCTACAAAAACAGGTTAGTCATTTCAGCAACCTCAGTGCTTATCCCTCAATTTTTGCATGAGTTCCATGCTTCACCTTCAGGGGGGCATTTAGGATTCCTTAAGACTTATAAACGGTTAGCTTCTGGACTGTTTTGGTTGGGCATGAAGTCTTCCATTCAGCAGTATGTGCGTCAGTGCATTGTTTGCCAAAAGAATAAATATCAGGCCATGACCCCTGCTGGCCTTTTGCAGCCCCTACCCATACCTCAGTTGATTTGGGATGAAGTCTCCATGGATTTTATTACCGGTCTTCCAAAATCTCGCGGTTTTGAAGTCATCTTGGTGGTAGTGGATCGCCTATCTAAATATGCCCATTTCTTACTCCTCAAGCACCCTTTCACTGCTAAAACAGTGGCTGAAGCTTTCATCCGTGAGGTAGTAAGGTTACATGGTCTTCCTCGTTCTATATTAAGCGATAGAGACCCACTCTTCACTAGCAATTTTTGGAAGGAGCTGTTTAAACTACAAGGAACCACACTAAAGATGAGTTCCTCTTACCATACGCAAACGGATGGACAAACGGAAGTGCTAAACCGGTGTCTAGAAACTTATCTTCGCTGTTTCTCTTCTGAACAATCTAAGACTTGGTCCTGTTGGATTGCTTGGGCTGAATACTGGTATAACACTAGTTACCATGTTTCCTCGGGGAAGACTCCCTTCGAAGTTGTCTATGGCCGTCTACCTCCTACTCTACTTCACTTTTCTCAAGGGAAACTCAGGTGGAATCAGTGGAGTTAGCTTTGATTGATCGAGATGAGGCTTTGAGACAGCTAAAACACAACCTATGTCGTGCACAGGTTATGATGAAGAGAGTTGCAGACAGTCATAGGAGGGAAGTACATTTTCAAGAGGGAGACTTGTTTTTTGTGAAACTTCGACCGCATAGGCAATCTTCCGTTGCACGAAGGATATACCCTAAGCTCTCAGCCCGTTATTATGGCCCTTTCCAGATTATCAAAAGGGTGGGACAAGTTGCCTATCACCTCCACCTTCCTCCGACATCCAAAGTCCACCCGGTTTTCCATGTTTCTCAGTTAAAGAAGGCTGTAGGAGACCACTCTGTTGAGCACACTTTACCTAGCGGTCTAGAAATGGGCCATGAGGACCTGGTGGAACCAGCAGCCATATTAGCCTCGCGCCTCTTTCAGTCTAAGGGCAGCAACACTCTCCAGTGGCTGGTTCGTTGGAGGGACAAACCAGCTAAAGAGGCAACTTGGGAGGACGCAGATTTCATCAAAGGGTAGTTTCCTTCTCTTCACGTTGAGGACAAGGTGCCTCTTGAGGAGGAGGGAATTGTTAGTACTCAATCCCAACCCATAGTGCAGCAGCCTTAGCCCATCCAAACCTATATTCGTAGGGGTAAGATGGGGAAAAGAACCATGGCCACATAGGCAGGTTGTTAGGCAGTCTGTTGAGAGTTTGTGATGGAGGGAGGTTGTGTAGAAGAGTGCAGGGATATATGGTATGAATTTAGGAAAGAGGGGATATGATTGTTTTCATCACTGTCAAGTATATTGGCCTGGAAATATTTTCCAAAAGGAACCTATAGCTGTAACTCTTATCATATACGTAAATAATACAATCTCTACAGTTACCTCTATCATTTACCTTCAATCATGGTCATATCATTTCCATCAAAGGAAAGGACTATAATAAATATCTAGTTCAGTCAACAAGTTTGAGTCCTATTATAACCATCATTAGGAATAAGAAATAGCATCATCATATTGACGAGTAAAAAATGGTGGGATTAAAATAAATCAAAACCTGAACTGCAGGACTTTCATTGAGCAACGCAAAAGCCCTCATCGCAAACTTTGGCACTGCAGCTTCTTTTGGCTCACAGATGACGAAACCCTTTGTCTCTAAATCATCAGAACTTCGAAGCAAATTTTTGAAAGATAGCTGACCATCGCTGGATGGACCGAATTCCTTGTGGCTAGTAGATGACATGCACACCCTGCAAACCAGTGAAACAAAACATAGGATAGTAAAAGCTTGCTTTGCACGTCAGCCATTCAATCATATCCAGTACACCTTCGCTAAAGAATACGGATTCTCACTGCAGTCTCAACTAAATCCACAAACCCTAGAACTCAACATTGCTACAAACCCAAAAGAAAATGTCGCAGAGGTTAACAAATAAGATGTGTAAACCGCGGGAACTTTAAATGAATTAAAGACGCATATGATGAGCAACATTGTTTAAGATATAATGATTCCGACGCACAGTTTAAATAAATCCACACAGCAACTATCCAAGAATAGCACCTAGTTTAGCTTTCTTCTTACGTTTATTTAAAAGTTATAACAACAGGCAGAAATGAAACAAGTATAACAGAAGTAGTTATTTCCCTGCCTTCTAAAATTCTCTCGTGACTTCCCCATCTCTTTTATTCCTTATTTCTCTCTCGTTCAAATGTTCATGCATCCAATACAAAGTATCACAACAATTGGTATTAGTCAATTTTGGGAAAGATATCAATGGCGGAAGGTACAAGGGAAGTTGAGTTACGTAGGATCGAAAAGAACGTTAAGAGTTTGATGGAGGTGCAAACCAAGAATAAGAAACTACTGTTAGAGTCTCATAATAGAGCATATAAATATGAGGACATGTTGGAGCTTAAATCCATCTTCACACAATTCATGCAACAACAAGGAGTGGAGCCTAGAGTAGCTATTTTGGTTACTCTGAAACACATGAAGACTTGGTGTTAGAATATTGCGCCAAATTCGATCATTATTCTAATCGACTATCATTGTCTGAATAATACTTAACAGGATTCTTCCTTAAGGGCCCCAAACTAACAATCAAAATTAGAGTAAGGTTACATGAGTCATCGTCTCTACATCATGCTTATATGTTGGCATAGAAGCAAAAAGCGATTATGATGGTGAAAGAGAGTATATCTTTTCTCAGAGTTAACACATTGAGAAGTGTAAACACTGGGGGAAGTCACAACCTAGTTTTGAAGATGTAGCAGACAATGAATGTTAATAGGAGCTTAACATCAAACGAAACACTCCCCACCCCAACAGCTCCAACACGTTCGATAGCGGCAAGAACGTTCAAAACTCCAAAACACATTATTAGCAAAGAATTTGATGAAAAAAAGGGCACGAGGGCTCTGTTTTTGGTGTGATAGAAAATATAGTCTAGACGACCATAAATGTGAAAAGAGGCAATTACAATTATAGATGGTCACTAGAGATGAACGACCTACAGAAGTTGCAACTGAGGGAGATAATGATGGACTCAAGGAAGAACAATTGGAAGCTGATTTCCCAAACGCATCCAGGCAGGCAACAATGGGATTGACAGTCGAGTGGGACTTTAAGCAAATGAGGACAGGGGGAATGCATTAGAGGAGATGATTCACATCTTGATAGATGATGGAAGTAGCCACAATTTTGTGGATATTTCAATCGTGAAGAAAGGCAACTGTGACATTAGGGAAATCGATCAAATCACTACACATTACAGTAGCTGGAGGGTTGCAATTGGTACGTAAGCAATGCTACATGAATTTTACATGGACTATGCAGGAAGTCCAATTCACCATGGATCCACAAGTATTATCACTGGGAGGTTGTGATCTAGTGCTCGGAGTACAATGGTGGTGGGATTGAACGACGTTTTGTGTAATTTTAAGAAGAGGACCATGATCTTCAACTGGGAGGGACGAGTAGTTAGATTAAATGGAAATCCGAATGGAAGATCCAGGGTGGTATCAGGCAAAGATTTTCACAAAACACTTCAACGCTCAAAGGACGGGCAACTTTTCATGATGCAACTGATGTTTCCGATTGAATCCCAACTACAACAACTTGGAGTAAAGGAGGATCAATGGAGTGCCTTAAACGAAATCAAGGACGTTCTGTCAGAGTTTGCCATGACATTCAGAGAACCAAAGCAAATACCGCATGATAGGAAACATAATCATCAAATCCATTTAAAAGATAGAGCGGAAGCAATTAACATCAGACCATACAGGTACTCGGGAGCTCAAAAGGACATCATCGAACAATCAGTGAGAGAACTAATGAATCAAGGCTTCAATTAGAAACAGCGACGGACTGTATGCATCACCAGTAGTCGTCATCAAGAAGAACGATAGTTCATAGCGAATGTTTGTGGGCTACCGTGAACTCAAAAAACACACGAACAAGGATAAAGTTCCCATTCCCTAATCAAAGAATTATTGGATGAACTACATGGGGCTAGTTGGTTTACAAAACTAGATTTACGCTTGGGTTATCACCAGATTCGAATACAACCTGAAAATATTTCGTAAATAGCGTTCAAGATGCACAAAGGACACTATGAATTCCTTGTTATGCCATTCAGCCTGAACAATGCACCATCCACGTTTCAAACGTGGATGAACGAACTGTTTAAACCATATCTCCGATGCTTCATCCAAGTGATTTTTGTTGACATTTTAATTTACAGTAAATCATTAGGAACACCTTATTATGACAAGGGAAACTCTGAAAGCCAACCAATTATATTTATGTGCAAGCAAGTATGTGTTTGGAGCAAGACAGGTTAAATATCTAGGATACAAAATTTCAGAGAAAGTAGTGGATACAAATGTAAGGAAGAGAAAGTAGTGGCTACAGATGTAAGGAAGGTAAAAATGATTGAAGATTAGCCAGAACCCAAGAATCTTAAAGAATTGATGAGCTTCTTGGGAATCACTGGATATTACAAACAATTTATTAAAGGGTATGGACTCATCGCTAGACCCTTCACTGAATTACTAAAGAAAGATAATTTCTTACAGTGGTGCTAGAAATAAGATGAGAAGGAAGCATTTGAAAAATTGAAGAGAGCAATCATGATAGATAGCGCTCCTTGATTTCTCAAAACCCTTTGTTGTGAAAGCAAATGCCAGCAGGTTGAGCATTGGAGCAATATTATAGCAAGAAGATCATCCCATCATATAGCTTAGCAAGACATTAGCTCCAAGACATCAAGGGCTATCAACATAATAAGTAGAGTTTTAGCCGTAATCAAAGCAATTAAACAATGGCATCACTACTTTAGTATCAACCCTTTCATTGTGAGAACAGACCACAAAAGTTTGAAGTATCTATTGAAGCAATGATTATTGACACCATTCTAACAGTCGTGACTTCTTAAGCTTTTGGGGTATGATTTCGAAGTTCAATATTGCAATGGGAAGGAGAACAAGTTGGTAGATGCTCTATCAAGATTCACTAGTTCAAAATTATTCGTGATGTCAGTTTCACAGACACATGGAGGATTGGTGGAAGAAATAAAAAAGCGTTAAGAAAAGGATCACACTGTACATGACTTGATAAGGAAATTAATGTCAGGGGAAATTGCCTGTAGCATATATGAATGGAAAAAATGGGATATTACGTTGAAAGGGCAAGCTGCTAATAGGTGCAAACATCGCACTTAGGGAACAATTAATCTAGTTGAGTCATGACGAAACAATATGGGGGAAGCTGCAAAAATTTTTCCATTGGAAAGGCTTAGCAAGGGACATAAATTACATTAAGAAATGCATAATCTGCCAAAAGAACAAGTATGATACATCTGCGACCACTTTAAATCCCAAAATGAAGTTGGAGGGAACTAAGCTTGGATTTTATCAAAGGGCTGCCGACATCCAAGAGAAATTTCGTGATAATAGTGGTGGTTGATTGATTCACCAAGTATGTAGACTTCATTCCTATAAAACATCCATATTCAGCAAGGGACATCGCGAAATTATTCCTTAATCACATTTTCAAGTTGCATGGAATGCTTGAAACTATCATTAGTGATGGAGACCCCACGTTTTTAGCAAATTTTGGCAAGAATTATTTAGATTGCAAGGAGTTAGCTTGAAATACTCAACAACTTATCATCCACAAACAAAGGCAATCAACAAAATCTTGGAGACTTATCTGAGATGTTTTTGCAGGGAAACACTACATAGGTGAAGTGAGTGCGTTCCTTTGGCTGAATGGTGGTATAATATAACATATCACTCAGTTATCAACGCAACATCTTTCGAATTTCTATATGGGCATCAACCACCTATTTATGTTCCATACCCCATTGGCGATTCGAAGATAGCAAAAGTAGATCAAGCTCTTAGGAATTGAGAAGCGAAGTCGGAGATAACAAGGTTTAAACAATAGAGAGCACATAATAGAATGAAGCAATAGGCAGACTCAAAAAGGTCAGAACAAGAATTCGAGGTGGATGACTTAATTTTATTGAAGCTACCACTGTATAAAGAACATTCCCTTCAAAGAAGGGGCAAACATAAATCGTCACTACTATACTGCGACCCTTACAAGATTCTGAAACGTGTGGGAAATGTAACTTATAAATTGGAGCTGCCTACAAGAATTCTATTCATCCAGTTTTTCACGTGTCACAACTTAAAAAGGCTCAAAATGGGACAAGGAAGAACTTCTACAGCATTACCCGAAGTGCTCACCACTACACAGCATGTTCTAGTAGTGGTGTTAGGGAGGAGAATGATCAAGAGAAACAATCGTTCAGCAACACAGCTGTTAATTCAATGGTCAGATGGCCGAAGCGAGAATGCTTCTTGGGAATATCTCTTTGAACTCCAGAAACGATTTCCAAGGGTTAACTTAGTGGACACAGAACTGAAGAGGGAGGGGATTGTTGCAGTGATTATCGAAGAAGACGAGTAAACCGTGTGACCTTTAAATGAATTAAAAAGGCATACAATGAGCAACATTGTTAAGGCATAATGATTCCAATGCACCGTTTAAATAAATCCACACAGCAACTATCCAAGATCTAGCACCTATTTTAGCTTTTTCTTTAAGTATATTTAACCGCTAGAATTGAGACAAGTATAACAGAAGTTGTTATTTCCCTTCCTTCTAAAATTCTCTCGTGATTTCCCCGTATCTTTTATTCCTTATTTCTCTCTCTTGTTCGAACCTTCACGCATCCAGTACAAAGTATCACAACAGGAAAAAAAAAAACAACAAAATTGACAAATCTAACATAAAATTGTGCGACAACCACATGAAATTTCAAGGTAAACAACTACACAAAATTACAAACAACACGCACTAAAACTTTAAAGGATAGAATAAAGAAACAAAATAGTTTCGAAAGTATAAAAAAGAATCTATATGAAATAGTTAAGAGAGGGTACTTTTCAAGAGCATCTTTAAGCTCAGTAGTAGCAGCTTTGGCCTCATCGAGACTCGGGGCTCCGCCAAACACGACCCGGTGCAACTCCTCCTCCTCCTCCTCCTGACCGCCGGCGAACTCCCACTCATCCAGCTCCCAAGACGGCTTCTGCACCGGCACGTCAGCAACACCGGACTGCTTCACGACGCCTTGGGAAACAATCGTCGGCGAAACAAGACGAGAGGCGCTGCGGACTGAGTGCTCGGCCGACGAGGTCGAGGATGAGAAGGCCCCGCGGAGACCAGGGCTTACGATTCCGATTCCGATACCGGCTGTCTTGGCTCCGATCACCCTCATGCTTCCTCCGCCCATTGTCAGTGAAATCGGAAACAAGAGAAGGGAGAATCAATGAAATATTTCGTTCAATTAGAATGAATTCCACAATTCAATGAATATTTGTGGCGTTAAATTTAATCTGATGTTCGGCTCGTGTCTAAAACGTCATGTCTTTCCGTTTTTTTATTTTAGTTTCCTTAACATTAAAGTTTTCATTTACATTAAGAATTACATTTCTAAGTTTCGAATAATCAGCTAACTATTCTTAAATTTTACTGTAAATTACTTTTCAAAATTTAATATAAATTGAATAACAATACTCAAATTAAATTATATCTTAGGTTATTAAAGAATAAATAATTAAAGGAATTTTTAGATTTTAATTTCTTCTTATTGTGGATTTTTTTAAAATTTCTTTGCTCTCATTCTGTAAATAAAATCTATTTAATTATTTTTCATTTCTTTTTTCTCTTTTCTGGCATTCTGTTAGTCACCTGCTTCTTCTTTTTTTCCTTAATTCTTTTTTTTTATTTATCGCAAACCTTTAAACCAATTCCTTACAAGAATACAAATGGCGTATATAGCATAATACTAGTTTTTGCTCCCAGATAAATATCACTAAGGGGGAGGTTGGTTCGTACAGGGGAATGGTAATAGGAATGTGAATGAATATAGTAAGGAATGTGAATGGATATTATCATTATAGTTATGATAGTTGGTTAAGAGGAAGGAATGCTTACCATTACCATAGATAGTAGTTGGTTTGTAAAAATACTAAGAAATAAAATTTTATTATAATTAATTTATTATATTATATTATATTATATTTTAATTAATTAATTATATTTTAATTAATTATATTGTAACTAATTAAGAATATTTTAATTACAATA
>JAOQMP010000005.1:25851517-25863484 GCA_027563575.1 Erythroxylum pedicellare
TCATATTAGGTGATTGGTCTTTTCATATAGCCATCTTAAAACAAATGAGAAGTGTCTCATTTAATGGCTTCTTTATGCTTGATTAAAGGAAGGTATGACGCATTGGATGCTCTCTTTTTCTTTCTTTACATGCATAACTAAAATTGATGTGTGCAAGAAAGTGTTCTTGCATTGTTTTGACCATCTCTCTCCTCTCACCTATGCATGGTCGAAACCTATAATGAGAAGTGTCTCATTGTTTCCTTCTTTCTTCTAAGAAAAAGCTCCTCCAAACATTTCTTCTCCTTTCCCACAAAAGGATCTTGTTAACCAAGTTGTCCAAGAAGAAAAAGTAGTAGATCAAAGTGCTTAAGGATACAATAATAAGGAGAGGAGAGATTGACGAAGAAAAGGATTCAAAAGCAAGAAGAAGGAGAGGATAGCATAGCGAGGAGTTAAAGTTGTAGCGAAGGAGTCGGTAATAATCTTCATCTTGTTCTAATGTTTATTATCCTTATACCGTATCATGTATAGATTGGCATGATGATTTATATTGATTCCACTGCAATTTAGATTTTTAAAATGTTTTGAAATCTACCATTTCTCCAAATATGACATGCTTTCTTTTTTTGATCCAACCGTTATACCCTAAAAACTACAGGTTATTCTAAAATAAAGATAATAGTAAGAACTCAACTTCAAAAAAGAATTAAAAACTCTTAAAGCTAGAATCAAATTTTGGTTCCTTCATGAAAGTTTTAGAACTATGTGTCTACTTTAATATTAAATTGAAGTTATCCAATTTAAAGGTCTACATGTCAAGATATATCTAAATTATAGAAATCTATTTGGTGGAGCCTAACCATTCAATAAGGTACATACCCAAATCAACTATGTTTAGTCTTATCATGCAAGAGCAACACAAAAATACATCAAATTTAACTAAAAACATCCCATTTACTTATGTAATACTCCTTTTATCAATTATCCTCACATAAAATTCATAAATTAAAGCAAACATATAAAAAATTTCCATATATATTTCATGTCCCAGTATGTATGTTCATGCCAAACCAAACAAATTATCCATTTATCCTTATCTTTTACATTAAGAATTGTTATATCTCTTACTATACTTAGATGTAATTAATTCATTATGTTCACTTTTTAATACACCCTAAACATGTTATAATAGTTCAAGGGTATTTTTGGGGTGTTATAGCCGAACATTTGTCACTTGTCTTTTGTTGTGCAGTCTCGAGTGGAGTGAGAGGTCATCAATCAAACGTAACTAGTTACGTTAACTTGCACTTACATAATATCTTAAGTACTTCTCCAATAGACCATTTGTCCTCTCCATTTGGCCTTCTGTTTGTGAGGTGAATCACTGTATGATACATTGGGAGAGATTTAAGGAGATGTCGAGATGATGACCTCATCACAGATTACCACTGTGGATGCAAATCCACACCTTTTATAATGGGCTAAGTTAAAGCATAAGGTGGTTTAAAGGAAAATTTTTCATTCACGAGTGTCTTGAGTGAACTTTCTGCATGTAAGACTCGAGTAAGGCTTCCATGCAAGTCTCAGGTATGTTTCTAAACGTTCTGCTTGTCTGTCTTTCAATACCATCTCTTCTTCTTCTTTAATGGAATCTTCTCTAGATCTCTAGCCTCCTACTTCTAATAAAGGCCAAGAGTATTTTGGTCTTTACCTTGGTAGTTTGGTCTTTCCCTTGCAACCTTCACCTCCTACCAACTCCCCTTTCTGCTTTTGAAACTTCCTTTTAAGACTTTCTAAACTGCCAAAGCTGGCTTTTCTTTTCTTAGCTCTGGCCCCTTACAACGTTGGCTTCTCCTGCCAAAGAAAAAGGTGAATTTCCACATTTTCTATCTCATTCCCCTCCTGTCTCTCCATCAAAACCATCTTCTTCAGACCCAATCCCCCCCACCCCTTCCTTAGCTCATACCCCATGAAAAAGCTACAAGTGTGGTGATGGGCAAGCTTTACAATATATAAGCCCTCAAAATACTACAAACTCCTAGATTGTGGGTGTAGTATGTGAGGTGTTGATCCCTCGAGGAGTGGTGAACTAATTCAATTCTAAGTTATCTAAGGCCCTAAGAATTATAAAAATGAAATAAAAAGTAGACGAAAAAGTAAACATGTGAAGACAATTAGTAGAAAATTAATTTGTAAATTAACATGAAAAGAGAGCAATACCAAATTCACAATGAGAAATCACACAAGAAGAAATTCTAAATTATGAGAAAGGGAGATTTTTCCTATCAATAATGCTAACCTAGTCATTTATGTGTTAATAAGGTGTTAGTTCTAAACTATCGAAGAGAGGATTACCCTCTCTCAAGTTATAATCAGAAACCCTAATTAATAGTCCCTAATTAGGATAAATAACAATCATGTAATCTCTCAATTACGAAGAGCTCTAACCCTAATTAATTTTTAAGCTTTCAAAAAAACAACCAAGTCTTACACAAGATCTCTCTGTATATAATAACTAATTTGATTAATTGCGTGGTCTATTAGATTACTTAACTCATTAACCTAGCCCAATCATTTTGTATTCAATTCACTCTCTCAATCTATTACCGTAGCATGAAGTTATAGTAATTAATCACAACACCCAAATGATTAAACATAAAAATAACTAGATTAACGTTAAATCAAGTCAAAATCCCTAAAGAAAATTAAAACATCATGATTAAACCCAAATCCATCAACATATTCAATCCATCTAAACATTTAAAGAAAAGAACATAAAGATGAATGAAATATAATTTGGAAGGGGATCGGGATGCCTCGGCAAAGTAGCAACAACAGAAGTTGGCTCCTTGCTCCTCTTCTTTCTCTTCTTCTTCTCTCTTCTTGGAGTTTTCCCAAAAGTGGCAAATTGGAAAACTCCTTTAGGGTTTCTTCTTTATCCTTTTTATACTATTTTCTATTTTAGGCAACCCTAGGGTTTTTTAGGGTTTGAAAATTTTGAAAAGTTTCTCAAAAACTTAAATTTGGAAGGTTATCTACATCTGTCCTCGATGCCACGATATTGGCACTTGATTTTCCTCTCTGTTACGATCATGGTGCCTTCTATTTGGTTTTGTCACGATCGTGGCTCATTGGCCACCATCATGGCCCTGAGTTTGGTTCTGAGCCTTCTTTGAATTTTCTCCGTTCTTCGATATTTGCCCTGAAACACTAACAAACACATCAAGGCACCTCAAACACATAAAATTCAAGCTCAATCGCGTGTTCTAACCCAAAAAGTACACAAAAAACAAATATCTAACTAACTAACACAATCCTAACCTAAATTTGCACTAATTGTTCTATTTAATAACTAAACACATACTAAACTACTAACTAAAACATTATACAATCTACCACTATCAAAGTGGTTGGAGACACCATACTTCCAGTCTAATTTTCAAACTACCTAAAGAGAATAAAGGTAAACTTATTGTATGCCCTAAGTTGGAAATTTTAGAAGAAGGTGCTCGAAGGTGGAATCCACCCTTTTTGGATTCTTTTTTAATGAAAGACCACCCTTTCCAGCCATTCACCAATGGGCACATAGAGTTTTGTCAAACAAGGGAATGGTTGATGTGCTTTTTCCATATCATAATATTATTCTTTTTACTTTTTCTTCAACCTCTGAAGCCTACAAAATACTCAAGAAGGGACCTTGACATGTAAAGAATCAACCTCAACTTTTTGCAACATGGTAGCCTAGTTTGAATATAGAAACTATTAAAATTCAAAGCATCCCACTCTGGATCAACTTTCATAATGTACCCCTTAAGTATTGAACTTCTTAGGGGTTAAGTGCCTCAACAAGTTTCATTAGGAAGCCTTTATGTATTGATGAGAACACTACCAAAAAAAGGAGAATAGGTTATGCAAGTATTTGTTTAAATGTTCAAATGTCCAAATGAACTCCCCATAATGAGGCTAGGAGAGGAGAATAAACTGTAAGAAGATAACATTGCTATCTCCTATCGCTGGAAACCACCTTCTAAATTCTAAGAAAAAGTTTGGAAAGCAACAAGGTGAACCTTTAAAATAGTTTCTTATCAAGAGCTAAGGGGTACTGAGATAAATGAAATGGAAGAGCATAGTACAAGTCAGTAGCAGTTGATAGTACTGAGCCTCTAACAGATGTCAATAGTCAAATTGTTAACACTAGTTTGAATCCTACAATGCATACTAAAACTAATATAAATCCTGGATGCTTTTCCAATTCGGATGATTCCTTAATGAACCATGATCACAATAACATGCTTGTTAATTCCCTAGGTACTCAAAACGGGACATTCACTACTGATGAAACATAAGATGCAACTCTATTATTTAAAGCCATTGGAACTCCAAAAGTTGAAGCCAATCCTATACTAACCTATCAAACTAGATCTGCAACTCCAATAGTTGATGTCACTCCCTTACCAGCCTATCAAACCACAAATGGAATAGAATATAATAATGAAGAATCAATGAGCAATTCCAAACAATGGTGAGAAGAAGATCTCAAAGGAGCAAGGGTAAAGGCTCCAAATGTAAGCATTAATATATCAATATTAGTTTGGAATGTTGGAAGGTTAAATTGCCTAACAAAGCAAGCTGCTTTAAAGTATTTTTTTATAAGTGAAAAGCCTTTTATAGTAAGGTTACTACAAACAAAAATAAACTTTAAAAATGTTAGTAAACTGAAGATTTGGGGATCTCAATGGAAAATGCTTACCAATCACCCTCATTACGCTTATGGGAGAGTCATAATTTGTTATAAAGTAGATGTCATTCTAGTTGATGTTATTAATTTAACTGATCAAGCTATGCATCTCAGAATTTACTTCCTACAAGAGAAGACAAACATTATCATCTCCTTCATATACGCCAATAATTTTGGCATTCAGAGAAAAGATTTGTAGAGCAACCTTATAAATCTCAACAGAAGCATTGATAAACCTTAGCTGATATGTGGTGATTTTAACTTGACACTACACATGTCAGAGGTTGAAGGCAATTGCAACGTAAGGAATTTTTTTGAAGATTTTACATAATATGTGGAAAACTTGGATGTTACAAATTTGAAACATATTGGACATAAGTTCACCTAGTCTAACAAATAATGTTCCAATTGATTTATTATTGAGAAAGTTTTAATATATTTAAAAAACCCCTCAAAATATTACAAGCTTATAGGTCGCAAGTGTAGTATAAGAGGTGTCGATCCCTCGATGATTTGGTAAACAAATCAAATTATAAGTAGTGTAAGGCCTAAACGATAATTAAAATGAAAAGAAAAACTAAACAGAAACGTAAATACGAGAATATGGAATGATAGAAATAAGAATTCTACATTAAGCAAGCAAATTAAATTGAGCACCACCAATTTGACAATTGAAAATCAACCAAGAAGAATTGACCGATTATAAAAGAAGGGGATTTATCCTATCATCAATGTTAATCTAGTCACTCATGTGTTAATATGGTGTCGATTATAAACTATCAAGAGGTGAATTGCTCTCTCTCAAGTTATAATCACTAAACCCTAATTGATAATCCCTAATTAAGTCAAGTAACTGAAAATGTAATCTCTCAATTAACGATCAGACTGCTACCTAATTAGTTTTTAAGTGTTCTAATGAATAACTGGGTCCTCACACGAGATCTCTCTCGATAAAAATTACCGATTTGATTAATCGCAAGGTCTATCGAGTAACTTAACTTTCATTAAACCAACCTAATAATTTTTATTCGGTTCATCCTCTCAGTTTGTTACCGAAACATGCAAGCACCATAATTAATCACAACACCTAACCAATCAACACAAAAGATAACTAAAATAACATTGAATCATTTCAAAATCCCTAAAGAGTTTAGAACATCATCCAATCCAAACCCATCATCATCATTACATTCATCGTATACATTCAAAGAAAAGAATAATAAGATGAAATGGAAATGTCACTTTAAAAGGATCAGGATGGCCCGGGAATGCAGTAACTGTAGCAGCCAACTCCTCTTTCTCCTCTTCTTCCTCTTCTCTCTTCTTTCTTAAAAGTTTTTCAAATGTAGCAGAAAAGGAGGCTCCATTTAGGGTTACATCTCTTTTCCTTATATAGTTTTCCAATTAGTGTAACCCTAGGGTCTTTTCAGGTTTCGAAAAGTCTAAAAAGTCCCTTGAAACATAAAACCTAAAGCATCCCCGCATCTATCCCGCACAGGCCACGATCATGGCCCTTAGTGACATGATCGTGTCCAAGATTTTGGCCTTCTACCATGATCGTGACTCTTTACACCTGCTTCTGTCATGATCGTGGCCCTTGGTTAGTTCCCGGGTCTTCTTTGAATCTTCTTCGTTTTCCAATCTTTGCCTTGAAATAATAATAAACTCATTAAGGCACCTCAAATATATAAGATTAAAGCTCAAGAGCATACTCTAACTCACAAAATGCTTAAAACACAAATATCTACTAACTAACGCAATTCTAACCTAAACACGCAAAATCCACGTCTAAGTACTCTAGACTCTATATACATATTAATCAAGACCTAGATGTCAAGTTTACTCACCCCTGTCATTTGTACACACACATTGATAATTATTTGGTCAATCAAACTTGTAACTATTCCTAAGTAAATTTTCATGAAAAGTCAAGCTACTCATAAGTTTGGTAGGTTTTTATTTGACTAACATTCTTTGTGTTACTTTTTATGGACATAGACCTAGCCTTTTTACGCGGAGGCAAATATTTGTGATGAATGTTAATCTAATTACTCAACTAGGTTATGTTTTTATTAGACAACTTGGTTGGAATGTCATTACATCCTTTTGACGTAGAAGCAAACATTTGTGATAAACGTTGATCTAGTTACTCAGCTACATCACATTCTCAACTGGCTATTAGCTCTATTAACTTGAATGCCAGCGGAATAGTTATTTTAATTGAAATTAACACACACCTTTTTTTCACATTTAATAATGCCTACTATATTGCTTTAGCTAATCATTCTCATGAAAATATACTAACAATGCTACTTACTTTATGGGCCTAAAATTATAAATGAATGTGTCAAATTTCTAGGGAGAATAAACTAGCATCATAACCAAATTAACATGCATATTTAACCAAAGAACTTATGTCATTAATTTTACAAGCTAATAAATCTTAGTAACCTAAATGACTATATTCAAAATTAAATCGATTCCGTTAAATGCTAGCCATTGACACATTCATACGAATTACACCATGCAAACCTAAACATACTAACATACGATACAAAAAATTCACATTCAAAACAAAAACAAAAATATAATGCACACAATTCTCCCCACACTCGAACAACACATTGTCCTCAATATGAGAAGAGAAAACAACAACACATAAGGTGGGAATACAAACACATAAATTAAAGTGAAACATAAGAACAAAATAAAGATAGAAATGAAAAGATAAAAGGTAAGAGCACAAAATTGTCATGGTGATGGTGGTAGTGTTGAGATCAAATCTGCTTGACACCCGAGATTGTTGTCCTATCTTATAATTGCTTAAAGAGAGTAAGAGAATAACCCCAAACCATTCCAAATCATTAAAAATTATTTTTAAAATTCAAAATAAATCTAACTACACAAAAAAATTTAAAATTAACTACTGAACATGCTAATTTATGGTCATTAGCTTGACCTTACATCTATCGAAAACTTAAGCAAGATCAATTCTGGGTGGCTTGCTACCACCTGTGTCTTCCAATTTTAGTTTCGTAGCTCATAAATAAGATACATATTGAGAGATAATGAAAAGAAAATAATCTATCAAATTAAGGAAACCTAATAAGCTCAATAATGTTCTTTTTGACAACAAATTGTCAACAAAATAGGGAATAATGAAACTCCCTAAATTTGCTATTGGATCTAACAATTTGCCCTGTATGAGGGTGATCTTTTCTTGTTCTTCTTCAGTCACCCTTATCTCATCTTTAGCTTCCACTTCATGAATAAAGATTTTCTTATATGCTTTAAGCTCTATGTCCGTTGTCATCTATTCTTCGTCCTTTTGTTCCTTAGAAGATTTGAACACATTAATTGTTCTGAATGAGCCACTCTCCTTTGGATTCTTGAATGTCTTGTTCATGCTAAATTTTACTTGTTCATCTCCAATTCGAATGATGAGGTTGTCTTTATGGGCATTGATCACGGCTTTTCCAATGGTAAAAAATGATAAGCCAAGGATTAGCAAACAATTTTGATCATCTTTAAAGTCTAACACGATAAAATCCTTAAGTTAGTATATGAGACATATGA
Organism: Erythroxylum pedicellare; assembly: GCA_027563575.1. NCBI lineage: Eukaryota > Viridiplantae > Streptophyta > Magnoliopsida > Malpighiales > Erythroxylaceae > Erythroxylum > Erythroxylum pedicellare. The sequence continues at coordinate 25,859,814 of JAOQMP010000005.1, forward strand.
GAGATACTAATGATATCTTAAAAATTGGCATGATTTGACATATGTTTGTGTGCATAAGAAGAATATTCAATAGCAGACGAGATTGAATATGAGACTAAGGTTGATTAAAAAAGTTATGTCGTGCTATATCTAATGTTGCAATGAAAATCTATCATCTATCTTACACAAGTGGGTTGAATTCAACTTAGTAATGGATCGATGTGACTATGCTATAAATATGTTTAGATAGAGTAAGAATTGATATAGGTTGGGATGATTAACCAACAACTCATCAATACATTTAATCATTTAAAATGTGAAAATATATTGACATATGTAAAGAACATAAAGTAAAAGATAAAAAGAAGTGGAAGGACTACATAACATGTTGGAAGAAATGAAAGCATTTCGTCAAGTAGTGCAAACATATGGTGGTGATGTGACAAAGAAGTGACCTCATTAAAAGACCATGTTCTCTATCATGTCACTAGAGTTAGTCGTTGAAAAAGTGTTACTGCACACTAATCTAATAAGTTAAGGGTGAAAATAAATAATTGTATTGCTTAATTGCTAAGTTTTTATAAGTTTCTACAAAAATATCTCACGTTATTCACTTTATGTAGATTGTATATTTAGTTAAGTATAAAAGAGTTTAAGAGTTTTATAGAAGTTCAAGTAGTTGGATTAGAAATTTCTTATGTATTTATTAGAGAGAATTTCAACTTATCCTTTTTACTATTTTTATGAATAATAATAATAAAAGGTTAGATTTTTTTTGTCTCCTTTATTTTTAATGAGCTATATATACATTTATGTCATTTAACTGTCGAATGAATACTAAAAGAAAAATAAACGTGAAGGGTGTAAAGGCTAAAATAAATGTAGCTCCACGATCACAAAAGAAAGTTCAATTGGGTTTTAACGAGTTTAACTTTAATAATTTTCGACCCAACGCCTAACTTGCAAACAGTCGAAAGCACAAGAAACTGACATCCTCATCACCGGTTACTTTGGACATTCAGTCAAACATTGGCCCACGGTGGTCAAATGACGTAGTTCCGTCGCTTACCACTGTCCCCAGCAGGTGATTTCAACATTGTGCTTTAGAAAATTCCTTGGCAAAGGCAAGGCTGTTAGCAGCCAAGAGAAGCTAACTCACCATGTCTCTCCTAGTTACAAGACTTTCATGCATGTAAATTTCACCTAGGTGATGGGGCTTTGGCTGTCAGTGCCTTTGCACTGATCTGGCTAATATCTCTCTCATTTGTGGTCAACCAAATGTATGCGTTTACTTTTTAACCATACTGAACTGTTGAAATTATGTATCGGAATGCTTCATAGTCCTGTTTTCTGTAGACAATATTTTTAAGGAGGTTAAATTCTTATTGTCCCCCACCCCAAGTTAACTGAAGTTCCCTTCTCGCCTAACCTTGGTTTTTCACTTCGGAGTGGTACCCATAAATATCGTCTTGGTTGTTGATGAATAATGAAAGGTATGGTTATATTATCTTTTGAATCTGATGATTGGATATGTGAATTGATTAGGTTGCTTTCAAGCATTCGTAGGGGACCCTAACTTTCTAAATGAACTATTGAAACATTGCTTCAAATAAGGGAAAAGTTAATTTTCTTTGCATATTCTCATTATTGTACTTTTAATTTCTGGACAAGCAGCGATTTTGATCCAGCCATAGAGTGCCAAAGATATTGCTGAGGGAAAAAAAGAAACAATCAAACAAGAAAAAGGCAAAAGGCAATGAAAGTTGAAATGACATTAAATTATCCTGTATCAGAGCTTCTCATTTTGGTAACGAACAGTTTGAGATTTGATCTTAAGTTTGAAATTTACCAATGCAAACCAAGTTTGACATTATCTAAAGTTGCATATTAGTTGTAATTAGCGTTCCTATCAGTTAAAAAAGTAACAGTTTTCTACCTCAAGAAGTTTCAATTGATCATCCTCTTCTCAGCCTTGTATGTACCTACCTCCATCGTAGCTCTCAAGAATCAAGCACAATATTCGAAGGTGCATTGCTTAAAGAGGTCTAGACCTTCAAAGACAATCAAATAACTACATATGAATAAGGCATCAAACGAAAAGAGACTTCAACGAACAATCTCCTATTCTTTCATTAAGGCTCATTGGGTACTACATTATAAAACAATAAGAACTCTAATCAATACCCTCTTTTGGCCCCAGGCACCAACAACCAAGGGTAGTTTACTGCTCCCAAATTCTAAACCCTCCTCTCTTAAATAGTCTTTTCTCTTTTCCTCCCCGCGAAATTATCCCTTATAAACCTCATCGTTTCTCTCTCATATCCACTTTTTCCTAAGCAACAACAGGTAGTCATGGCCATCTTTAACGTCAAAACTCCAATCTTTTCAGCCACACTGACCCTGTTGCTCTTTCTCTGTCAACCACTGTCCTTGTCCTCTTCAATCCATGAACTGCTCATCTCCAAAGGGTTACCAGCTGGTCTACTTCCAAAGGACGTAAAAAACTTCACTCTATCTGAAGATGGTCGTTTAGAGGTGTTTCTTGATGGGCCATGCTTGACCAAGTATGAGAATAGGGTGTTCTTTGACAGTGTAGTGAGAGCTAATCTCAACTATGGTAGTCTTGTTGGAGTTGTTGGCTTGTCTCAGGAAGAGCTCTTTCTGTGGCTGCCAGTAAAAGATATCATTGTTAACGACCCAAAATCAGGTCTCATATTGTTTGACATTGCGGTTGCATACAAGCAACTATCTTTATCACTTTTTGAAGTCCCACCAAGTTGCAGGTCTCAAGGTGCAGGGTTCTTAATCTTTCATCAGTTTAACTTAATCTTCGTATTAAATACCTTAAAGACTGTTGATTGCTTTGATGGAGTTGGCCTCTATTTTTTCCCTGTATGGCCTAATCTGGGGTGGATTTACTTTGACGAGAATATGAGTTTAAGTCGGAAGTGTTTAGGTTATGAAACAGCTTAGCTTGATAAGCCGTCATGTTTAGGAGTTCCTTCTCTTTTTCTGTTTCCTAGCTATTTTGTATCTTCTTGTATTCAACACAATGCATTTTTCTAAATATGAACTTCCAAAGGGCTATCATGAAATTTCCCGTGAATAACATTGTGGTACAAGCGTTTCCATGCATGATGTGCACTTTTTCATGTCAATTTCTTCTCATTTCCAAGTATCATTTTCTTTCACAAATAGAAAAGGAATCATTGAAGGCCTAGGGTTCTAATCATGTGATTTTTGCAGGTATATTGAAGTATCATGTGATGAGAAAGAAGATAGGATTTGACACTAAGATAGTAAAACGCCAGCCGCCCAATCTTCTGTTCAACCCCTGTCCTTTTCCTGAAAATTAAAAGTGAAAATGCTATGGAGTGTGTTTGTTTTTCTAATTAAAGAAAAGATTAGGCTTGTTAGAAAGTTTGGGGGATTGTAACTACAGCTGGGCAATTCTGATTGTAACTACAGCTGGGCAATTCTGGAATCTAATCTCCTATTCAAGTTAGAAGCTCCATTCTCCAAGGTCCTAACTGTTGGGAAATTGAGTCCAGATCTGGTCCGAACCGCAGCAGAATAATCACGAAACTTTTTCGTGACTTTTGATTTCCTGAAAAACAAGATCTATTTAATTCTATAAAATGATTAACACGAATCAAAATAAAGCGGAAATTTAATTCGTACCTTATTCCGAA
>JAOQMP010000005.1:25863584-25885263 GCA_027563575.1 Erythroxylum pedicellare
ATAATAGATGCCTACATCAAAATGTGCTGCAAAAGACACGAGTCAATCGGCACGTCTGTTGCTCTCTCGGTAAATATCCTGATGAGCAACAGTCCAATTTCGAGCAAACAGCTCGTGAATGCCCCTGACTATAGGGTTGAGCGCTAGAGAATGAAAGTCGACGGAGGAAAGGATCTCAATCATCGCTGCAGAAACAACTTCAAGCTCTATCCGGCGATAACCCAGATTCTAAGTGAGAGTAAGTCCAAAATAAATTCCCCAAAGCTCTGCAGTCAGTGCAGAGCACCATTCGAGGTTGTGCGTGAAACCTTTCATCCAATTGCCTGCACTATCCCGTAGTAGTCCACTGGTTGATGCGGAGGACGCGGAGTGCTTACAGGCGCCATCAGTGTTTAATTTAACCCACCCGGGTGGAGGTGAGGTACAACTGATGAGTCTGTTTGGTCGAAGGCGAGCTGTAGCGTGCGGACATCGGGTCCACCTGGCAGCCTGTTGTTCCTGACCTGCATAAGACAAAATAGACGAAGAGGGTGAGTTAGGTCATTGCCAGTGCTTCTCAAAGACGGACGAATTTCTCCATTTCCATAAGAACCAACATGTGATGCCAAAAATAAGCGACCAGTCGGGACCAAAAACATGTTGGTGGTTCTAGATATTGGTAGTGAGCCAAGCGGGGGTAGTCATGGTGAAAAAATCGGGAGGCAGGAGGTGAGGAGGGAAGGCTTTCCACACTCGTCTGGACCGGTCACAGTCTCACATGACATGAAGCGAGGATTCCAGTAAGTGACAATGGGACAGTCGTCATTGGGAGCGAGGTGCTTGCGAACACGCTGTTGATTCGTAAGTAAACGATCGTGTACAAAAAGTCATAGGAAGGAACAGATTCGTTGTGGGCCGTCCCACATCCAGATGACCTTCCACAGAGTAAGGGAGGAAGTCTCTTCGTGGCCCATAATCATTGAATAAGTGGAATGAACCGTGAAAAGGCCATTAGTAGAAGGACCCCAAATTAACTTATCCGGTCCAAGGAAGGCTTTAGGGGGAAACGCTCCGGCTATGGCCCGAACAATTGACGACGGTAGGTAATGTTGAAAACTCGCCCAATCCTAATTCCCGTCGCTGGTGACAAAATGTTGCACCCGGAGGTTGTGCATACTAGTCGGGAGAGGGGCCGTGACATAGGATAGCATAAGGCCGATGCCCGAAATCCAAGAGTCAGTCCAGAAACAAGTGCTGGCACCATCACCGATCATCCATTGTATGCCTTTCATAACTATAGGCCACGTCGCCTTAATGCTCCACCAAACCATGGAACCCCCTTTAGTGTCCAACGAGGTGGGGAGGTGGGTGACATCAAAATGATATTTCGCTTGGAGGACCTTGACCCAAAGAGTGTGTGGTTTGGCTATAAGGGTCCACCCCAATTTTGCTAAAAAAGCATCGTTGGTCTCCCTAATTATCCGGATGCCAAGCCCTCCCAAACTTTTCAGTTTACAAACCTCCCCCCAAGAGACTATATGGAGACGTTGTTGTCCATTCGACGAGCCCCATAGGAATTGTCTAATCAGTTTCTCCAACTCGTCACAGAGTCTGCGGGAAAGACGAACAGTCTGCATAGGATAGCTGGGAAGGGTCGCGATGACAAATTGGGTCAGCGTGAGACGGCCAGCAAAAGACAACAGGTTGGCTGTCCAGCCAAATAATCTCTGGTGAGCATTATCCAAGATGTACTGATAGGTCCGTTTGCTAACTTGGTCATGCAGAATAGGTACCCCAATATAACGGCCAAGGTTTGTCGTCTGGTTAAATCCCATAGCACGGCTTAAGGATCGAGCAAGGAGTGGAGGAGTATTCTTGGAGAAGTAGCATTGGGATTTGTCTGGACTAACTCGTTGGCCTGAAGCAGCGCAAAAGGTGTCAAAAATGTCCCAAATAACTGAAACTTGAGCGAGAGAGGCTTCAGAGAACAAGATAAGGTCGTCCGCAAAGAATAAATGGGAGAGAGGCGGTCTATGACAGCCTAACGTCATAGGTTGCCATCGTCCTTGGGCCACTGCGTGGTTAATGGAATTCCCTAGGTGTTCCATACAGAGGACAAAAAGGTAAGGTGAGATGGGGTCACCCTGTCGAATACCCCTAGAAGGCCTAAATGTCTCTCCCAATTCACCATTCCAAGCAATTTGAAAGGAGACTGTAGTAATGCACTTCGTGATGAGATTGATCAAAGACTCTAGAAGCCCTATAGCAAATAAAGTGCCATAAGAGCCTGTCGTACGCTTTCTCGAGGTGCCATAAAGTGCCATGATGCCTTTCCGACCTGTTTTCCTGTGCATAATGTGGATGACTTCTTGAGTGACGATAATGTTATCCGTAATTGACCGCCCGGGAATAAAACTGCATTGGGAAGGGGCGACCAGATTGTCTAGGAATGGTTGAAGCTGATTAAAAATGATCTTGGTGATAGCTTTATAAAGAATAGTACACAAAGCAATAGGCCGGAACTGCTTAATCGACCGTGGGGACAACGTCTTGGGTATAAGGACCAGTATAGTCCAATTCAGGTCAGATTCTTAAGTTTTGTGTCGAAAGATACGCTGCAGGAAACCAGTCAGAGAAGGGCCAACGAGGTCCCATTGGGATTGGTAGAATAGAGCTGTGAACCCATCATACCCAGGGGCCTTATTCGGGGCCATGGAGAAGAAAGCCTGCTTGATTTCCTCAGGTCTGAGGGACTAGCCAAGTCCTCCTTCGCACATGGTGGAAGGGTACCAGTCTGGCCTAGGAACTGCCAGACTCGGGGAGGTTGTCTGTCAGCCATTTATAAGTGCTCAAAGTAGCTTTGGGCTAGATTCCGAGAAATTTGGTCCAGTCCTGGTTTATTTATAACATTAGATGGACGCAAACATACAGCTTGTAGCTGTAGGAGTGTGCATCTTTATATCATCGCTGAGTACTTTTGATCTGTTAGTGGGCCTTTGTTTGGAGAAAAGATCCTTTGTCCAATATTATGTCCAATATTATAGTGTTTTATTTTGTTCCACGGATTTCGTATTTATTTATGCGGGATCCACGCGGGACCTAAATAAATAAATGACTGAGATTTTATGAGACAAAATAAGACATCATAAAATTGGACAGAGGATCCAGACTCCTTTGTTTGGTCATCCTAGTTTCAAGGAATTGGAATAACTATGTGAACTCAATAATAAGATTTTGTTGAATAATGTAACCAAATTATTAAGTTTACAGAAGATCGACAATTACAATCTTCTCTAAGTTAATAAAGTAAAATCATATTATTAAATTGCAAGGTATAGTAACTAGAAAAAGTAGAGAAAAAAAAAACCTAGCACAAAAAGGAACATCATTTTTATTAAAAACGAGATGGGTCATTTTCCTAAATCATATTTATTATTCTAAATATACATACAAGTTGTTGAAAATATTTCAATCTTTTCTATTAATGAGCCATACAAATTAATTTCTTTACAATCTTTTATAACAAATATTTAGGATTATCTCCATTTTTAGATTGTTATTGTAGTATAGTAAAGTAGAATAATAAAAATTAATTATTAAAAAAAGACAAATATCTTTTATTTTGAAAAAAATAAAGGTAATGGATGACTAAAATTTGTTTCGAATAATTCATTATAGTAATGAATATCTCATTCACTTTTCTTATAATTATTATATTAAAAATGGCAAACTAAAATATTCAAATACAATTGGTTTCATACCCACCTAAAATATTAAGATTTAAGAGAAATTGATTAAACATATTTTTATATAAATTTTAAATATATTGGTGACTGACTGGAGAAGTAAAGAAAGAAAAATAAGAAGATAAAAAAAGTAAAATAATTCTTCTACCAAAACTATATACAATTTTACAATCAACTCATGCAGCTCATCATAATCAAATCAGCTTTCATAATTATAGGTTTTAGAATGAATAATATCTTCTCTCCATTTGGAATAACTACAATATCTTTCATTTAATCTCATAGTTGTAATCCTTTTTAGTTCTTTCATAGTTATAGGTTTCAGGATGAATAATATCTTCTCTCCATTTGGGATATCTACAATATCTTTCATTTAAGCCCATAATTGTAATCCTTTTTAGTTACAAGTTTTTTTTATCCCTATAATTTGACTTGTATAATTGGATTGCATTTAATAGCTTAATTAAATTCTTCTTTTCTAAAAAAATATAGAAAAAAGAAAATAAAAAGTAATCCTATCATGTTATGTTGTAAACCAAACTATTCATATAATAGACAGAGGTGATATAGAAAGTCTGTTAGGCATGATTCATAAGGTTATATAATAGTGTTAATATATTTGATTTTGCCTAACCTAATCAAGAATAAAATCACATAGGGATTATTGTTATTAGAGAATCTCTTTATATGTTAACCAAGTGGTCTTTCTTATGATAGATGTATTACAACTTTTGCCCATCCAACTTGTCTCATCTTGACTTCATTTAATTTTTATTTTAAGGAATTTGGCCTATATAGGAGAAAATAGAAGAATCTATTATGCAATAGAAAATTAAAGAATTTGTCGTTCAATTTTTTCCAGCCCTATCTCTTATAATCTTGTAAACTAACATGAACATACCCTTGTTGAAAACTAATTTGTTGCTTAACTTGGTAAATTAGACTTTTATGGACAAGATATAAGAAGTGAGAATGCTAACATGAGTAACGAAAAATTCTGTGAAAAGCATAACTGTGTAATGTGGAAGACTTTAGTCGATGCAGATTAAATTAATAAAAAAACTCTCTTTTACTTATTCTTCTACTAGGCATCAGTCTCCCTTAATTTATTAAGGGTGAATTACTAAAAAAAAACTCAAAATTTTGTCAATTTTTAATTATAGTCTTAATTTTAAAAAGTAACAATAAAATGCGCAAAGTTTCAATTTTTTCAATTCTAGCCCAAATTTGAAAAAGTGGCAATAAAATGTTGAAACTTTGAATTTCTTCGATTCTAGCCCAACATTATTTGTTATTCTCCTAAGGTTCTCAGTCCCCTATCTTTTGTTTGTTTGTTTTACTCCTCAAACTACTCTCGCATTATAGCATACTACAAGAGTAAGCTCTTCATTTTTAGTTCATTCTTCTGATGCCCTCGTGTGAGGGCATCGGGGTTATGTAATATGAAAATCAAAGGGTAAGCACATCGAGTGAACAAACTAAAAATGAAGAAAAAACTAAAATCAAAGCATAAGATCGTCAGGGTTGCGTAATCTGATTTACATCATTTTTAAACAATGACAACGTTTCATTAATTTTCATTTGTTGTGTTAATTTTGGCTAACGCGTATAAATAGTTAAGATTTCTGAAATACGTAGCAAGCTATGTTAGCAAACTTAACAGAAACACTAACATTGGGCTAAAATTGAAAAAAATGAAAGTTTGAGCATTTTATTACTACTTTTTGCAGTCTGGGCTACAGTTGGAAATTTTTTTAAAAGCTTTGGCTCCTTTATTGAGGGATGTTCCTTAAATTCAGTCCCTTTAACAAAGATTCTGAAGAAGAATGTGCCCTTTCAATAGATTAATGAGTGTCAGAGGAGTTTTGAGGAGTTAAAACATTGGTTGACTACGGCACTGGTGTTAATTGTCCTATCAGGATCTGGAGGATATATAGCATACAGTGATCCTTCACACTATAGATTAGGTTGTGTTCTGATGCAGTATGGTAAAGTGATCACATATACATCGAGACAGTTGAGATCCCACAAATTTAGCTATCTAATTCATGATCTAGAACTTGCTGCAATGGTTTTTGCCCTGAAGATTTGGAGACACTATCTATATGGGAAGACTTTTCAAATATTTATAGACTGTAAAAGTATAAAATATTTGTTAAGATAGAAGGAGTTGAATATGAGACAAAAGAGATGGATTGATTAAAAGATTATGATTGCACGATAGAGTATCACCTTAGGAAAGCTAACATGGTGGCTGGTGCCTTAAGTAGAAAATCTAATAGCAGGGTGGCCCTGATACACTCATATGTTCGTATATCTTTAGGACTTAATTCAGAGTCATTTATGTTTCTTTTACATTCATCTATAGCTGGATTATCATGTTTTAGTATTATTCGAGGTTCGTTGACGTAAAATGCATAAATAAAACAAATAGACATGAATTGCACTTTTTATGATTTTGGCATATTTTACCTTTATTCATTGTGGGATTTTTATCTCAAGATTGGTTTAGGCAAAACTTCTAAACTTTAATAATTAAATTCTTGACTCATTGATGGATTGTTTGGGACTAATTGCAGATTTTTCTAAGCTGGAACTCAGGAGAAATAAATTCCCAAATTTTGCGTTAGAGTTTGGATCACCAAAATGACCTTTTAACTATATCATAACTTTTGACTCAAATGGTGGAATTCAGTGATTCAAGTCTCAGATTGAAGCTAACTCAAATACAAAGCCACTGATAAAATTTGAGCTCTTAAATCAACACCATTTGATTTTTATACACTGTAAAAATTGACCCTAGTGTATTGTCAAAAATGCAATTCAAAGTTAACAAAATTTTAATCGATTTTCAAAGCACTTGGATGGCATGGCATGACTCCATTAGTTACTTAAAGATGACTCTATGTCCACCTTAAGAAGCTAAGCCACTTTGGATGGCTGGTGAGGCAGATGCTGAAGGGTGGTTGTGACCTCTATCAATTGACGTGAAGAGGAGGAATTTGTTTCGCAGTTGGCCTATTAATTAGGTCAGCCACATCATGATAGATATGATATATATATATATATATATATATGACTTTGGTCTCTAGGTGTAGGAATCTTTTCCTATGGATTATTTTTCATACTTCCTAGTCACACTCTTTCTTTTTAAATCTTTTCGAAAGGAACACAATTGTCTTAGACCATTCGGTGGTAACAACATTTTACTAGGTATGTGTAGCTAAGTTTATATTTCAATTGTAAAGGGTAATGCCCTTTGAACCTATATTAATTCATGAGGATTTAATCTTAATCGATTCTTGTGTTCATGATTTGCAAACATGTGTTTGAATTCTGATACTTTAATGGCTAATCTAAACTCGTAAATCTTAAAATCCGGAATTAAGGTTTATAAGGGATTTTTAGATGCTATTTGATTAATTGAAGGTAGTAGTAGCCAAATTAATTGATTTATATCTAGGTTTTTGATAGTAGTTGGCAAACCTAATCTGAGAGAATTTGAATTTTGTCTTAAACTGATGATAGTAGCTGTCAAAGTTTTGAAGGTAAGATCATTAAACCGACTATAGTAACGCTCGTACACGACATAGGTGGATTAGTAGTTATAAATCCTATGATTGTTTGCGAAGATTTGTTTTCTTAGTAGTTAAGAAGCATAAAAACAGTAAGTTAGTGATCCGTGATTATGTAAACATAGTACAAAAATAATTCCTAGAGTCCGATGAATGAATTAATTGGTTTCGTTGGCGAAATCCTTTGCAATTGAACTTTTCATAATTCTGTTTTTTATCCTAATCTTTCAATTATGGTTTCTTTCGAATTTTGATTTAGCATTTGTTTAATTTCATGTTCTTTAAATTCTGAATTGTCGAGATCAAACCCCCTAATCATTTATTTTCGTGCATTAGTTTGAGATCAATTTAGTTGATTTCGTTTAGTTGTTGTTTGCATCAAATCTGATTTTATTCGCGTTAGATTATCTTTTGATTTCTATTTTCCATTAACTGTTTCTGTTTTCTGTTTTAGTTAGTAGTTTGCATTTGATACTTAATCATTTAGGTTAGATTGCGTTTTAGATATTAAATTTTTGTTTCGTTTCTATTTTTGTGTTGGATTTCATGAAAGAAATTTCATTGACAAGTTTGACGATAGTTAGCATTCCATTATCTGATCTTTGAGGGAACGATCCCTACTCCTATATACTACTTGTTATTCATTTAGGGTTAATTGGCAAGGGTAACGACACCTTGGCAGGCCCAGATTCAGACTATGAGGTTACCTAATATAGTTCAATTGAGAGCCTTGAATGTTGAGTCAAAAGTGGGACAGAATGAGGCATTAACAGCTGCATTAAAGCTCAGGCAAGTGTTACACAAAAGGATTGGAAAAGCTCAAATTAAGCATATAGAATTTGTGAAGCTTGTTGAGAAGTTAAAGCAGGATTCTGGTTCTGATTTTGAGTTGAAGGATGATACATTGTGGTTAAAGCAGAGATTGTGTGTATTAGACATGTACGGTTTGAGAAAAGAGATTTTGGAGGAAGCTCACATAGCATCTTATGTTATGCATCTTGGTACTACTAAGATATATAATACACTAAAACAATATTTCTGTTAGCAAGGGATGACGAAACAAGTAGTCTAACTTGTCAACAGATCAAAGCAGAACATCAGGCTCCAGTTAGGAAAATACAGTCCTTGCCAATTCTAGAGTGGAAATAGGAGAGGATTACTATAGATTTTATTATGGGATTGCCGAGGACCCTGAGGTAACATGATGCTATTTAGGTCATTGTTGATAAACTAATGAAGTCGGCCCATTTCTTACCTGTGAGGGAGAATAACACCTTGGATTAGTTGGCTTGGAGATATGTAAATGAGATAGTGAGATTGCATCGATTCCCAATGTCTATTGTGTCAGATCGGGATCCTATATTCACTTCGAGATTCTAGGGTAGTTTATAGAGAGCAATGGGCACAAAGTTGAACTTCAGTACAACATTCCATCCTTAGACAGACGGACAGAGTGATAGGACTATTAAGACTATTGAGAATATGCTTAAAGCTTAGGTATTGGAATTCCAAAGAGCATGGGATTAGTATATAGCTCTTATTGAATTTGCCTACAATAATCATTACCACGGTAGCATCGATATGGCTCCGTATGAGGTGTTGTACGATAGGAAGCATCGATTGCCTCTATAATGGAATAAAGAATTACTGAAGGCCTATAATTGATTCAAGACACTGTGGATAAGGTGAAGTTGATTTGAAGTAGAGTCAAAGTGGCCCAAAATAGGCAAAAGAGTTATGTAGATCAAAATCGAAGAGATATCGAGCATCAAATAGGGCACAAAGTGTTCTTAAGAGTGTTAACTTGGCGGGGAGTACTGAGATTCGATAAAAAGTGCAAGTTAAGTCCTAGATACATTGGTCCATATGAAGTTATTAAGAAAGTTGGATCATTAGCATACAGATTAGCATTTCCACTAGAGATGTTGTAGATCTATAATGTGTTTAATGTCAGTATGCTTAGGGAGTATCGATAAGATCCAACCCATATATCACCTGCACAGGAAGTTGAGATTGCAAGTAACTTAAGTTATGTAGAGGAACCAGTTAAGATAATTGGTTTTCAGACCAAGAAGTTGAGAAATCGAATGATCATATCAGTTAAAGTCCTTTGGAAGAATCATTCAAGAGAGGAAGTCACATGGGAAGCTGAAGAAAACATGAGGGGATAGTACCCCATATGTTTGATCAATCAGGTAAGAATTTTGATGATGAAATTTCTTAAGAGGGTGAGAATTGTATTAGCCTGTTCTTATACTTATGGATTTATGGCTAGATTGAGAAAATCCTATGAGGTTACATGACATGCATTTCATTTACATGTATTTTATTTGCATACACACATGAATCATAAATAGAAACGTTGCAAAGATAATATATGTGTCCAATTGACTTATTCCAGGAATAAATGATTTTTTATATGATCGAGTATTAATTAAGACATGAATTATTGGTTTAATGGTTATAATTAGAGATTTGGGATTTATTTTTGTAAATTGGTGATATATGAAGTGATATGTTTATCTAATGTAGGAAATATATGGAATTGTAAGACAAAATTGATACATGAGAATTTAGGTTAACTAGGCCAATGAGAGGGTGCATATGGCACTAGTGAGACAGTGACAAACAACATAAATAAATGAGTGACATGTGGTAGAATAATTAGGCAACAAATGGCCTAGTGCTAGGATGACATTAGGACTAGTCATTAAGTGACAATTTGGCAAATTATGAGGTTACACGTGTTGTCATGAGATGAGGAGACATGGCATAGCTATTTGTTGGACATGTGGCATGTCATGTGGCCATCTCTCAACGAAGCACATATCCCACGATTCTCACTCTTTAAAGACCACTTTCTTTAATGTTTTGGTCTCACCAACAACACCCTCACAAAACCTCCAAAACCCTTGAAGTTTTGCCAAACCATCATAGGCCTCATTTTGTCAAAATTTATGTAACCTTTATCTTGTAATTGTAATCCCTCTACTTCCATCTTGTCCTTGTTGTTTGCTTGCAAGCTTGGAAGGATCAGATAGCTTGTGATTGAGGTGGATTTAGGGTTTAACATGTAATTAAATTTTGATCTTTATGTTTCTTTTTATAATAGAAACATTCATGATGATTGAATTGAGGTCATATGCATGTAGGATTAATGTTGATTTGTGCTGGGAAATTTATAAATGAATATGTCTTGTTTTCTATGTGTAAAAACCGTGGGCTTTAGGCTATTTTGTGGATGATTTTAGTTGAGTTTTTAAGTATGAATGATGGTGAATTGATGCTAAAGATGGGTGTTGTTGAAGTATTCTTGAATCTGGAAAATTAGGGCTGTAAGTCAAAATTCTAGGTTCAATTTTATTTTCCTTTTTCGACCTATTGTTCATATCTTTAGAGCATGAATTTGAAGAAACTTAAAGAACTAAAGTTGTATATATATGTCTTAGCTTGATCTATGTGAAAGTGACATGATAAAATAGCGAATATAGATTGAGTTATACATGTTTTCCTAACACTGTCCGTGACAGACTCTGTTCAGGAACCTTGTATTATTTCCTGATTTTTGAGGACTTTAGAGCTCGAATTAGTCAATGTATAAAACAGGAAAAATGTTTATGGATGTCTTATTAAGGTTCCTGTGAAATGGTTTGGCTACAAGATGTTTTGATAATAAGTTATTGTGATTTTGGTATAAGATATCGAAGCTGGAAAAATGAAAATTGAAGAAAGTGGGTAGTGAACTTTCTATTCACTAAAACCACGACCGTGGGAAGTGTTGAAAGAAAAAAGTTTCTGTTTTGCTTTTCCATGATTGTGGAAAAGTACCCACAATTGTGGGAATTTCTTTGACAAGAGAAAATGTCATTTTGTGAGATTGTTTAACCAACTAAGGATAAGTTACCTTACCTTGGTGTCTTTGGACTTAATTGAGGTTTGAAATGAACCTAGATGGTTGCTAAATTAAGTGGTTCAGTAATTGATAAGCTTAGGATGTTGATTGATGTTAGAATTGAGGAATGGATTGAATTGATATGAATGTATCTCAACTTGGAACCTATGAGTTGTTAATGGTGTAATAGTGTTCTTATGAATAATATGGATTAGGTATGAATGAATGAGAATTGGGAAATTGTGTGGATGTATAATGCTAGTAAAGGATTGGTAAATGTATGATCGATAAATAGATAATTGATGAACTTAGGATAATCAAGTTGAACAAGATATGATATATAAATGATCAAGATTTGTGAATAAGGATACATTCCCAGGAAATTCAATTGAGCATGTCTTAAACATGACACATACACATGTGCATGATTAAATATTCATTTGATTTAATAATTTAGTGATGTGTATAAATGTGTATATTAGATGATATAGAAGAACAAATTGAGCAACCACATCCAGACATTGCTAGATCGTCAAGGCAGTAGCTATCTGGAGCATACTATGAGTCCACTTAGATGTGCACTCTCAACTATATATATGTTTTTGCTTAAGATATTCTATCATGTTGACATATTTGTGATATTGATGACTCCGGGCAATTGAATGTCCGAGGAATTATTATTCAGGAATGTATAGGAAGTGCTGGGTAAGTGATTGTGTATATCGATTGAAAGACATTGATTAGCATGATATGAGAATTATTGCATTTCATTTCATAGGTATGCATGATCAGATAAAGGCGTTATGACCAAAGTGACTAGAGTGAAAAGAGCTTTAAGTTCAGTTGTGTGCATAGCCACAGGCTCAATGTTAATGAGCTCGGTATCCACAATGGATATGGGACAATATTTTGAAACAAGCCCGGTATTTGCAACAGATATGAGATAGTTAAAAAGGCGCTTAATCACAACAAAATAAAAGCAAAAGTGGAGTCTCATGTACGTTTGCATATATATATATATATAATCTTATATAAGCCACAAAATGATTGGAAAACATTATTAATGGTGATGATTAATGCTAAGATAATTTATGTATGATGATACTATGAAATGCTATGTTTGTAATATGTTAGTACATTATGATATGTATATTGTGGTTCGCATACGCATTGATTAATGTGATAAATGAGAAGTGACTTTGAATATTGTGTCATACATGTGAAATTGGTTTATCTTGATATGGTTGTGCGTTGAATTTGAGTGAACACATCAATGATGATTCATTCACTAAGTTCGCAAACTCATTAAAATTGCAATATTGATTTTTAGGTACTGGGGAAGACATAACTTCTAAGACAATCTAGATTCGGTCTGGAGTTGTCCATTTTGGAAATCAAAAATAGCTCAAAGGTTGGTCAGCTGAAATTTAAGAAGTCCAATTAGAATGTTTTGTTTTGTATTACCATTATAAGTTTAATGTTATGCATAGCAAACTAAACTCTTAGTTGTCTTGTAAAGTATAAATGTGGAATATGAAATGTAATGCTACAGTGTAAATTATGTTGTGAATGAAACAATCGTGCGAGCTTTTGGCTATGAATGAGATGAGGCAATCTAGTTCTACGATATTTGTGTATGTATGATGCCATGATTAAATTAACAATGTGACTGCTGTAACATGCCACCCTTATAGGGTACGCACTTAGATATTCTCCAGAATTTCAGGTATGTGTTGTATGAGAGTGGGATGTTACAACTTGATTGCTTGAAATTTTAAAATTTGAAGGGACCAATATTTCTTTAATTATTGGTAGATGATGAATGATTAAAAAAACTTTTGTTATAAGAATAATAAAAAAGTGTTTAAATTATGGAACCAATAGACTTAAAATATAAAGGACCTATATTGTGAATACTAAGTTTCTTGTAAATTTTTTTTTGTAAATTCCCTACAATTTTATCACCCTTTTTACTATCCTAATCATACCTTAACTAAGCCATAACAAAACCTTGTATTAAGACCTTTTGATATTTTGTTTCTAGTTTATTTATAAGTGGTGGATATATGATTTTATTGAAAGCTTATGGTTTAGAATTCTTCTATGCATTGATTTAAGAGTTTTTACGCTTTTCACCTTAAGCACTTTGAGTGCATTGAGTGAATTCTTGGTGAGAATATGAAAATTTATGCTTTTGATTTCAAAAAGATTATCGAGGTGATTATTATTGATATTGACTTATGAAGGTTAGTTCTAAGATAACTCAAATCTTATTCTATGTTAATTTGATTGGTATGATATGATGATTTAGAGTGTGAATGGATAGGATGAAGTTAATAAGGGATGGTTGTTTGTAAAATTAATGATTTACATTATGATTTGCTAGAGGGTAAGCAAAAACTTAATGTGTTTTGCTTGTTATTTAATATTTTATGGTAATTTTGGTACTTAATTCACTTGAATTGTGTTTTAGGTAGTAATTTCCTTTATGGACCAAAAGGAGTAGAATTAGGATAAAATCGTGGCATAAAACGAAGATTTGAAGCAACCTAGAGATATGCGATCATGCAAAATGATCTTGTAAGTCTCTATAAATATTTAGAGATTTGTAAAATATTTTTGGATGTGATTGTCGCCTATGTAAGTCTCTGTGCTAGTGTAAAATTGCAAATTCAGGTATTTTTTGAGATAAATGGTTACCTATATGACTAGATAAGTGACCATATATATCCCAAAAATCTTAGTATTTAACGTAAAAGGACGTTATTAGCGGTAGATTAAAAGGAGTCATAGGAAACATAGAGAAGAGGTAGTTATGATCAAAGGACAAGGAAAACATAAAAATTACGTCAAAAGATTCGACAAAGAATTTTGTTCAATCGAAATTGTAAGAAGATTCATTAGAGAAAAATGGTAAATTTAGAATATGATTTCTTTGATTTCTATTTGTTCTTTTGAATATTTTTCATTGGATTTGTTTTTTATAAGTAGGAATTAATTTTTTTAGGACCTAGGTATGATGAACCCTAAGTTGTGATAACAACATGATTTAATCTTTTCTTTAATGCAATTATATTTATTGGTTTATTGTGATTCAATTATGCATTATGTTCTTGATTTAATGTATCTAGAATATTAGTTAATGATTTGATTTTACATGATTGAGATTGAGAAATCCTTTTTTGTGAATATATCTGAATAAACCATAATTAGGAGTTATATGCAAATCTATAGATAGGTTGACATAAATCTTTTAAATTGGGGTCAAACCTAATAGTGAAATTCACAACTAGAAAGAGGTTTCAGTTAATCAACTGAAGGGTTAGTTGTTAATAGTTTTAAGAAAGATATTGAAATAATATAGGAAATTTCACTGCCCAATAATAAATAATTTAATTGTATAATAAAGGTTAATATTTAAGAATTCGTAAGGGATTCATCACCTAGGCAATATTTATTTAATATCGACTTTTCTTAGTATTTTCCTTTGTCTTAGTTTGTTATTTTTTAATCTTATTTTAGTTTATTTAGTTTAATTTTTAATTAAATCCAAAATCTGGTTTGACGGTTAGATAATAGGATAAGTGTTAATACTAGCACATACAATCATGTGGGATCAACTCATACTTGCATGTGTTAGCCATAACTACATCATGCACTTATGGGTAAATTTCGTAAATCTTTAATAACATAGAACACAACAATCAGTAATAATGAGATTCCCTTTCAAATTCAATGATTATCTAGCTAGTCATAATGGTTCCTTAAAGGAAATTATAAGAGGAAGGGAAAGAATGGCTAAAGGGTTTAGGGCATTCACATGTGTCAAGAAGCTTGAATATATTAAGGAGGAACTAAAACTTTTGAAAAAGAGCATCAATTCTCATACACTTTTCAAAGTTAAAAAGCAAAAGGAATATTAAAAAACATCATGAACTTGATTTATGATCAACTTAGAGATGTATAATAGAAGGAATAGGAAAAGAATGCAATGAGGAATTAATCAAGAGCACTGGATGACCACTATTCACTTTTAAGACAGAGAGCTAGGATATCTTAGTTACGTGAAGCGTATAGGAGTTCCAAGTTCTTCTTCAACTCAGCCTTATTAAGAAGGAACTATAACAAAATCAATAGTATTATGGATCAATCTAGCATTCTAATGACTTCTTAGGAACTATTAAATGATAAAACACACTCATAGTTCAAAAGTAAATTGGATGAATAGCTTTCTTGTTAAGTTTTTTTAAATCAAACACCAAAAATCCATTTCATATGCTAGATAATAGGAGAAGGTAATTACTAATACTTAATCTATTTGTGGGATCAAAAAGTACTTGCCTGTGTTAGCTACAGCTACACTATGCACTTACAGTTAATTTAAATATTGATATAACATTAAAATATCAATTAATGTGAGAAATAAAGGGAAATTTCTAGTTTCAAAGTTGCATAATTAAAAAATTTGGTGAAATTTCTTGAAGTAGAGCGAGAAAGATGATTATAATAATTCCTTTTAACCCTAGTAAAGAAGATGTTGTATGAAGGGTTACTCTTCATCTATTAATGGAAGAATATAGTGAATTTTCAAGTAAAAATTGGAGAGTGGATGTAGGATAATAGTTGTTAAGTTATACTACTATAAATCAATTTTGTATGTCTCTCGTTACTCTCTTTTACTACTATTGATCTATTATGAATTTGCTTTTTTAATGAATTTTCCATAACCATTCATTACAATGGAAAATTCATTCTTTATTTTATAAATAAGGTAAAAAGTGAACTCATGATTATATAAAAAAGTCTACTATATATGTCAGAGATGCTTTCATTATGCTACGTGAGAATAGTTCATATTGATGAAAAAATATACCTCCTTTTCTTTCTTTTCCTTAGTTCATGTATTTGTATATGTTAATCTATTAATTTATGATGATAGAGATTGATGAAATTAAAACTTAAAATAATAAACTAAAACAAATCAAAACAATTGATATTACTATAATGCAAATTAAATTAAGAATCAATCAACGAAAATAGTGGTACTTAGAATTCGAATCCTCATAGGACTTCTCATATAATTAAGACTTCACACATTAACGTATTTTATAGTTCATTGAAATATGGAAATTCCCTAATGATCCTAATATCTTTCTTATTAATATTAATACCTATCCATAGGTTGATTAATTAAAATTTCTTTCCAATTAAAACACCTAGAATTGCATTAATTGATTTATGAATTTCATTATTAGGTTTGACCCTAATTCGTAAGGTTTATATTGAATTATCTTTAGATTTGTATACAACTCATTTCAATTATGCTAGATCTATTCATAAAAAAGATTTGTTAATCTCAATTGTATGAAATCACTCATGAATTAACATACCAATAATATTGTTTCAGTACAAGGCCCATCTTTGGTTTCATCTAATCGAAGTACTAATAAAATTTTAGTTCTTAATCATGGAAGACATAACACCAAAACTAAAGAGAAACCAAAATATTAAAGTTAATATAATGAAATCCCTTTTAATCTTTATGAATTCCAGTTTAGATTTATACTTTGAATACTTGTTCTTCAATTTTTTTGTCATCCATGGTCATCAATTTATGTTTTTTGAGCCTTCTCTCTACTTTTCCTATTAACTATGCCTTTTATAGTTCAAAAATTAGGATTATAGGTGGTACATTAGCATTAACATAGACTTCTTAGTGGATGTGTTAATTAAAAATCATGAAATCCTCGAATCTGAAATGAACATCATCTCAAATATATGAACATTGGCATCAACAAGTAACACTAGTGTGTTGATGGGCGTGTAACTCTCTGGAACTTTAAAATTAGTTATTTTACATGAAACATGTGAATATAGGCATGTTTCCATCAACATGGGAAGATTAACATCAACATGGGTGTGTTGGTGCGCATAGACTTTACTAGCATCTACTCAAAACAACTCTAAATATTTTCTCAATTTGTTCCTTTTCCTCCAAATAAGTGAACTCTAACCTATAAAAACAACATGAATTAGTTAAATATCAAAAATAATAAAAACTTAAATAAACAAGTGAAATGTAGTAAACATAAACCTAAAAATATGAACAATTAAACATTTATTAAACTCGCTCACACTTAAGCATTTGTTTGTCCTTGAGAAAATCAATTTCATTACTCTCAACTTAATAAAAAAATAACTTCAAGAAAGCATTAAACATATCAAAAATATCTATTAAGATTTTCCGTTATTCATTCAATTGTAAGGTTCATTGAATATTTAACACTTAGTTACTAGCATGAAATTGACAATTAAGAGAGATAAGGCTTAGGTGGTTTGGACATATTAAGAGGAGACACTCAGATACTTCAGTAAGAAGAAGTGAGAAAATTGTACTTAGAGTTTGTTAGAGGAGAAAAGGGTGACCTAAGAAGAATTGAGGAGAGGTGATCAAGAATGATATAGCAATGTTGGAACTTACCGAGGACATAACCCACAATTGAAAACTTTAGGGTACTAGGATCTAGATAAGGGATCTCTTGTAAAGAGATTCTTATAATTCTTCTCATAGTTAGCCTAAACTTGTAAATAGGTAGTACTTACCTTTTAGGGATTTAGTTTAAATTAGTAATTATTATTATTATTATTATTACTATTATTCTTATTCTTATTCCTATTATTACTTTTAATGTTATTATTATTATTATTATTATCATTCTTATGATCATCATCATCACCATCATCATTATTATTATTATTAACTTTTGATTATTATTACTACTACTACTACAACCATCACCACCACCACCACGTTGGCTGCTGCTACTACTACTAATACTACTACTACTGTTTCTACTAGTATTATTATTATTATTGTTATTATTATCATCATCATCATCATCATTTTTATGATTTTTTAATATTATTCATACTACTACTACTCATATTTGCATTATTAATATTATTAGTATTAACTTCCTCTTACTTCTTCATCCTTTTCTTCCTCTTCTTCTACTTCTTATTATTTTTCTTCCTCTCTTTCTTCTTTTCTTTTCTTTTCTTTTTTTTCTCTCTTCTCTTTATAGCTCTTTCTCTCTCTCTCTCTCCCCTTACTCTCTTTTAATGTAGGTCATTTAGACACAGCCTCTCTACTAAGTTAAGAGTAAGATTGTGTATTATTGGACCCCACTATACCTCACGAAGCAATGTGATTCATACTAGGTGTTGTTGTTGTGTTACTAGCATGAAATTATAAATCAACCTAATTCACTCCATACTTCTTCAAATTTTAACTTAATTCACAGAATCCCATTTATGTAGAAAATGAGCATTCATGTGAAAAATTCTAAAACCTTTAGACATTTTCATGCCCCTTATTAAAAATAAAACATTAAACTTAAACAACATATAAGAATTTAGAAGTTTGTTCGAAAAGTCACCTAGTCTTTCAATGTGAGATTAAACACCTTGTCGTAAATACCCCCAATTACTCACCTAAATTACTATCTCAAATGGCTACTAGCCCCTCTCTTTAACTTTAACCTTTTTATTAATACAAAGTAAGTGGAGTGAAATGATTTATTCTCAGTTATTCACAAATTGCTATTCTTTATTTCTTCACGTGTATGGTAATGAAATTGCTAGAAAAGAATTCACATTTAGCTCAATGTATGAAAAAATCATACATAAAGTATCATAATACAACTAATCTATAGGTTTATTAACCAAAGTCATTCAAGTTTAATATATAGATGCAGATATGGCTGGAGATCTTGATAATTGGAAATTCACTTCAGACTGCTTGTTTAAATTTGTATGGGGAGCCATTTCTTGGCAATACAAGCTATAAAAGTATATAACTTTATCCATAATTGAAGCAGAGTATGTAGCTACCGTAGAAGCATGTAAGGAGATGCTCTGGTATCATTAGTTGATATTTGTGATTGAGGAATGAAAATTTCAGTTAAAGAAGATTTAAACAAATAAGAATTGTATTGATATGTTAACAAAGTTGGTTCCTTGGAGTAAGCATAAGCTTTATAGTAAGCTCATCAGGATGATTCTCAAATTATAGTATCCCATTATTATATTTATGAATTTAAATGTAAGATTGAGTCATCGTATGAAAATTCATGAAGTGCATTTCATTTGCATATACACATGAATTATAATCTAGGGACATTATAAAAATAGTTCATGTACTCACTGATATATCCCCAGGTATGAAAGAAAGATCTTAAATGATTATGATGTGCTTGTGTGTTGATTATGTCTTGAATTTGTTTTGATAAATTATAATTAGAAAATTGGGAATTTATTATTCTAAATGAGTGATGTATAAAGTGATATATGCATTTAGTCTAAGAAAAGTGTTAAAAAGAACAAGATAAAATGATACATGGGAATTTGGGTTGAATGAGCCTATGAGATGGTGACATGCGACATCAATAATAGAGTGAAAATTGGCTTAAATAAAAGATTGACAAATGGAGGTATAGTTGAATGACATATGGTATAGAGATTAAATGACAAATAGATTAATAAGGGAGTGACAATTGTGAGTGTATGATAAAAACACTTAACATGGCTCTTAGCTTGACACTTGGCTTGATAGATGATCATTTTTTTCACCACACACCTCATCCATATCTCTCACACTTGTAAGACCATCTTCTTTCATGTTTTGGGTACTTGCTACCCTCTTCTTTCTTCACACCATCGACACCCTCACACAACCTCTATAAACCTTAAATTTTTGCCAAAATTTTGTAGTCTTCATCTTGTGTTTAGAAATCCTTCTTATTCCATCTTGTTCTTAGAGATGCTTGATGCTTGGGAGAATTGCTTAACTTATGGATTGAGGAAATATTAAGACAAACAAGTAAGTATTTGATTACCTTGTTGAGTTATATGTGAGCATAACATCTATAAAGATTGGTTAGGGATGAATTACGATGAATTGCATGTAAGGTTGATGATGAGATATGCTTGAAATGTGATAAATGAATTGGTTTTGTTCTGATTTGTGGAAACCCTAAGTTATAGATTGTTTTGAGAATGAATTAGGTTGAGATTAGAGGTATGTTGAAGATGACTTTATGCAAAAGAAAGATGCTAATGTAATGTTTTTGGAATGGAAAAGAATAAGGGTGTAACACGTAAGATAATAAATGAAAGAATTTGTTTGATTGATGATGCCTAAGAGATTAAGTCTTTATGAATTGTTGATTGAATGATTTTTGCTTAGAGTTTGAGATGAAATGATGAGATATTGAAGTATCCTTGAAGTATAAGTGAGGTATAGCTGAAGAACTATCATGAAGGAGTTAGAGTTTGGAAAAAAATTTGAAGAAAAAGGAAGGTGTGTCTCAGACCATATATCCCATGATTGTGGGAATTGTTTGGTCCCTTTCCATGATCGTGGAAATGCTTGGTAGAAAGTAGAGTTTGTGTTCTGTGTTATGTGTTCTGGTTGAGTCATATAAGGATAAAACAATATGCATTGATACTTTTAGACTTGATTAGGGTTTAAAATGAGCTTAGTTTGATGTTGAATCAATTGATTAAGTGTTTGACGAGATTAGGTTCTTAAATGACGTTATAATTCAAGAAATGAGTTGTCTGATATCAATGCATATGAATTTGGAAACTATAAGATGTCAACAGTATAAGGATGTTCTTATGAACATAAGCTAAGATGAATGAGTGAGTAAGAATTATGTATGAGGTTATATACCTGGGATAGTTAAGTGAACATGCACTGAACATAACACATATACAAGTGTAAAATTGAGCACTTATTTGATTAAATAATAAGTTAGTAATGTGTAATTATGTATGTATTGTATGATATAGAAGCACAAATTGACCAACAACATTCAGGCATTGCCAGATCGTCAAGGCAATAACTAATCTGGAGTAAACTGTGAGTAATCTAGATGTGTGATCTCAATTAGATATGCACTTTTATTTGAATTGTCTATTAATCCTTATATCTATATTAAAATGATTTTGATATGATTGTGATATTGATGATTTAGAACAATTGATTGTCTAGGGAGTTCAATATTTATGACTTTATTGGGAGTGTTAACTACATGTATGTGAATGTGGGAAATAAATGCTCAACTGAATGTTGAATGCCAGACTTGGGTTCGAAGAATGTGATAAATGACTGTGTATACTGGATGAAAGTGATTACTAGCATATTATGTGAAATGATGCATGTCATGACATTGATATGCATGATCAGACAAAATAAGTTATAACCGAAGTGACTAAAGTAAAAAAGAAGCTTAAAGATCATAAATGTGCGCACAGAGCCACATACTCAATAATTAATGAGTCCAGCATCCACAATGGGTACGAATAGCATCTAAAATGAGCTCGGTATTCACAATAGATACGGGATAGTTAAATAGGTGCTCGATCATAACAAAATTAAAAAGAAAGTGAGTCACATGTGCATTTGCATATACCGATCTAAC
>JAOQMP010000005.1:25893043-25904560 GCA_027563575.1 Erythroxylum pedicellare
CATGTAATTATTCCTAATATTGTTTAAGAAGTAACTCTAGATCAATAAGAGAATTTTGAAAATCCCCTTAATCAAGATCAATTGAATATTCGTAAAGGACAAACTCAATAACCTTAATAACAAATTCCATTAAGAAAGTCTACTAGAGAAAGGAGAAGTGCAATTTTGAATGATTATATTGTCTTTCTCTAAGAACATGATATGGAGATCGACATAATGGAAGATGATCTAATAAACTTCCAGGAAGCCATTAAGATTTGTAATTCTCAAATGTGGATTGATGCCATAAATGAGGAAATAAAGTCTCTAATAAAAGAAATGATGTTTAGGATCTTGTCCTATTGTTTGAAGGTGTAAAACCTATTGGTTGCAAATGGATATTTAAGATTAAAATGGATTTAAAAGGTAGTGTAGAGAGATATAAGGCTCGTCTTATTGCAAAGGGTTTTAGTAAAACGAAGGCATTAATTATAGAGAAACTTTCCCACTAGTTTCTTCGAAAGATTCTTTTAAGATTATAATGGCACTTATGGCACACTTTGATCTTGAGTTACATTAGTTGGATGTTAAGATAACATTCCTCAATGGTGACATTGGTGAAACAATTTCTATAGAGTGGCCTCAAAAATTTGTTTTTAAAGATTCTAAATTGATGGTTTGCAAATTAAAGAAATCTATCTATAGACTTAAGCAAGCTTCTTTTTTATTTTTTAGATGAATTTGGTTGATCACTATAAGAGAAAGTTTTTTTTTGGTTTTATATGTATGATGGCATACTACTTGTTAGCAATAATATAAACATGTTGCTCGAAACTAAGAAATTTCTGTAAAAGAATTTTGAGATGAAAGATCTTGGTGAAGCCTCTTTTGTATTAGGGATTAAGTTATAACAAGATCATTCTCAAGGTATTCTTGGGTTATCACTAAATGACTATATTAACAAGGTACTTAAGAGATTTGGCATATAGAATAGCAAACTAGATGATACCCCTGCTGCTAAAGAGACAAATTTAGTCTTAATCAATACCTTAAGAATGATTTAAAAATTAAAGAAATGCAAAAGATTGCTTGCACTTTGACTATAAGGTGTCTAATGTAAGCTAAAGTATATACACATCTAGATATTGTGTACAATGTTAGAATGTTGGATGGATATCTGAGCAGTCCATTAATGGATCATTGGAAAGCAGCTAAAAGATTTATATGTTATCTTAAGAGAAAAAAAGAATATATACTCACATACAAAAGATCGGATCAGTTAGAGATCATTAAGTATTTTGACTCTGATTTTAGGGGATGCCAAGGTAGTCATAAATCCACTTCAAGCTATATCTACCTACTTACTAGAGGAGTTATTTCTTGGAAGAGTGCTAACCATACATTCATAGCTTCTTTCACCATGGGTATTAAGTTTATAACATGTTATGAGGCATCCAATCATAGGAATGGATACGAAAATTTATCACTAAGCTATAAATTATAAATGTTATTAAAAGACCATTAAAGTTTTTTTGTGACAAGAAGTCAATAATGATGTATTATGATAACAAGAATAGCTCATCAAAGTCAATAAACATCGATATTAAGTTCCTTGTTGCTAAAGAAAGAATTTAGAGTGGTCAAATTTCGAGAGAACATATTAAGACAAACTCCATGATTGGGGATCCACTTACTAAAGGCTTACCACCCAAGGTCATTCATGAGCACACTGCTCATATGGGTATTATATCATTTGATGAGATAATAGTTTGGTAGGAGTTTTATAGATAGTTATGATTATAGACATGCAATATGCTTTTATGATTTAATATTATAGTATATATTTGATAGATGAATAGTTAACCATATTTATACACTCATATTTGGTGTATTTTGCTTGATATGTTATACTTTTATTATATATTTGGTACTTAATTTTCTCTAAATTCATTTATAGTCTATAATTTCCTTCATATTCCAAAGGGAGAAGAATTTGGAAAAAAATACGGTATAAAAAAATATGTGAAGCAAATAAGGGATACTTGTTCGTGTTTGTAGACGTTTACATCTCTTAGCTTGTGCAGAATAGCAAACTTCAGAGATTTTTTGATATACACGATCCAGTATACACCGTGTATCTACTAGAAATCCTAAAAATTACTATAAAAAGACTTAAGTAAAGGCAATATAAGAGAGTAGATTTTTAAAGGTGATTCCATATTTGGAGAACATTTAAAAAGGATGATATTGATCCAGAGAAGTGGAAAATGCGAAGAAATCATCAACAGATATAATAGATTGCAACATCAAACCTCAAACTTGCAAGAACATTTGATAAAAAAGATGAGAGATTTAAAAATATGAACCATTTGTTTTCTATTCATTTTTCTCCCTGTTTGTGTTTGATTTTATTTTCTATCATGTGTAACTAAAAATATTTAATGTCTATGTGTGATGAACCCTAGTTTGTGCTATAATATGTTTTGATTCTTTTATTTAATGAAATTGTTTTGATTGATCCATTATGATTCAATTATTGTTTAATATATGTTCTAATAGATCCAAAATATAAGTACATTATCTGTTTTCTCAATATAGAGATTGAGAAATCCTGTATATGAATAGATCTACCATATTTGAAAGGAGTTGATTGCAAACTCAGAGATAATTTGACATAAATCCTCTAGATTAGGGTCAAGCCGAGTAGCGGAATTCACCAATCAATAAAGCAATCCTTGAATCTTTAACCTCAAGAATTTCAGTTAATCAACCTAGGATTAGTTGTTAGTAGTCTCTAGAGAGTTATTAACATAAGAGAGGAATTTTTATGATTCAATAGTCAATAAAACAATTGCATAATGGTTAAAACAATTGCATAATGGTTAACTGTCTAAGGGTTTTAGGGGGATTCATCACCTAGACACTAATTCTTAATATTGATTGTTTTCTAAGTGGTTTTCTTTGTTCTATACTCATTATTAGTTCCTACTCTATTTTATCTTTTTCAATATTAATTTTTATTAAAAGCCAACACTTAATTCATAGACTAGGTAATAGGATAACGATAATTAGTAGTAATCATTGTCTTCATAGGATTCAATCTATATTGACATATGTTAGCTATAGCTACATCGTGTATTGGAAGTTAATACAATTATTTTTGTTTTATTTTATGTTATTTTATTTGTTTAATGAGTTAGTTTTATTTCTTTGTCTTTGTCATTAAAATTTTGGTCAGTTTATAACCTAGAATATATTTGAGAGCTTAACAGATGCAAATATGTGAATGGAAAGAATAGTGCACAGGAATCTTCGAAGGACACAACTGTGTGAGTTTGAACTAAACCATTGGATAGAGGATTTGAAAGGTCAAGTTAATATGGAAGAATCATATAACATGGCTGACCAACCACGAACTATGTTCGACTATGCTAGGCTAGAATTAATTAGTGGAGAGTCCAACATTATAAGACTGACTGTCTAGATAGACAATTTCAAGATCAAGCCGAGCATAATCCAGATGGTGCAACAATTAGTCCAGTTCGATGGACTCCAGGAAGAAGACCTTAACACTCACATCTTTAAATTTTTAAAATTTGCGACACTTTCAAGATAAATGAAGCTAATGATGACGCCATCAGACTGCGTCTATTCCTATTCTCCTTACGAGCAAAGGCCAAGTAGTTGATGAATTCTAGGCCACGTTCTTCACTAACTACCTAGAAATAAGTGCAGAAAAGTTTTTATTGAAATACTTTCCACTTGTTAAGACTACAAAATTGAGGAACGGTATCTCCTTATACTCCTAATCTAAAGGGGAATCCTTATACGACGTATAGGAGAGATTTAAGGAGATGTTAAGATGATGCCAACATTACGAACTACCACTATAGATGCAAATGTAAACATTTTATAATAGGCTGAGTCAAACCATAATACAATCTATCAATGTGGTAGTTAGGGGGATGGTAAACAAAAAAAATAAATAACAAAAGCCTAGGATTTAATAGAGGACATAGCCATGAACAACTATTACTAGTGCCTAGCTAGAGCACGAACTAATAGGCCAGCGGGAGTATACGAAGTAGATGCAGTGGCATAGTTAATGAGCCAAGTAAAGGCCTTGAGTAAAATGATAAACAGACTTATAATGGCTCCATAAGGAAGAGTGATGTAGTGCGAGGTGTGCTAACTAGAACATCAAGGATAGGATTGTTAATCAACATAACTTGAGTATGTAGAATATTTAGAGAATGCTCCGAGACCCTAAAATAACTCATACAACATCACTTACAATCTTGGATGGAGGAATCATCCCTTCTTTTCATAGGGAAATTAGGAACAACCACAAAACAACCCTTTTTTAGGATTCTAATAGTAAGTATCATAACCCCAAAAGCCTGGTATGGATGGGCTAATAATGGAATTTATTTAGTGATCAAGGGTGAAACAATAGAGACAACACAAATCCATTAACAACTTGGAGGTTCAACTTGACTAACTGATAATGATATTAGCTTAAGATAAATAAGGAATCTGTTGAGTACCAACTGAACCAAATCTTAATGCGCATATAAAGATTGTCATGCTTAAGACCAGGAAGGAGTTAAACGCAGACACTAGATCCAAAAATGAAGAGGAGGATCATGAGAAGAGTAAAAAAAAAAAGACCAAGTATATAGAGAATCCTCCAAAAGTAAAGGAATTTCAACCTACCATACCATATCCAATAAAGTTGAGGAAATATTACATGGATGAGTAATTTGGTAAATTCCTCAAACTATTAAAACAACTTTATATTAACTTACCACTTATTGAAGCTCTTATGTAGATACCTAAGTATACAAAATTTTTGAAGGAGATACTTTCAAACAAGAAAAAGTTAGAGGAGTTGGCTATAGTAAAGATAAGTGAGGAATGCTCAGCAATTCTACAAAACAAGTTACCAGAAAAGCTTAAAGATCTAAGGAGTTTTCCTATCCCTTGGCAATTTTTCTGTTGAGAAAGCTTTAACTGATTTGGGGGCTAGCATTAACTTAATGCATTATAAATTATTTAGGAAACTGGGATTAGGAGAACCTAATCCTACTAGGATGAGCATTCAATTGGCCGATAGATCTATTAAATATCCTAGGAGAATCAATGAGGATGTATTAGTAAAGATTTATAGGTATATCTTCCCAATTGACTTCATTATACTTAATATGTATGAAGACATATAAGTACCATTAATTTTAGGACATCCCTTCCTTGCAATAACTAGAGTCATTATGAGAATGAAAGAAGTTAAAGAAATAAATAGAAATTTTAAGATGAGGTTAAAACCCTTCATTGAAAAACCACTAAAGCTAGAGTTGAAGATATTTCTTAACCATCTGAAATACGCATGTCTTAAGAAGAACTTAAAATTACTAGTAATTATTGCATCAAATCTAGAGCTAGACTAAAAGGAAGAGCTACTGATTGTGCTTAAGGAACATAGAAGGGCCATTGTATAGAAGATCTCTAACATTAGAAGGATCAACCCCTTTTTTTGGACATAAAATTTAAATGGAGGAAGAGTTTAAACTTGTGATACAATGAAAAAGAAGGTTGAATTTGAAAATGAAGAATGTGGTAAAAACAAAGGTAATTAAACTCCAAGATGTTGGAGTGATTTACCCAATTTTTGATAGTCTTTAGGTGTGTCCTGTGTAGGTTGTGCCAAAGAAAAGAAGAATCAAATTAATTTCCAATAAGATGAATGAAACGATTCCTATGGGAAACGTCACTGGATGAAGAGTATGGATCAATTATAGAAAATTGAATGACGCAACTAGAAAGGATCACTTCCTTTACCCTTCATAGATCAAATGTTGGAACGACTTGTGGGGCATATATACTACTACTACTTGGAAGGACTTTCAGGATACCTTCAAGTCCCCATTGCTTCGAAAGATCAAGAGAAGAAAACATTCACGTGTCCCTATGGTATGTTCACTTACAAAAGGATGGCTTTAGGTTATGTAATGTGTCAGCTACATTTTAAAGATGCATAATGGTCATTTTTAGAGATTTAGTCGAGGACATATTGCAGGTATTTATAAATGACTTTTTTTTGGTGATTCATTTGATCTATGCTTCTATAATTTAGAAAAAATGTTAGAAAGGTGTGAGAAGACGAATCTAGTGTTAAACTGGGAAAAATGTCACTTTATAGTACAAAAAGGTATAGTTTAAAGCTATAAAATTTCTCATAGGAGGATTCAGGTAGATAAGGCCAAAATTGAAGTTATAGAGAAACTACCACCCCTTCTTTAATTAAAAGAATAACAAGTTTTTTAGGTCACGTGGACTTTTATAAAAGATTTATCAAATAATTTTCTAAAATTGCTAATCCTTTAACCAAGTCATTAGAAAAGGAAATACCTTTTACATTTGCTAAAGAATATTAAGATGTTTTTAATGTCTAACAGAAATGTTGTCTGAGGCCTTAGTTGAAAAACTTAAAATTACTACTAATTATCACATCACCTTTAAACTAGTGGACAAGTTAAGGTATCTAATAGGGATTTAAAATGAATTTTGGAGAAGACTGTAGAGCTTTAAAGGAAGGACTGCTCAATTAATTAGATGATGCTTTATGGACTTATAGGACAGTACACAAAACACCTATTAACATTAGACCCAATAGGCTGGTCTACGGAAAAAACGTCATGTTCCTGTTGAGTAGGAACATAAAGCATATTGTGCTATTAAACTTGTGACTTTTGATCTTTATGTGTAGGCGAAAAGAGAAAATTCCAAATTAATGCATTGGACAAATGGTGGCTAATGGCTTATGAAAATTCCAAAATTTATAGTGAAAGAACCAAAAGTTATCATAATCTAATGATTAAGCAATCACAAAAGTTTAGGAGGGAGATCAAGTTCTCTTGTACAATTCCCGCTCACGATTATTTCCTGGTAAGTTTAAATCAAGATGGTCTAGACAATTCATTATAGAGAAGGTTTTTCGATATGGTGTAATTGAGGTAAGTCATTTACAAAGGTACTTTTAAATTTAATGGCCATCGGGGGAAGTTACATCTTAGAGGTGAGCTTGATAATAATAGCAAAAATATCAATTTAACATAGCCAACTTGAGCATAAAAGATACTTTGAGTCAAAGATGTTAGCCAAGCGATACTTGGTAGGCAACCTAAATTAGGATTGACTTTTGCTATGTTATTTTCATATTTTTGTTCCATAATTTTTATTTGTGATGTTTTCATTTGTTTTTATGTTTTTATCCCTTTTCTTTATGTTTTATAAGGTTGTAATCTAATACTGGATGGATAAAAAACATAACAAATCATCTTAGTTAGGAAAGTACCAACTAAACCTTCTCACTTATTGTATATAGACAATGTACAACTTCAAGTGTAGGGAAAGAATTATTGATTTTCATGATTTTCTTAAGCTTATCATAATCTTAGTTATTAAATTTTATGAAATGATATTATGACTTAATTGAAATTTGTCCATCATTACCGTATCTTATTACTAAATATTGACTTGAATTAGTATACAAAAGGATGATAGTTAGAACAAAACTACTTTTATAAGTCATAATTTTAATAATCATTGAGATAGTCAAGTTAATTGATATTATACACTATTTACACACATAAATTTATCTTTTTTTTCGTGAGTTTTTGAGCCTAAGAGCCCATCTTTTTTGTGAACTTTTGAGCTTAAGACCGAAATTTTCAAAAATTTTAAGCTCTTTTATTTCTTTCATGAGTGTTATAATGCATAGTTGAATGATTCTAGAACTTGCATTTATTATGCACGTCAAGACTACATTTGTTAACTTAGAAGCATTAAAGTGATAAAGGCACCTAAATTCAACAATTTATTTGACCCTATTTCTTTGATAATTACCTTACCTTAAATTTATCCTTAGGAATAGCCAATTTTAAGCGTTACCCTTTTTTATTAATCATAACCCAATTGTTGACCTTTATCTTAATTTTCTTTGAAGTTTTTTTTATTATTCTAAACCTTAAAGGTTATTTACATTACTTGCTTGTTTAAAACTTACAAATTTTGAAAGGTATATTATATCTTTAATTAAGGTATATAATGAATGCTCGAAAATATAATTGAAAAAAATCAGCATAAGAAAATTTGTGAATAAGTGTATGGTACCATTGGTTTTATAATGAATGAACTTGTGTGTGTTTTAAACAAGTTTCACGTAATATTCTCTTTTAGTAAATTTCCTTCAATTTACCCTCTTTATTATTCCAACCATACCATACTTAAGCCCCATTATAAGATGTATAAAGATCTTTTGATTTTTGTTTCTAGTTTACATAAGTGGCAGAGATGTGATAAAATTGCAAGCCCAAGGTAAGAGTTTTACTATGCATTGATTTAAGGGTTTGACAATTTTCATCTTAAACCCTTGAGTGCATTGAGTAAAATTTTGGTTAGGGTGTAAAGGTATATGTTTTTTATTTCAATGTGATTGTTGATATGAATACTATTAATATTGAGTTAAGAAGTTAATTTTAGGATAACTGGACTCCACTTGTAAGTTAATCTGATATAATGATTTATAGTATGATTGGACATGTAATAGCCCATTTCTACACTTAACGATTTATTGTTAGATTAAGTCATATCATATGAGAATACATGAAGTGCATCTCATTTTCATGCATCATATCGCATACACACATAAATCATGATTTAGAGACATTGTAATGGTAGTATATGCACTCAATTGAAATATTCCAGGGTATGAAAGGTTTTAATTGATTGTGATGTACTTATGTGTTGATTGTGTCTTGAATTTTGTTTTGATGAATTATAATTAGTAATTTGGAAATTTGATGTTGTAACTTAGTGATTGATGGAATGATGTGTGCATCTAGTTTAGGAAAAATGTCAAAAGGCAAGATAAATTGATACATAGGAATTTAGGTTGATTAGGTCTATGAAATGGTGACATGTGGCATTAGAAATAAGTGACAAATGGCTTAGCTAATTGGATGACAAATGAATTGAATACACGAGTGGTAAGTGGCCTAGGAAACCATGTGACAAATGGACCAAACATTAGGTGACAATTGGAAGCATGAAAAGAAGACACATGACATAGCTCTCCACTTGACAAGTGTCACACCATGTGTCTCACCCCTCACCACACACAGTACCCCACGATTCCCACATTTGAAAGACCATCTTCTTTCATGTTTTTAGTCACATGCTCTCTTCTTCTTCCTCCTCACTATCGACACACCCACACAATCTCCATAACCTTAAATTTTGACAAAATTTTGCAGCCTTCATCTTGTGATTGAAACCGTTTTATTTCTATCTTGTTTTGGTGTATGCTTGAATGCTTGGAATGCTTGGTTAGCTTATTAATTGAGGGGACTTTGAGCTAAACAAGTAAGTTATTGATTGCCCTACTGTGACGTATGTGACATAACATTGATGATGATTGAATAGGGATGAATTAAGATGAATTGCATATAGGGTTGATGATGAAGTGTGCTTGGAAATTTTATGGATGAA
Organism: Erythroxylum pedicellare; assembly: GCA_027563575.1. Taxonomy (NCBI): domain Eukaryota; kingdom Viridiplantae; phylum Streptophyta; class Magnoliopsida; order Malpighiales; family Erythroxylaceae; genus Erythroxylum; species Erythroxylum pedicellare. The sequence goes on from JAOQMP010000005.1 coordinate 25,902,572, forward strand.
TTGGTTTTGTTTTTGATCGTGGGTATTGTATTAGTTCCTTTCCCACGATAGTGGAAATGCTTTAAAGTAGAAAAAAGTGTTTTATGTGATGGTTAAACCATATAAGGGTAAGTTGCTTTACTTTGGTGCATCAGGACATGATTGGGGTTTGAAATGAAACTAAAAAGTTGATTGATTAAGTGATTTAGTGCTTGATAAGTTTAAGTTGTTAATTTAGGTTATAAATTAAGGAATGAATTGTTTGATATCAATGTATATGAATTTGGGAAGTATGAGTTATTAATGGAATAAGGATGTTCTTATGACTACAATTGTGATCCAAAGGATATAAGTAATGAATTAGGTATGATTGAATGAGAATTGGGAAAATTATGTGAATATATAATGCTAGAAAAGGATTGATGAATTGAGAATAATCAAAATTACTCAAGGTATAAACCTAATTGCAAACTAGATGTATATAAGCTATAATGAATGTATGATTAAGACTTGTGATTAGGGATACGTACCTAGGAAAGTCAATTAAGCATGCATTGGATATATCATATATACATGTGTATGATTGAGTACTCATTCGATTAAACAAGATGTGGAAATATATGTTTATTACATGATATAGAGGCACAAATTGATCGTCAACGTCTAGACATCGCCAAGTCATCAAGACAATAGCTATTTTGGAGTATACTGTGTTTAATATGAAATGTGAGAATAATTGAATGTCAAATGCTAGAATGAATATGAAATGTGGAAACAATTGAATATTAATTTGTCAGACTTAGATACGATGAATATAATACATATGCCAGGAGTATACAAGAATGAATGGTAATGAAATATGGCATATGGTATAATGCATTGCATTGAAATCATGATTAGATAAAGGAGTTGTGACCAGAGTGACGAACGTGAAAAAGAGCTTAAAGCTCATAAATGTGCACAAAGAGCCATAAGCTCAATTATCAATGAGCCTAGTGTCCACAATAGGTACGGACAATTATAAAATGAGCCCAGTATCCACAAGAGATATAGGAAAGTTAAATAGGCGCTCGATCACAACAAAGTAAAAATAAAAGTGAGACACATGTGCATTTGCATATATAAATTGACATGTATCATATGATTGATTTGAGATGATTACTGAATTGTTTGAACTACAGTTGAAGGATAAATGAGGATGCGTTGAGATATGAAATGCTAGCTTATCCAATATACTTGTGAAAGTACGATAATCTGGATGTACTTGATAAAGTATCATAAAATGTAAAGTAATATTTAATGCTGAATCATATGAAATACTTGTTGAAATAAGATATGATTTGCCTCTATGTTTTTGACTTGATTGAAAACATCAATGATGGTTCACTCAGTGAGTTCGTAAAACTCATCAAAATTGCAACGTTGGTTTTTATGTTCAGACGAGGCGTAACTAGTCTAGTTGAAGTAGCTTTTGCATTTGGACTTAGGTCAGTGTCAGGATCAATTGTACATATAATTGTCATCAGTTATTTTGTATCAAATAATTGTATCTCTTATCTATTATACAATGTACATGTGAATTTTAGAAGTGTAATGACATTTGAAACTCTATATGTTGTGAACAAATATGGAACAAAATGATTATTATAATGTTTTATGATATGTGCAATGGTTTAAAATATGTAATTAATTGATTTAACCATCTTAACGTGTCATTCTCATAGAATATGTTCTCAAATATCCTTTGGTATGTCGAGTATATGCTCTATGGGAGTGGTATGTTACAAAGAAGGATGCAAAACTAAGACTTATTCAATAAATGTTACTTTTAAGAGTTTGATATAGAAATAAGAGATGAAAGGGAGCATAGAATGTGTTCACTGACCATTTATCACATCTAAAAGGAGGGGAATGGGAGATAAGTGATGATATCAATGAAAATTTCCCTGATGAAACCCTGATGCTTTTCAATAGCATACAACACTATGTTTCACAGATATCGCAAACTTT
>JAOQMP010000005.1:25904660-25923245 GCA_027563575.1 Erythroxylum pedicellare
ACACTATGTTTCACAGATATCGCAAACTTTGTTGTCAGTTTTAAGATCCCTTTTGAATTGTCATATCATCAAAGAAAATGGTTCTTACATGAGTGCACTCGATATTTATAAGATGAGCTAATCCTATATAAAACTTGTACTTATGGGTTGATAAGGGGATGTGTGCCAAAGGAAAAGATTTTGGATATATTAATGAAGCACAGTATATTGGACATTATAGAATAAATGAAACAACAGCTCGAGTACTTAAGTGTAGATCATATTGGCCACATCTATTTAAGGACGCTCAAACTTTCATTGCACAATGTGATCATTATCTGAGAGTGGGTAACATCTCCAAAAGAGAAGAGATGTCTTCATCCAATATCTTAAAAGTTAAAGTCTTCTATGTGTGGGGCATCGACTTTATAAGTCCTTTCCTATCCTCTATGGGAAGCACATACATTTTACTGGGAGTGGACTATGTACATCGCTGGGCCAAAGTTGTGTCATCTCCAACTAATGATGGGAAAGTTGTATAGAAATTTATTAAATGTATATTCAATCGATTTGGAGTGCCACAAAAAATAATAAGCAATATGGGAACACATTTTTCTAACAAATCTTTTGATACTCTCCTAAAAAGATATGGAGTCCATCATCTAGCTTCCACTCCCTATCATCCGCAAATGAGCGGATAAGTGGAAGTCATGAGCTGAGAACTCAATCAAATTCTAGAAAAGATGGTGAATAGTTCTAAGAAGGATTGGGTGTTAAAGCTAAATGATGCCTTATAAGCAAACCACTTTTGAAACATCTATCAGAACAATGCCCTTCTGACTCGTATATGGTAAAGCTTGTCATTTTCCTTTGGAACTAGAACATCGAGCATATTGGGCAATGAAGGTTTTAAATTTTGATTGGAAGTAAGCAGGTGAGAAACGACTTCTGCAACTAAATGAACTTGAAGTTTTTCATTGCAATGCATATGAAAATGCCAAACTTTATAAGAAGAAGGTAAAGATATGGCACAACTCTCATCTTAAGTAGAAGGAATTCAAAATGGGAATACAGTTTTGCTATACAATTCGAGGTTGAGGCTGTTCCCAAGAAAACTTAAATCATGATGGAGTAGACCATTTAGGTTCACCCAAGTGTTCGCCCATAGAGCCCTCGAATTGGAAAATGCAAACAAAGAAACCTTTAAGGTGAATGAGCATCGCTATAAACTATATCTCGACGGAGTGGTCTCGAAGGAAAAGGAAATAATTTCTTTCCTTTTGGAGAACTAAAAGCACTTCCTAAAATGAAAGGTCAAGCTAATGACCATAACTTAGCATGTTTGATAGTTAGATTGAAATTGTTGTGTAAATAGATTTGTTTCAAATTCTAAAAATAAGTTGTTAATGATGTGGAATGGTTTGGATTTCTAACTCTCTTATTCCTTTAAAAGCAATTTTAAGATAGGGTAGCAATATTGGGCGTCAAGCATAGTTGATTTCAGACTCGAATGTCATCACCATCTCAATTGCCATTTATATTTTATTTTACTTTTATTTTTTGTATCATTTGGTTTTATTCTCACCTTATGTGTTATTTTTTCTTCTCATTTTGAGGACAATGTGTTGTCCAAGTGTGGGGAGGGTTGTGTGCATTACATGTTTTTATTTTGAGTGTGAATTTTGCATACCATATGTTAGTTTTATTTAGGAATCCATTATGTGAATTGTGTGAATATGTCAATGGCTATTATTTAATGCAATCGGTTTGGCTTTGAACATGATTTTTAAAGTTGCTAAGATTTATTAGTTTGTGAAATTAGTGTCCTAGGTTGTTTTAGTTAAATATGCATATTAATTAGGATATGATGTTAGTTCATTCACCCTAGGAATTTGACACATTCATTTATAATTTTATGTCAATCAAATAAGTAATATCATTAATATCTTTTCATGAGAATGATTAGCTAAAGAAATGAGGTAAGAAAGAAAATATATTTTTAAAAGTGTGTTTTTGTTTAATAAATAACTAGTTTGCTAGCTCTTTTTGAAACAAATCGGGTTACGAATGGAGCTAGTAGCCAGTTGAGAATGTGATATAGTGATTAACTGGGGGACATTCATCAAAATGTTTTCCTTCACGTCAAAAGGCTATAATGACATTCCAACCAAGCCTCTTAATTAAAATATGACCTAATTGAGTAATTGGGGGACATTCATCACAAATTTTTGCTTTTGTCTCAAAAGGATAGGTTCATGTTAATGAAAATTTACAAAAATATTTTGTTGTTTAATAAATCCTACTGATCTTGGTGAATAGCATAATTTCTTATGAAAACCTACTTAAGGATAGTTACAATTTTTATTAACTATCTAATTATCAATATGTGTGTGTGAGTGATAGGACTGAATGAATCTGACATTAATTCTTGATTACGATTTATATTTAGTCCGAAGTACTTAGACACAGATTTCATAAGTTAATAAGTTAGAACAACTTAAAGGATTTTATTAGTAGTTAAATTTGTTTTGTGAAGTTCAATGCCATTGTACCATTATTGCATATGTGAATTTTTTGGTTTATTGTGTTTTTTTGTCTGTTTGGTTTTTTCTTGAGGAAAAGCAAAAGTTCAAGTGTGGGGATGTGATAGTTATAGGTTGCATGATGTTTTACTAGGCATTTCAGTATGATTTCAGTTGTTAATTAATTGATTCATACATGTTTAGGTTTAGAATTATGTTAGTTAGATAGATAATTGTGTTTAGATTGTTATGTGGGTTAGAGAATGCTATTAAGCTTTAACTTGTGTGTTTAAGGCTCTTTTATGTGTTTCTTAGTGTTTATGATCAGATATCGAAGAATGAAGAACATCTAGAGGAAGCCCGACGGAAGACCCAGGGCCACAAATCATGATAGAGGCTCTTTCGCAGGTTATCTGCTTTTGGGTCTCAGTAAAACCTAGTTTTTGCCCCAATTAGTAAGGACTACATAATACAATAGACATGACCTAAAAAGGAAGAGCCACCATCTTCCACTTTAGGGGAAAAGCTAGGGAAGAGGAAGAAGGAAGAGAGATAAAAAGAGAAAGAAGGTGGAGCTTCAACTACTGCTTCAACCTCTAATCCTCCAAGTTATCTTTTTTTCTTTTCATCTTTTATTTTGTTCATTTGATGTATGAGAAGGAATTTATGATGATGAACCTAGGCTTAAGGATGTTCTAACTTCTTTTAGGGGTTTATACTTGATTTAATATTAATCTAGTTGCTTTTGTTGTTAATGATGTCAAGTGTTCTGATAATTTGTTATTAATGATGCCGAGTGTTGTGATTATTTGTTGTAATTACATGCTTTGGGAATAAATCGAGAGAGTGAACCGAATGCAAAATGATTAGGTTGGTTACTGAGAGTTAAGCTATTTAATAGACCACATAAATAATCAAATTTGTAATTATACGGAGAGAGATCTCGTGTGAGGACCGGGTTGTTTATTGGAATGCTTAAGAACTAATTAGGTTATGGGCTATTTTGTTAATCAAGAGATTACATGTTTGATAACTCAGTTTAATTAGGTTTATGATTTAGTGTTTAGTGATTACACTCTAGAGAAACTAATCCACCCTTCAAAAGTCTAAAACTGACACTACATTAACACAAAAGTGACTATGTTAGCATTGATGATAGGACAAAATCACTTTCTTATAATTTTTTAATCTTCTTTGTTTAAATTTCAACTTTCAATTGATGGTGCTCAAATTTGATTTCTTGCTTTAATTTAGAATTCTTATTTCAATCACTCCATATATGATTGTTTACTTTTCTATTTAGTTTTTACTTGCATTTTAATTACACTTTTAGGCCTTAGAAAAATTAGGATTCAATCAGTTCACTAATATCTCGTGGGATCAACACCTCATGTACTATACTACGATCTATGCACTTGTAGAATATTAAGGTAGATTAAAACTTACTCAATATAATTTTAAAATAATAGTGCATTAAATTCATTTGATCCCCGATACTTATTAGGGTTGATGCTAAAAAGGGCATTTTGATCTCCAAGTTAGGATTAGGTTTTCTTGTTGGGTTTGAGTTATAAAATGTGAATAAATTGAGATAGTGGATGTAGAGGAGCTAGTGGAAGGGAAGTTTGAACCTAGTAGATCTTAAAATTTTATTAGAATTCCTTTTGCATTGAATGCTTTTGTAGAAAATGGAAGCATTTATGTCACCCTCTTTCAGCCAATTGATTCTTCTCTTTTGTTTTAAGAGGAAGTTATGAGCGTTTGGTGCTGAAAAGTAGGTGTTTAGTTTGTTTCTCTCCCTTTTTCTTAAGTCTTGGTTTCAAGATCATATCTAGTTCATTTCTCCTTTCCTCTAACAATTTGTTTATGTAATTCTTGAAATGATCCCGGTGTAGCTTCTTTAAGTCTTCTTTATTGATTATCTTTTTGGAGACTAGTTTGTATGCTTCATTCCTATTAACTTTTGTATTCAAGACTCTTTTGATTATTTCTTCATAGCCTTTTACTTCTTTTAGGAAATTAAAGAACCTTAATAGACTTCTCAATTTCCCTATATTTTCATTAATTCTAGTAACTAACGATGAGTGGTATGAAAAACTTAGGTTGTTGAACCATCTTAAGGAGTTAGGGAACCTATCCAACCACTTTGAGCTTACCAGCCCTTTGTCTAGTTTCTTTCTTATTTGATACAATCTCTCTTGTTTGTTGCACTAAGTAAATAAGCTACCTTTATGTGTGAAGTTAACCAATCCTAATGAGTTTAGGCAATTCTTGAGTTTTTTTCCCTGCCATACTTATAGGTCTTTTAGCTTCAAAAGAGTTCAGTATATAGTTAAAGCCTCTAGAACAATCCATAGTTCCTTGATACATTCCCCCAAACATTCAATGTCTCTTCATAAAGTCTCTTTATTTATTCTAATAAATAAATTCTAATTCAACAAGCATGTCTAAATCCAAGGAATTCAACAAGCATGTCTAAATCCAAGGAAACTCTTTTGTTTATACCAAACTCATTTCATTTTAAAAAATTTTATCTTTCCTTATAAAAATTTATCGAAAACTAAATTTTCTTTTCAAGTCATATGACACAATTATAAGCATGTCTATTACTTTTAAGCCTTAGGTGAAATCCCTGAATCCTAGGCATTTAATCACCTATTATATTTATTTATTTAACATTTTTAACCTTACCTCCTCATTTTCTTAAATTCCCTAATTTTTGAAAAAGAACTTTAATACTTTCCCTATTTTGTAATATATCTTGAAAGTCCATCTTCTACTTAGGATTAGTTTTCTCCTTTTTTTCTATCTTCCTTTAAATTAATAGGTGATTACTCTAAAAATTTTTAGTTCTCTTTACCTTTTTCACTAGTATTTGTTATTACTTCTCCAATTTTGTAGGTAGATATTGAGCAAGTTTTAATCAATTTAAAACCCTCAAAATACTGCAGACACACAAGTTGAGTAGAAGAAGAGATGTCGATCCTTTAAGAAGTCAGTGAACTAATCGAATTCTATATTGTATAAGGCCTAAAAGATAATTAAAATGAAATGAAAAACTAAACCAAAAAGTAAATACGATAATATGAAATGACAAAAACAAGAATTCTATATTAGGCAAGGAAGTTAAATTGAGCACCACCAATTTGACAATTGAAAATTAACCAATAAGAATTGACTGATTATAAAGGAGGGGGATTTATCCTATCATCAATGTCAATCTAGTCACTTATGATTTAATTATGGTGTCAGTTTTAGACTATCGAAGGGTGGATTACACTCTCTTGAGTTATAATCACTAAGACGTAATTGATAATCCCTAATTAAGTCGAGTAACCAAAAATGTAATCTCTCAATTAACGATCAACCCACAACCTAATTAGTTTTTAAATGTTCTAATAAACAATGGGGTCCTCGCACGAGATCTCTCTCCTTACAAATAACTAATTTGATTAATTGTGTGGTTTATTAAGTCATTTAGCTATCATTAATCCAACCCAATCACTTTTACTCAGTTCACCCTCTCAATTTATTATCGAAACATGTAAGCACCATAATTAATCATAACTCTCAATCAATCAACACAAAAGATAACTATATAAACATTGAATCAATTCAAAATCCCTAAAGAGTTTAAAACATCATCCAATCCAAACTCATCATCATCATCACATTCATCGGATACATTCAAAGAAAAGAATAACGAGATGAAATAGAAATGTCACTTAGAATTCCAAGCAAAACAAGTAAACACACACACACACACAAATGCAATAATGAGGTAATGACATCAAACTTCACGAAAGGAATTTAACTCTAAACACATTCATTCAAGTTGTTCTAACTTATTAACCTACAAAATCTGTGTCTAAGTACTCTGGACTAAATATACATATTAATCAAGACTTAGATGTCAAGTTTACTCACCCTATCATTTGTACACACACATTGATAATTATTTAGTCAATCAAACTTGTAACTATTCCGAAGTAAGTTTTCATGAAAAGTTAAGCTATTCACAAATTTGGTAGGTTTTTATGTGAAAAAACATTCTTTTTGTTACTTTTTATGGACTTGAACCTAGTTTTTTTGTGTGGAGGAAAATATTTGTGATGAATGTCGATCTGATTACTCAACTAGGTCATGTTTTTATTAGATAGCTTGGTTAGAATGTCCTTATAGCCTTTTGACTTAAAAGCAAACATTTTTTATAAATGTCGATCTGGTTAGTCAGCTACATCACATTCTCAACTGACTACTAGCTCTATTCATAGCCTAAAGGCCAGCGAAATAATCATTTAGTTAAAATTTATACTTTTTAAAACACATTTTTAACACATTACCTACCTTATTGTTTTTGCTAGTCATTCTTATAAAAATATATTAGCAATGCTACTTATTCCATTGGCCTTAAATTATAAATGAATGTGACAAATTCCTAGGGTCAATAAACTAGTACCATAGCCTAATTAAATTGCGTATTTAGTCAAAGTAGCCTAGGTCACTGATTTGGAAGCTAATAAATCTTCACAACCTAAAAGACTATGTTCAAAGCTAAATCTATCCCCTTAAGTCCTAGCCATTGGCACATTCACACAATTCACATCATACACCCTAAACAAACTATTATACAATATGAAAAATTCACATTAAAAAAACACACAAGCACACAACCTATTCACAGTTAACATAAATATAACAATGCATGCATCTCCCCACACTTAAACAACACATTGTCCTCAATATGAGGAGAACGCATTAGAAGAGTCAACACATAAGGTAGGAATAAAACAACATGATAAGAAAAACAAAAAAATAAAATAAGAGAACAAGGGTTAGAGTATAAGAACCCATCATGGTAATTAAGGTGGTGATGATGTTGATGTCAGAGAACAAAAGCATTTTGATGTTCAAGATTGTTGCCCTATTTTATAATTGCTTTAGAAAGAGTAAGAGAGTTAGCAATTGAAATCATTAAGAACTTAGTTTTAGAATTTAAAACAATTCTAACTATGCAACAATTTAATTCTAACAACTAAACGTGCTAATTTAGGGTCATTAGCTTCACATTGCATCCTTGAAAGCTCAACCTGGATCAATTATGAGTGGCTTGCTTCCACCCTTCTCATTCAACATCAATTTTATAGCCTGTGAGTAAGCTACAAATTGTAAGATAATGAAAAAGAAATAATATATCAAATTAAGGAATCTTAATAAGTTTAGTATGTCCTTTTCGATGACAAATTGTCAAGAAAATAGGGAATTACAAAACTCTCTGAATCTTTTACTGAATCCAGTAATTTGTCTTATAAGATGGTGAGTTGTTCGTATCCATCCTCAGTCACCCCCTTCTCCTCTTCTTCTTGCACTTCATGAACAGAGACTTCGGTGTCTTCTTCAACCTTTATGTTCTTCTTCGTCTTGTTCTTTTAAAGATTCAATATATCAATTTTCACAAATGGTATGTTTAATGGGTAAGGTCGGGGAGGAACATACTCTTTCCCACTCCTAAGTGTGTTAGTCTTACATTGCTCTTTTAAATTTACTTTCATGTTGCATAGATAATTTTCCACACTTTGCTTACAAAATTCCTTAGAAAGTTGGCCCATTAGAACCTCTAGCTTGTGAGTAGAAGAGGCATGATCTTCCATTACTTGGTTAAACTTCTCTTCCAATCTCTTCTGGGCCTCTTCCATGTTCATAAGCTTTTCCATGATCTTGTCCAATTTAGAATCCCATGAACTGGACTCATCTAGTTGAAATCCTGATAGGTCTTGATATCCAAGGTGAGTCCTTAAATTGTTAGACCAACAGAAATTTGGTGGTTTTTCCACCCTGGATTGTATATATTCCAATAAGAATGATGACTTTACCAACCACAATTTTCCTCATTGAAGTCTGCAAGGGTGGTCCTTTGATTCCTATAATGTATTTCCTTTATCATTTAACCTTTTAGACTCCTCACAATTGCCTAGTAATGTCCAAATTGATTTGTCATCTACCTTGCACCCAAACTTTTGTCTTTTTTCTTTTTTTTAATATATATTTCTTATGATTAGGTACCAAAATCACAAGAAAGGGTAATAACTCCTCAGACTAAAAGAATTAAACTAACCCTACAACTCCCTAGCAAAGAGGCCAAAAACTTGTTCGAAGGTGTCGAGTCTTACAATTTATTTACCCTTCAATTACCGTAAGAGCATGGGTCGTGAATTGTATTATGTGAAGGGTCGATCCCATGAGGAGGGTGAACTAATCTAATCTTAGGTTATCTAAGGCTAGAAAATGAATAAAATGAAATAAAATAAAAATAAAAGTGCACAGAAAAGTAAATATGGGAATTTGATTAGTAGGAATTTAATTGGGGAAATTAAGACAAATAAGGGAAATTTAGCAACACATGTCACAATGAAAATCACTTAAGAGAAATTACTAAGTTATAAGAGAGGGAATTTTCCTATCATGAATCCTAATATAGCTATTTATGCATTATTGTAATGTCAATACTAAACTATCAAAGGGTCAATTACTCTTTCTCAAGTTATAATCGTTAAACCCTAGTTGAATGATAAAGTTTGCAATCTCTCAATTAACAAAAAATACCCAAAAATTCTAATTAGATCTTAAGCTCTCTAATAAACTACCGGGACTCACATAGGATCTTTCTCTGCGTAAAACTTGATAAGATTAATCACGTGATTTATTAAATCGCCTAACTCTCGTTAATCCAATCTAATCATTTTTATCTAGTTCACCCTTTCAGTTTATTATCGAAATATGTAAATACTGCAATTAATCACAACACTTAATCAACAAAACACAAAAATGACTATATTAGCATTAAATCAAAGTAAATCCCAAAGGAAGAGTTAGAACATAATCAACAATCCAAAATCCATCATCATACAATCCATTTCAATCTTATACATTAAATGAATAAAAATGAAAATCGAAAGGAGAAAGAACTTGGATCGGATAATCCAGGAAGGCGGCAGTGTCAGGAGACCCACTTCTCTGGGAAGGCAGCAGCGTCAAAAGACCTGCTTCTTCTTCCTCTTCTTCTTCTCTCTATCTCCTTTCTCTCTCTTTGAATCGCGAGTATAATATAAGAGGTGTTGATCACTAGACGACTTAGTGAACTAATTGAATTCTATGTTGTCTAAGGCCTAAAAGATAATTAAAATGAAAAAAAACTAAACAGAAAAGTAAATACAAGAATATGGAAGTAAAAACAAGAATATGGAATGATAGAAACAAGAATTCTATATTAAGCAAGGAAATTAAAATGAGGACCACCAATTTGACAATTAAAAATCAATCAAAAAGAATTGACCAATTATGAAGGAGGAGAATTTATCTTATCATTAATGCTAATCTAGTCACTTACGTGTTAGTATAGTGTCGATTCTAAACTATCGAGGGGTGGATTACTATCTCTTGAGTTATAATCACTAAGCCTTAATTGACAATCCCTAATTATATCGAGTAACTGAAAATGTAATCTCTCAATTAATGATCAGTCGATAACCTAATTAGTTCTTAAGTTTTCTAATGAACAATCGGGTCCTCACATCGGATCTCTCTCCATATAAATTACCGATTTGATTAATCGTGTAGTCTATCAAGTTAGTTAAATCTCATAATCCAACCCAATAATTTTTATTTGATTCACCCTCTCAATTTATTCTCGAAACATGTAAGGATCGCAATTAATGAGAACACCCAATCAATCAACATAAAAGATAACTAGATTAACATTGAGTCAACTTAAAACCCCTAAAGAGTTTAGAACATCATCCAATCCAAATCCATCATCATCATCATATTCATCGTATACATTCAAAGAAAAGAATAACAAGACGAAATGGAAATGTCTCTTAGAAAGGATCGAGATGGACCAAGAATGTAGCAGCTACAGCAGCACACTCCTCTCTCTCCTCTTCTTCCTTTTCTCTCTTCTATCTTAAAGGCTTCCAAATGTAGCAAAATGGAGGCTCTCCATAGGGTTTCATCATATTGCCTTTTATAGGCTTTTCTAATTTTGGCAATTCTAGGGCTTTTTTCATATCCAAAAGGTTCAAAAAGTCCCTCCAAAACTCAAGTCAGTAAGGTTATAGGCATGTTCTGTCACGCAGGCCACCATCATGGCCCATAGTGCCATAACCATGTCCCCTTTTCTTGGCTCTCTATCATAATCATGGCACAATGTGCCATGATCGTGACCCCTTGCATCCGATTCTGTCACAATCGTGGCCCTGGTTTCAGGTCTAGCCCTCCTCCGAATCGCCTCTGTTCTTCAATACTTGCCCTTAAACACTAGCAATCTCATGAAGACACCTAAAATATATAAAATTGTAGCTCAAAAGCATACTTTAACCCACGAAATGCTTAAAACATAAATATCTACTAACTAACACAATTCTAACCTAAACACGCACTAAAAAATCGAATTAACAACTAAATACAAACTAAACTACCTACAAAAACACAATGTAATCTACAATCATCAATAGACGAGGTAATTAAAAAGGGGAAAAGTCTATGAAAGGTTATATAACTACCTTTTGGACATAAGTGAGCACTCACATAATATATATATATTCCCTATGCTTTTCTAGCGCTAAAATCCCACAAATGATTGCCTTGGTAGCATTGAGCTTAGGATGGTGCCCAATAAATTTGCCCGTCTATAAGGATTCATTATCCCTTTTAGGATCAAAACTTTGAGAAGATGGGAGAAATAATCTAAACCAAATCATTTATTCTGCACTCATCACTTCTTTAGGAGGCTCACCTAATCTTTAGTAACCCTCAAACTCAGTATACTAGTTAGCTTAGAGCTCACCCATATATCAATCTTTATGAGACGTCAAATTTTAATATGAACATCAAAGGGAATCAACTTATCTTTCTTAAACTTTACTCCTTTTTTATGTCATACATGATTTGAACAAATTGAGAGACAATTTTCTTTTGGATTTTCTATCAATTCATGCAACCTTATTGGCTTCTAATGATTATTGCATTCTAAAATTGGCTTTTAAGTAAAATGTATCATTAAAAAAAATCATTTTATTCATTTTTACTTTCAAAATTCTTATTTTTAAAAAATCTTATATTTTGGGAATTTAAATTTCATTTCATTATATTTTTATATGTACATATATAGTCTAATTTCTTTTAAGTTTTGGTTATAGAAACATAAATCAGTCATTATATAAAATAAGATGGAATCATTATTCATTAAAGTCTTGAGAGGAGAGAAAACAAGGGAGCAAAAGATGATATTCCTTTCTAAAATGTTGAGAATCTGTTAAATGACCTCAATTTTGGATAAGTGGATTTTACACTGCTAGAGCATACATGGTAAAAAGAAAGTAAAGTAATGTTCAAACATTGAAATCATACTATACAAAATTATCATAAGAGGATCAAAATTGCTTTAATGAGTAGTTTGGGAGAATTATGGATTTGCTAGCTGCTAAGGGATAATGGACAATTATAAATCTTTGTGTCAATTTCTTTAACCCATTCTTAGAACATTTTGCATAAGATATAATGACATTATGTCATGATGGAAGAATATCAAAAACTTTTTTAAATACCTTATAAAGAGATTGTGCATATATACCTTTACGCTTTATCAAAAAATGTGAAACATATATTAAGGGTATTAATACATGAACAAGGTGATCCATTTAAGGAACATCATAAGGAAGTTAGGACCAGTGGTTAATCATGGTGAGTGATTCACTTTTATATAGATAAATAATAGGAAAACTCTACCAATTGTTATAAACTACAAGCATTAGCATTAGGATTGTTCAAGTTGATTTTGTACCCATCATTTCTATCTTTTGTCAACAAAAGAATATTTGAGTTGCTAGATAAATTTTTGGGTTAATTACCAAAAAAAGCCCAAACTTTTTTTAGTTTTTCAATTATAGCCCAAACTTTAAAAAGTAGCAATAAAATGCTCAAACTTTCAAATTTTTTCCAATTCTAGCCTAAACTTCAAAAGGTGGAAATAAAATGCTCAAACTTTCAATTTTCTTCAATTTTAGCCCAACGTTATATGTTGTTCTCTTGATGCCCTCAGTCCTTTGTTTTCTATTTATTCTTCTGACATCCCAAATTACTCTCGCATTATAGCATACTATACTAGTAAGCTCTTTGTTTTTAGTTCATTCTCTTAATTCCCTTAGTGAGGACATCAAGGCTGCATAATATGAAAATCAAAGTGTGAGGGCCTTAAGAGAAAAAAATGAAAACAAAGGAAAAAAATTGAAATTAACGCGTAAGATTGTCGAGGTTGCGTAATCTAATTTAGTTCATTTTTAAACAATGACATCATTTTAATTATGTGTTTAAATGATGTCGTTTCATTAATCTTCAACGACGTCATTTTAATTATGTGTTTAAATTTTTTCATTTCATTAATCTTCATTTATTGTGTTAATTTTGGTTGACGTGTATTAATAGTTAAGGTTTCTGAAACAAATAGCAAGCCACGTTAACAAACTTAAAGGAAACACTAACGCCGAGCTATAATTGAAAAAATTGAAAGTTTGAGTATTTTAATGCTACTTTTTAAAGTTAGGGCTATAATTGAAAATTTAACGAAAGTTTGGGCTTTTTTTAGTAATTAAACCTAAATTTTTCTTATATTTTATTTCAAGGATAGTTAGGAATTGTCTTAGGCTTCTCATATATCCCCTTACTTAAAACCATAAAGTGAATTACTTCAGTAAATTCTTTACTCTCATTTTCACAAGTTTCTTTGACTTACCAAGCTTGGACATAATATTAGATTCAATCCTCTGGCTATGGTAGCTTCCTTATCTTATAAATAAGCCTTTGACTAATGATCTATTTATTGGTTTAGGCATCCCTGAAAATCCCCTAGTTTCATTTCGTCCCTAAAAGATTTAAGGTCTCCCTTTATAGAACATTTGATCTTGTAGCCTAATCAATGATATTTTCCCATAGATAAAAGTCACATCCTAAGTTGTAAAGGGCTAATATATGATTCTAAATTTCAGAGAGAAACTACATTTGAAAAATAAATCGTCTATAGCTTCATCCTTGTCTTTACATATCACACAGGGTCTATGTAAAGGAATTCTAGAGCATCTTTTGTACATAATCTATAATTTATTGCAAACTAAAGGATGAATGATGTGCTAGGAATTATTTTTTCTAAACTAACTTGTTCCATAATACCTTTCCTTATTATTCCATTAGTAACTCCTTACGAGACTAGTTTGAGAATAGTGTCCTCTTTAAAGCGGCGAAGGAAATATATAAGAGGTTTTTCAGTATTGTTGGATCGAAAACAAAAGCATGCAAGATTAGGCTAAAACGGTAGATTTCAAAACTTTTTTTCAAATCAAAACGCAGTGGAATCAGTATAACCAAATTAACATGTTTCAGCCATACATGATATAGTATAAGGAAAATAATTAACATAAGAATAAGATGGTAGAAATTTATACCAACTCTTTGCTATAACTTTGTCTCCTCACTTTTGTATCCTTTATGAATCCTTGCTATAGCTTTGAATCCTTGCTATAGCTTTAACTCCTTGCAGACCTGGTCCTCACGCCAACCATCTCATGTAGGTGATGGACCATTGCACCAGCAATTTTCATGCAACAAATTTGCTTTTGCAATATTCTACTGACAGAAGCTAGAGGATAGCACTTAGTAGTCTTATCAGCATTCTGTCATCACTCATGTTGTTGGACTTGCTCAAGTTGAATTGCCACCCAAAGGTGCAAGCTCATTGTCTACTAAATACCCATGAAATTCATTCATATTGAAGAACAATGTCAAGGTTACATTTCCATTCATTAAAATTCTTTTCATTTTCCAATTTGTTATTAGTCAAGAGCAAAGTGAGTGGATTCATATTGCGGTTGATTATGTCTAAAAATATAAATTATTAAAGCATGAGCATACTAGTCAATAATATTGGAACTTTGTATAAAATCATGATGCGTGTATGCATAATGATAGATTTAACAAAACTTAAAAAAATTTAAAACTTTATATGATAGTTATTTTTCTTATCTACAATCGACTAAGTGATGGTGGGTCATCTTATCCATTAAAAGAAAAACTGGGACCCTCCCACTAAAAACAACTAAGCATCTTTATACCTAACTTTATGATAAGCGTCATGATTTGGCCCATACTTTTACTAACAGAGCTACGATGGGCAGGTTATTGATAAAATATGTTGAGTTTGTAACCATTTGATTCATCCACTAAAGGTACTTGTAAACCATCTTTCGATAGGAGGTCATATTTGCTACCAATGAGTGGACTTATCCTTAAATAGACCCAAACTATGCAAGATCTAAGATTCATGCCCTCTTGTGGGGAGTAACACTTAACCACATGCAAATGGGTCATCACATAGAGATCGTGGACTCTTACAAAAGCATCCTCTCCCACTTAATCTTTTTAGTCTTTAAGTTTTAATAAATATCATTTTGTGTAGATTCAATTTATTATCCATCCTATATTGTTTCATTATATATCTCATACATAATGAATGCATGGCAAAGCCTAGGGGCAATTTTCTAAATGACAAGCAATAAGATAATATCACATATTATTTGCATTCATTTATCCATTCATCACATGAAATAATAAGCCACATTTGATTGTCCATTTTAGAAACATAAAAATAATTACAAGCCTTTTAAGACCAAAAAATTCTTCGTGGACTTGGATCTTCCACTTCAAACTCTTCGCTCATATGATTCGGTCTAATCGGTAAAAATTATGTAATGACTTTATTTTTTAACACAAATTTCAATTTTCATAAAACCAAATTTTTTCCCATAAGAAAACAAAAATCTGCACTTGTTTTTAACAAAAAACGAAACTTATGAATATTGCATAAAAATTCCAGCACTTGTAAAAAAAGAAATTTTGTTACAAAAAAGTTCATACAACCAAAAAATTGTTAAAACAAAATTCTAACACATTTGTTTTCTTAAAATCAAAAAATAGCAAAGACATCATAACCTTAAGCGAAACTTTACCTGTTCCTTTCTTCAATCAATGGCTTCTTCATCTTCATCATTACATGATTTTGTACATTACATAATCAAAGTAAACATAAAAATAAAATCGAGGAGGAAACATGGTGATGATAGACCACCCTCCTTGTTACAAACCAAATGAAGAAATCTTACATGGTAACTTTAGAATCTATGGACAACCAAAAGAGCAAAACATAGACCATATATATTTCTATCACATAAAAATATGCAACATACAAAAATGAGTGCTAACCCATGTGTCACACATATAGTAACAGAAATCATCCATAAGAAAATTGTTTCCAATACCAATTATTGGATCAGAAAGAAAGCATGTCATATTTAGAGAAATGGTAGATTTCAAAAAATTTTAGAAATCTAAATTGCAGCGGAAGCAATATATCCAAATCATCATGCCAATTTATACATGATATGGTATAAAGATAATAAAAAACCTAAACAAGATAGAGATTATATTACCGACTCCTTCCTACAGCTTTGACTCCTCGCTGCGCTATCCTATTCTCGGCAATATATCCTCTCCTAAGTGATGTATCATCTTCTTCTTGTTATTGTTTCCTCTTCCTGATATTGCATCCTAGAATAATTCGATCAACCACTTGTTCTTCTTGGACAAATTGGTTAACAAGATCCTTTGGTGGGAAAGGAGAAGAAAACTTTGGAAGAGAATTTTCTTAGAAGAAAGAACACTAAGAATGAGACACTCTCATGCAATTTTAGATTTTTTCATGTAAGATAGGAGAGAGACTGATAAAAATATAAGAACCCCTTTTTACTTACTCACACTTTTGGTTAACAACAAAGGAAACAAGAGTTTTCCATCCAATGCATCATTTCTTCATTTAATCAATCATAAAGAAGCCATTAAATGAGACTCTTCTCATTTGTCATTAAGATGACTATATGAAAAGTCTATTAACCTAAATGATACCTATCAATTTTGTTCTTGATGTTGAAAGAAGAAAGATGATCCATCCAATGTACATCTTTCTTCTTTAATCCAATGGATGCTAATAGGTTACATGCTATCATTAAAAGATAACCATTAAACCATTCAATGGTAAATTCATAACTCCATAATGATGATAAAACATGATAAATATCATCTTTATTTAGCAATTCAATGCCAAATGTGCAGCTGCAAATTCATCCCTAATGAAAAACGAAATTGCAATTTACTTTCTTAAGAATTTGTTTTAATTTAATTAATCCAATTAAACCAAAGTCTAGCCCATTTCTAAATGTACATTTGGACTTCTAATTAACCTTTAATTAGTGCCAGCCTAACATTTAATTATGGGGTTCTAAAACCTCCATTTATATTTCTTTCTTAGCTTGATAACCTTCCTTGAAGTCAAGTAGGGAATCTTAATGGACTTTGATAATTCAAGCTCCAATAAACCTAGAATTAATTTAATATGATTAGAATTAATTCTAGCTTATTAACTAAATGTCATTTCAATAAAGACAATTAGTTAAACTCTTGAATTATTAAATATATGAGAACTCATATTTCATGTCCAATTGCAAACCTTATTTTGAACCTTATTATAGCCATCCACACAATAAAAAGTAAAATTACCATTTTGCCCTTATGTTAGGCTTTCCTTCTAGATCTCTCGTTTTACTTTATATGGTGATTCACACACAAGATCTCATATTGGTGTTAAGACTTAATGGGTAGCTAATCTATCAAACTACTAGCGTTAGTTTAATCACCAAATCTCCTTAAAACATCTAAAAGTGATGATATCACTATAAAATCTTTATTTGAGTGAATGTTCCCTGATATATATATTTCAATTAATAATTCTAACATGCAGACACTAGATTAATACTATACAAAAGTCCATTATGATCATATCAAGAATTATAATGAAACACATATGAGTTCACCACTCATCAAAATTGTGGTCCATAATAAGCGAATGCTTAAGTTGTATATTTTAAGATTAAAGTAACGACCCATTTTATTCTTTAAAATATACTTGATTCGAGATTCATTTAATAGTTCCATTATCGATAGTCAACTACTATCATGATATGAAACTCGTCATTCCCTTGAAGTAAACTCCTTTACTTACATGGAGATAAATTGCAACACTACAATCTAAACCATAATCAAGCGACCAACTTAATTATTCAACTGTGAATCAATTAATTTAGATTCTAATAATATACATGTTTCCTATATATCTCTATGTATATGTCTATCACTTACAAAAGAATCTCAGTACATTTTGACTAGATATATAATGCTCATACATATGAAACCAAACTCTTTTGTTTCTTTAATAATAAATATTTTCATTACAAAACTATAACTAAAAGAAAATTAAGTTACATGTAAATACACTTACTTTCCAAGGCACTATATATACATAACTCCAACAGTTGTATCCTCTTCTTCTTGTTATTGTTTCCTCTTTTTGATATTGTATCCTCAACCAATCCGATCTACCATTGTTCTTCTTATACAACTTGGTTAACAAGATCCTTTAGTGGGAAAGGAGAAGAAAACTTTGGAGGAGATTTTTCTTAGAAGAAAGAAGCCAAAAATGAGACACCTTCTCATACAAATT
The DNA here is from genome assembly GCA_027563575.1 of Erythroxylum pedicellare. NCBI lineage: Eukaryota > Viridiplantae > Streptophyta > Magnoliopsida > Malpighiales > Erythroxylaceae > Erythroxylum > Erythroxylum pedicellare. The sequence goes on from JAOQMP010000005.1 coordinate 25,922,820, forward strand.
TTGACTAACACATGCATGAAAGGAGAGAGAGTACAAAAATGCAAGAACACCTCTCTTTCACCTTGTCAATTTTAGTTATGCTTAAAATGAAAGAAGAGGAAGAGCATCCAATGCTTCACAGCTTTCTTTAATAAAACATAAAGAAGCCATTAAATGAGACTCTTCCCATTTGTTTTAATATGGTTATATGAAAAGACCAATAATCTAAAATAAAATGTCAATTTCAGTTTTAGTGATGAAAGAAGGAAGATCATTCATCAAATACATCTTTTTCATCTTTAATCAAATGAATGCTAAAAAGGTTACATTACATTCCATCATTAAAATACAACCATTAAACCATTTAATAGTAAGATCATTACTCCATTTAATGATGATAATGCATGATAAATACCATCTTTATTTAGCAATTCAATGCTAAATGTG
>JAOQMP010000005.1:25939790-25952319 GCA_027563575.1 Erythroxylum pedicellare
TCACTTCTTCCTTTGTGATTTCTCACAAACTCTTCCTCTAAGAAGGTCGCATTTGTCGACACAAATACCTTCCTATCTTGAGGACTGTAAAAATAGTACCCTCGAGTTCCAATAGGATATCCTACAAATAAACATGCTTCTGACCTTGGTTCCATCTTTAAGGATTCAGGCTTTAGAATCCTGGGCTGACACTGAAATTGAGAGACCAAAGCTAGGGGAGCGAATGGGATTAGATACCCCAGGAGTCCTAGCCGTAAACGATGGATACTGGGCGCTGTGTGTATCGACCCGTGCAGTGCTGTAGCTAACGCGTTAAGTATCCCGCCTGGGGAGTACGTTCGCAAGAATGAAACACAAAGGAATTGATGGGGGCCCTCAAGAATGAAACACAAAGGAATTGATGGGGGCCCGCACAAGCGGTGGAGCATGTGGTTTAATTCAATGCAAAGCGAAGAACCTTACCAGGGCTTGACATGCCGCGAATCCTCTTGAAAAAGAGGGGTGCCTTCGAGAATGTGGACACAGGTGGTGCATGTGCTGGGCAGCCCCAAGTCTTCAAGTGCCTCAATGAAGGCACTCAGCCAGTCCACAACTCCCTAGGTGTTTTAGGCATCGATTTGGATGGAGCAAAGTTAAGAAGATATGTTGGCATTTGTATGGCATATCCCCAGAACGATTCTAGAAGGCTAGTATAGGACATCATTGATCTTACCATTTCTAATAGAGTTCTATTTCTCCTCTCTGCTACACCATTGTGTTGAGGTGTTTGAGGAGCTGACAAATTGGAAACAATTCCACTGTCAATTAAATATTGTTGGAACTCTACAGATAAGTACTCACCATCTCAATTTGATCGAAGTTGTTTTAATGGCTTGCCAAGTTGCTTCTTAGCTTCAGCTTGGAATTCTTTGAACTTTTCAAAGGATTCACTCTTTTTATGCATCAAATACAAATAGCCATGTCTTGAGTAATCATTTATAAAAGTTATGAAGTATTCATAACCTCCTCTAGCTTGTACATTCATAGGCCCACACACATCAGTGTGTACCAGGTCCAACATGGATTCAGATCTGTTTCCTTTAGAAGGAAATGAGGCCTTGGTCATTTTTCCTTCAATACAAGATTCACAGGTATATAATGGATCAATATCCAAGCCTACAAGGATCCCATCCTTCACTAACTTTTCAAGTCTTTTCTGATTGATATGACCTATTCTTAAGTGCCACAAATGATATTTTGAATTAATGCTAGAGTTATTAGATTGTCTTAGTTTTATTAATTATGTGATATTTAGTGAGCCTGTCATAGGTTCTATAAAGAACAATCCCTATTTAATTATCGCATTACAAATAAAATCCTTATTCTCATATATTAAAACAACATTTTAAAAATATAAGGAATAACCAGATTTTATTAGACAAAAAATAAAAATCATATTCCTTACAATCATTGCGATGTAATATAAATCCTCCAAATATAACCTATGACCATTAAGAAAGTCTAAGATAACTACTCCTACTAATTCCACTGAAACATAGGATCCACCTGCTATCTTGACTTGAAACTAGCCTTTATGTAGTCTTTTCTTTTATTGGAACCCCTGCAAAGAGTTGCAAACATGGTCAGTGGCTCCTAAATCTAATATCCAAGAATCAGATGAATCTGTCATATTTCTAGTTCCTAACAAACTTAGGAAACCCATACCTTGTTTGCTTTTGAGGGACTCAAAGCAGACTACACACTTTCTTTTCCAGTGACCCTACTCACCACATCAAAAACACTTTCCTTTGTTTTCTGCTTTGGCCTTCTTTTTCATAGGTTAGGCCTTCTTTTTCACTGGACTCTTCTTCTTTTGCTTGCCCTTACCTTTGGACTTAGAAGAAGATGCTACATTAGCCTCATGCCCATTAGCCTTGATATTTAATATCTCCTCTATACTTTAGAGGGTATTCATCAACTCACTTAAGGTATAATCCTTACTGTTGAGCTCATAGTCCAACTTAAACTGGTGAAAAGAAGAGTTTAAGCTATTGATGATCATAATCATCTGCGTGTCCGCATCCATATCTGCCCCAAGCATGTCAGCCTTAGTAACCGCATAGATTACCTTAAACATGTAATCTCGCAACAGTTCGACAAGTTTTTGTTTGAGATTATGAAAGGTTTGGATAGCTTTCACCCTTGCAGACCTGGTCCTCACACCAAGCATCTCATGTAGGTGATGGACCATTGCATTAGCAGTTTTTATGCATGCAATTTGTTTTTGTAACATTCCGCTGATAGAAGTTAAATATAGCACTTAGTAGTCTTATTAGTATTCTGCCATCACTCATATTGTTGCTCAGAAGCATAATTGCCACCCAGTGGTGCAGTCTCGTTGTCTGTTAATACCCATGAAATTCATTTATATTGAAGAACAATGTCAAGGTTACGTTTCCATTCATTAAAATTCTCTATGTTTTCCAATTTATTATTAGTTAAGAGCAAAATGAGTGGATTCATATTGTGGTGATTATTTCTGAAAATATAAATTATTAAAGCATGAGCATACTAGCCAACAATATTGGAACTTTGTATAAAATTATGATGCATGTATGCATGATGATAGATTTAATAAAACTTAAAAAATTAAAACTTTATACGACAGTTATTTTTCTTATCTATAACGGACTAAGTGACAATGGGTCATCTTATTCATTAAAAGAAAAACTGGGACCCTCCCCCTTAAAAAAACTACCAAGCATCTTCATGCCTAACTTTTTTAGAAGTTCCATAATTTGGTCTATAAATTTATCAATAGAGCTAAGGTGCGCAGGTTATTGATAAACTATGTTGAGTGTGTAACCATTTAATTCATCCACTAAGAGTACTTACAAACCATGCCTCGTTGGGAGGTCACATTTGCTACAAATGAGTGAACTTATCCTTTAGGAGACCCAAACTATGCAAGATCTAGGATTCGTGTCCTCTTATAGGGAGTAACACATCACCATATGCAAATGGGCCATCACATGGAGACCATGGACTCTCACATGAGCATCCTCACCCACTCAATCTTTTTGGGCTTTAGGTTTTAATAAATACCATCTTGTTTAAATGCAATTTATTATCCATCCTATATTGTTTCATTATATATCTCATACGTAATGAATGCATAGCAAAGCTTAGGGTTGGCAATTTTCTAAATGGCATACAATCACATAATATCTCATATTATTTGCATCCATTTATCCATTCATCTCATGAACTAATAAGCCACTTTTGATTGTCCATCCTAAAACATAAATAAAATTACAAGGCTCTTAGCCCAAAAAAATTTCTTGGAATTGGATCTTCCGCTTCGAACTTTTCTCTCACATGACCCAGCCCATTCGGTAAAAATTTTGTAATAGCATTTTCATAAAATCGAATTTTGTCACTTTGAAAACAAAAATTCTAGTACTTGCTTTTAGTAAATCAAAAACTTAAAAAATTTCAGCACTTGTTTTGGAAAAACCAAAACTAAAAAATTCCAGCACTTGTGTTTCATAAAATCGAAAATTTGTTAACATAAAAATTCCAGCACTTTGTTTTTCATAAAACCGAAATTTTGTAAAAATAAAAATCCCAGCACTTTGGTTTTCATAAAACCGAAACTTTGTTAAAACAAAATTTCCAACACTTTGGTTTTCATAAAACTGAAATTTTGTTAAAAAATTTCCAGCACTTTGGTTTCCATAAAACCGAAACTTTGTTAAAACAAAATTTCCAATTCTTTGGTTTTCATAAAACTGAAACTATGCCAATACACCAAAGGATACACCGAAACCATTACCTTCTTTTCTTCGATCCATGGATGCTTCATCTTCAACATTACAGAAATTTGTACATTACAAAATCAAAGAAAATAGAAAAATAAAGCCAAGGAGTAAATATGACGATGATAGGCCACCCTCCTTGTTACAAACCAAATGAAGAAAACTTACAAGATAAAACTATATTCTATGGACAACCAAAAGAGCAACACATGCACCATATATATTTCTATCACATAAAAATATGAAGCACACAAAATTTAATTGTCAACCCATGCATCACATATAAGAACCGAAATCATGCATAATAAAATGACTCTGATACCAATTTTTGGATCGAGAACAAAATCATACTAGATTTGGATAAAACGGTATATTTCAGAAACTTTTTCTAAAATCAAAATGCAACGGAAGTATAATAACCAAATTAACATGTTTAAGCCATACATGATACGGTATAAGGAAAATAACTAACATAAGAATAAGATGGAAATTATATCGACTCCTTGCTATAGCTTTGACTCATCACTTTTTTATCCTCTCCTTGTTAATGTATCCTCTCCTCGTTATTGTATTCTCGACCAATCCGATGTACCACTTGTTCTCCTTAGACAACTTAGTTAACAAGATCCTTTGGTGGGAAAGGAGAAGAAATCTTGAAGAGATTTTCCTTAATTGAAAGAAGCCAAAAATGAGACTCTTCTCATTCAAGTTTCAGCTAGCTCATGCAAGAGAGGAGAGAGTGAGTCAAAAATGCAACAACACCTTCTTTTCTCTCTCTCAATTTCGATTAAAGATGAAAGAAAGAAGTGATATGCATCCAATGCATCACTTCATTCTTTAGTCGAAATTAAAGAAGGCAATAAATGAGACCCTCTCATTTGTTTAAATAGCTATATGAAAAGACCAATAACCTGAAAAGAGACCATCTCATTTTCGGTTATGAGATGAAAGACGAGAGAGAGTACATCAAATGCACCTCCTCCTTCTTTAATCAAATGAATGCTAAAAGGTTGCATGTCATCATTAAAAGACAACCATTAGAACATTTAATGATAAGATCATTACTCCATTTAATGATGATGAAGCATGATAAAAACCATCTTAAATTTAGCAATTCAATGCTAAATGTGTAGCTGCACATTTAGCTATAAAAAATTGAGATATTTCCTCCCTTTTTTAATAACTTTGTTTCAATTTAATTAATCTAATTAATCAAATCAAACCAAAGTCTAGCCCAATATTAAATTTCATTTGAGCTTCTAATTAACAATTAATTAGTGCATGTTCAAAATTCAATCATAGGCTTTAAAATCTCTATTTATATTTCTTACTTTGCTTGATAACCTTTCTAGATACCAAGTGGGGAATATAAATGGACTTGTATAATTTAAGCTCCAATAAGCCTAAAATTAATTTAATCTCATTATAATTAATTCTAGCTTATTAACCAAATGTCATTCCACTAAAGACAATTAGTTGAATTCTTGAATTACTAAATATTATGAGAACACCTGTTTCAAATAAGATGTCCAATTGTAAACTTTATTATGAACCATATTATAGCCATTCGCATAATAAAGGGTAAAATTACTGTTTTGCCCTTATGTTGGTTTTTCTTTCTAGATCTCCCGTTTTACTCTATATGGTGGTTAACATAAAAGATCTCATCTTGGTGTTAAGACTTGATGTATAGCTAGTCCATCAAACTACTGGCTCTAGTTTAATCGCCAATCTCCGTAAAACATCTAGAAGTGAAGATATCACTATAAACTCTTTATTTGAGTGAATTTTTCCTGATATATGTTTCAATTAATAAGGTAGAATGAAGCATTGTTAGCTACGATGAAGCTTAGACCGGTGTTGCATGAAAGGATCAGAAAAGCTTGAAGCAAGGATCTAGAATTCGTGAAAATTATTGAGATGTTGAAACAAAATCTGAATTTTGAGTTTGAGTTAAGGGACATTGCATTGTGGTTGAAGCAAAGATTGTGTGTGCCTGATGTTGATGATATGAGAAAAGAAATTTTAGAGGAAGCATACATAGTTGCTTATGCTATGCATCCTGGTACAACCAAGATGTACAGTACTCTGAAATAACATTTTTGGTGGCCAGGGTAAGCAAGTGGCTGAGTATGTTGCTAAATGTTTGACATGCCAATAAGTTAAGGCAAACCATTAGGCTCTAGTTGGGAAGTTATAGTCATTACCTATTTCGGAGTGGAAATGAGAGAGGATGACAATTGGTTTGTCGAGGACTCCGAGGTAACATGATGCTATATAGGTCATTGTTGACAGATTGACGAAATCGACACATTTCTTACCTGTGCGAGATGATAACACATTGGATTAGTTAGCTCGGAGGTATGTTAATTAGATAGTGAGGTTATATGGAGTACTAGTATCTATTGTATCAGAACAGGATCCCAAATTTACTTTTATATTTACATTAGATACAATGTTAAACTTTAGTACAACATTTCATCCTCAAAAAGATGGACAAGGTGAGAGGACTATTGAGATTGTTGAGGACATACTCAGAGCTTGTGTTTTGGATTTCCAAAGAGCATTGGACTAGTATATAGCTCTGATTGAATTTGTATACAATAATCATTATCACATTAATAATGGTATGGCTCCATATGAGGCGTTATATGGCAAAAAGTTTCGATCACCCTTGTATTGGGATGAAGAGGGTATTAGGGATTATTAAAGGCTCAGAGTTGATACCAGATACCATTAATAAGGTAAAATTAATCCATAGTAGGATTAAAGCAGCTCAAGATAAGCAAAAGAGTTATGCAAATTAGCACCGGAGGGATATGGAGTATCAAGTAAGAGATAAGGTGTTTTTGAGAGTGTCGCCCTAGCGAGGAGTGCTAAGGTTCAGTAAAAATGGAAAGTTAAGCCCTAGATACATTGGTCTTCACAAGATTATTGAGAGAGTTAGACCATTGGCTTACAAGTTAGCATTACTAGCAGAGATGACTTAGATTTATAATGTGTTCCATATTAGTATGCTTACGAGATATCAATAAGATTTGACACCTGTATTACAGGCACAGGAAGTTAAAATTGTAACTAATTTAAGTTATGTTGAGGAACTAATCAAAATAGTTGGAAGTCAGACTAAGCAATTGAGAAACTGAGTGATTGCATTGGTTAAATTCCTTTGGAGGAATCATTCGAGAGAGGAAGCTACATGGGAGATAGAGGAGAAAATGAGAAATTAGTACCCCTATATATTTGATCAATCAGGTAAGAATTTCAAGGAAAAAATTTCATAATTGGGAGAATTATAATAGTCGATTTCCTAACCTATTGAGGGATTAAAGTGATAGTCACATGAATTGCAATATATTAGAAAGAATTGATACATTTGGGATATGATTTCATTCATATGAATAACATAAGCATATATATACATATAAATGTTGATTTAGGAAAATTGCACTCAATTGATATGTTCCAGGGTATGAAATGTTTAAAATGATTATGATTTGATTATGTATTACTTATGTCTTGAATTTTGGTTTGGTGGATTACAAGTAGTAAATTTGGAATTAATTGTTATAGTTGGAAAATTGATGAATTTAAATGTATATTTAGTTTAAGAAAAATGTCAAGTGGTAAGATAAGTTGGTACATGAAAATTTAGGATGACTAAGTCTATAAAATGAGTGACATTTGGCATGGAAAATTAAATGACAAATGTCATAGGAAATTTGCCGAAAAATGGTAGCAATGATTGAGTGATAAATGGCCTAGCATAATTGTGACAAATGGAATCTTATGGAGAGGATAAGTGATTTACATGCATAAATGACAAATGCCATTGTATAGTAGTGACACCTAGCACCTAATGAGTAAAGCTACTGCAGGGATAATTTTTGTTGTGGTCATTCTTCTTCTTTCCTTTACTCTCACCACCAAAACACTTACACACCCTCAGACCTTCTAAATTTTGCTTTAATTTCGTTCATAGTCACTTCAAGATCCATACAAAAATATGCTAATCTACTATCATCATTTTGCCTTTACTGAAATCATTTTACTTCCACCTTGTATTTGGATGATTTTGTATGCATTAAGAGCTAAGTTAGCTTGATCATTGAGGTGGAACTGGAGCTAAATAAGTGAAATTATGATCTTTGTGGCATGTTGAAATAGAAATTTTATGATGTCTGAATTGGAATGTAATGTATGTGGCATTGATGATGATGTTGTGCTGGAATGTGATGGATGAATTAGTAACTTTTTTGATTTGTTTTTGATGCATGAAATAGTAGGTTATGGATTGTTAAATGGATGATTTATGATGAGATTTGAAGTATAAATCAGGATGGATTCATGGTAAAGATAGGTGTTATTGAAGTGTTCTTGAATCTGGAAAATTAGGGCTGTAGGTGTGTGTAAAAAATGTAATCCTTAGTGTAACCAATATGGAACTTAAATTAACTTGAAGTGAAGTAACCTTAAAGGACTTGAAATCTGGAAATTTTCAGGTGTTAATGATGTCTCTAACCTTGTAAAATTCATGAAGTATTGAAGGTAGTAAAGTTACACACATTGTTGATGTTGATGACAAATTCTGGAATTTTAATTTCAGCCATGTGTACATGTCGAACCAACTGAGAAATTTTACTCTAAATTGGTATATTTGAACTTCATTAAGGCTAGGAATGAGCTTAGATTTTTTCTTGATTAATTGGTTAAGAGCTTGGTAAGTTTATGTAGTTAATTGATGTCATAACCTAAAGAATGGACTGTTTTGATATGGTTAAGTTCAAATATGGAAATTATGATTTATCAAAGGAATAAGTGAGTTATTTTAATGCAAACATTATCTTAAGGACATGAGTAATGTGTATAAGGTATGTATGAATGATCATTGAAGAACATGGGGTAATTATGAATAAGAATTAGGTAAATGTATGAATATATATTGCTGGAAAAAGTTTGGTGAATGTTTAGATCTAGCTTACTGAAATTCCAGATTTAAAGTAACAATTGTGTGTTTGTTATAAGAGGCTTTTTCATCATGAAAGTGTTCAAGGATAAGTGTAAAGTATGGTTGACGAATTTGGAGTGAATCAAGCTAACTTAAAGGTACAAACTTGATTGTAAAATGGTAGTCTATAAAAATAATGTTTGAATGGTCTTAGGGTATATAAGCACAAATTGAATAGTCAAGATCTATGTATAAGAATACATACCCAAAAATTCAATGGATCATGCATTGAACATGACACTTATACATGTTCATGATTGAATATTCATATGATTAAACAAGTTAGTGATTTGTGAACTATGTATGTAGTGCATGACTATAGAAGCAGAAGCTGATCGCCAACATCTAGACATTGCCGGATCATCAAGGCAATAGCTTTTCTAGAGTGTATTGTGAGTTAACCTAGATGTTTCTCATTATGATTGATTTGTTTTGGTTCATTTTAGTTATTGAGTTGTTACTTATATGATTGTTATAGTCCAAACATTATTGGTGTGAGGAGTTTGATATTTGAGTATGTATATGGAAGTGTTTCCAAATTGAATGTCAATTGTTGATTGTGTGATTATCCATGAAATGTTTATTTGATTCAAATTGAATGGTGAATGTCAGAATTAGATATGAAGAATTTGATACATGACATGAGTACATCGAATGAAAAGTGTTGAAAACATATTATGTGAAAGGATGCATCTCATTACATGGATATGCATGATCAAATAAAGGAGTTATGACTGGAGTGATCAATATGAGAAAGAGCTTTAAGCTCAAGATTGTGCACAAAGAGCCACATGCTCAGTTAATAATGAGCCCAGTATCCACAATGGGTATGGGACAGTAAATAAAACGAACCCGATATCCACAACGGATACGGGACAGTAAATAGGTGCTTGTTCATAACAAAGTAAAAATAGAAATGGAGTCACATATGTATTTACATATTTACAACTTTACATGTATCATATGAATGATTGAGAAGAATTATTGGATTATTCTGAAATGGTGATATGAAATGTTTGTAAACATGTTGTACTTATTGAAATATAATACAATGTGATGTGGGATTTGATACTAAATGAGGTGATATACTTATTGAACTTCGTTATATATTTGTGATGTTTATATTCTGAATTGAGTGAGCACATCGATGATGGTTCATTCATTAAGTTCGTAAACTCACAAAATTGCAATGTTGATTTTTGTAGCTTCTAAAGCAATCTAGTAGAATTCTAGTACTGTCATTTTCGGAACAAGAATGGCTCAAAGGTCTGGCCAGCTGATATCTGAGGAGTCTAGTTAGAATGTTTTCAGTTAGCATTCCATTTCATATTGTACATTTTGTATACAGTAGTAAACTCTCAAATGTTATGTAATGTACATACATGGATTATGAATTGTAATGACACAATGTAAGTTTATGCTTGTGAATGTAATGGTAAGATTTAATCATTTTGAATGCTTATGAAATGTGTGATGCCTTAAGTAAGTTAATGTTATTGTTCCAATATGCCATTCTCGTAGGGTATGTTCTTGAATATCCTCTAGATGTTTGGGTATATACACTATAGAAGTGGTTCGTTACAAACCATGACTGAAATTTGCTAAGAGTAGAAAAAGGAGGACAATAAGGTTAATTAATAAGAGAGAAGGCAAAGTTTACTTTCATAAAGAGAAGGGGTAATGATTACTAACTTAAGAGTATTACTAACCTTAAGTTTAAAAGGCTAATAGAGGATGAAAACAAAGACAACTAAAATTTCTCTTTCTTATAAGTGGAATGCTATGAATTTTTAAAAGAAACATTAGAGAATAGTAGGAAGAGTGTTTATCACTAAAAAATTTGATAAATGATGGGTTTGGAGCCTAGTCTTACTAATAAGACGAATATGTGGTCTGGGTACTAGTAAAATACTTATGAAGGGAAAATTAGAAAAGTTGACCTATATGTAAACTATTATAGATCAAAAGGTGGTTCCAAGTGATGCTAATATAGGAATATTTGTTAAGATTTTAGAGGCTAGGTGGTAAACTATTGTCTTTAATACTATTCAAGTAAAGGAACTCGGGATTTATAAATAAACTATTGAGAAAGGGGTTAAGTACAACACTCTCAATATAGACATTTCTTTAACAGCTCCAAAGAGACAACACGTATCTAATTCTCTAAAGAATAGTTAATTACATAAGGAAATAGGAAATTTCAATAAGAAGAAGAATAATAATGTGATAGATCTCTTGATTAACACTATCTCAAATTCAATTTACTTAGTACTTTGTCATCCTAGCTCTTTTAGGACATATCATCAATATAACTAATTTAACGTCCATAAAAAATGACCTAGTAGGAAAGCTAAAAAGAACCTAAATTTAAAGGTCTCACTTTAATTGTCTTTATTGGTTTAGAATGCTATAGGAGTAAATAATTATAATAAGTAACTTAGTATTAAGGATCTTGATGTGAGTTCAAGAGAGAGTCGAAAGACAAGTCAACTATAAGATGAACCGATGACCATGCCGAAAGGACCAGTTACTCAAGCTAATGCTAAGAGGCTTAGAGAAGCTTGTGGTGGGTTATATGTACCATGGTTGATGAATAAAAGGCCTTTGGAGATCAAGTTACAATCAATAACATCAAGGCAATAACACTATTAACGTGCTTTGATTTGGGATAAAATTCTGACATTGATTCATGACAAATCAGCCCAACTGCCCAACATAAAAGTTGTAGATTTTTGTCGTAGATTTCCAATGGTATAATATGCGCCTTAATCAGAGGTCCATAACTCAAGATACGATCAATTTACTAAAGGATGTTCTGCAGGAAAAATTGGTAAGACCTCTTAAGTGATGCTTCGTTTTTCTAGCTAGGTTTTTCATTTTTTGGCCCACTTTTTGAGACTTTAAAAGGTAGTTTCTCTGCACTTCATAGGGTAGAAAACATTGAGAATAGTTCTAAGTCACTTTGCGAGGGATTCAATCATGAAATTATCTACAAACCGATTTTACGAACTTATCAAGTGATTAGTCGGATTGCTTGTGGCGTTCTTTTGATATCTTTATGCTTTTTGGTTTCTGATTGCATTGTTAATCTTGAGTCAAGGAGTCGAAGGATCTTCTGAAAACTTTGAATTCTTGGGTTGGGGTTTTGATCCGATCGATCAAGGGGTTCCTAATCGAGTCAATTCTAGGGGTTCCACGTCATTTGGTATCAGAGCTTTAGCTCAGTTTCAGGTTCCTATCCATTGCTCTTATCATCTTCATTTGTTTTTCTTGTTTCTTTGCTGTTTCAATTTTCAATTTTCTTTTGTCCTTGTTTCCCTTCTACTGTTTATTTCACTCCTTGTTTTATCGTTATTGTTCCATTGTTGTTTGTTAACATTGTCTTTGTTGTTCATGTTTCTTAATTTTATTTCAATTCATACTTTGTGTTGTGTTTGTAGTTAGTTTTTGTTAAGATTGTTCTTGTGAAAAAAAAGTTAGAAAAAAATCTGAAAAATCCAAAAAAAAAGATATGAAAAAATGCTTTGTTGACTCGTTGATTGTAATTTGCTGAGATTGTGGATAGGTCATCTTAAAGTGTTGTTGCGATTGTAAGTTGTTAACGAAAGAAGTTTGTTGGAATTTGTGAAGTTTGGTGATTGATAGGAAAAAAATTGTGTGGATTGCTAGAAGTTATATTGCATTATTGCTTGAATTGAAATTGAAATTCTCGAAACTTGAACAA
>JAOQMP010000005.1:25952419-25963227 GCA_027563575.1 Erythroxylum pedicellare
AACATACTTGATTCCAGATTCATTTAATAGTGCCATTATCGATAGTCAACTACTATCATGATATGAAACTCATCATTTCCTTGAAGTAAACTCTTTTACTTACTCGGAGATAAATCGCAACACTTCAGTCTAAACCATAATCAAGTGACCAACTTGATTATTCAACTGTGAATCAATTATTTTAGATTCTAATAATATACATGTTTCCTATGCATCTCCATGTATCTATATATTACTTACAAAAGAAGCTTGGTACCTTATGACTAGTTATATTATGCTCATATAAATAAAACTAAACTCTTTTATTTTATTAATAATAAATATTTTCATTACAAAAAATAATTAGAAGAAAATTAAGTTATAAGTAAATACCCTTGCTTTCCAGGGCGCTATATTTACATATCTCCAACAACTAATGCCCCAGCTGCATTTATGGCTTTGATGAATCAGTTGTTTCAGCGTTACCTTGATCATTTTATAATTGTGTTTATCGATGACATCTTAGTGTACTCAAAGAGTATAGAAGAGCATGTTGAGCATTTAAGAGTAATCTTACAGATTATGAGGGAGAAACAGTTATATGCCAAATTTAGTAAATGTGATTTTTGGCTTAATCAAGTGGTGTTTCCAGGCCATCTAGTAACTGGACATGGCATACAAGTGGATCCAAAGAAGATAGAGGCAATAATGAAGTGGGAGATTCTGAAAAAATGTAATAGAAATCTGGAGTTTCCTATATTAGCTGAATATTACCAAAGGTTTGTTGAGGGATTCTCATTGATCTCAACCCCTCTAACTAAACTTCTAAGGAAGAATGTAGTTTTCAGATGGAATGCCAATTGTCAGAAAGGATTTGAGGAACTAAAGCATTGGTTGACTACAGCACCAGTGTTAACTATTCCATTGGGAACTGGAGGATATGTAGTACACAATGATGTTTCGCATCAAGGATTGGGATATGTGTTGATGTAGTATGGCAAAGTGATAGCTTATGCATCAAGACAATTAAGGTCTCACGAGATTAATTATCCGGTACATGATTTAGAGCTTACTATAGTTGCTTTTGCTTTAAAGATATGGAGACACTATCTGTATTGAGGGACATTCCAGGTATACACTAATCATAAAAGTTTAAGGTATTTGTTGATCCAGAAGGAATTAAATATGAGATAGAAGAGATGGATAGAGTTGTTGAAATACTATGACTGTACAATTGAGTATCATTTGGTAAAAGCTAATATGGTGACAGATGCATTAAGTAGAAAGTCGAATAGCAGTGTAGCTTAGATTCAATTATCGAGGTTACTGAGCTTAATTCAATTGAGATCTCTAAATGTAAAGTTAAATCTAGAGAAGAATGAGGCATTAATAGCCATATTGAAGTTACGACCGATGTTGCATGACAGAATCATAAAGGTACATAGTAAATATCCTAATATGATCAAAATTATTAAGAGGTTGAAAACGAATATAGATTACGAATTTGAACTGAGAGATGAGACACTGTGGCTAAAGCAGAGGTTGTGTGTGTCTAATGTGGATGAATAGAGAAAGGAAATTTTAGAGGAAGCTCATATAGTCGTTTATACTATACATCCTGGTACCACCAAGATGTATAATACGCTGAAGCAACATTTCCGGTGGCCAAGGATGAAGAAGTAAGTAGCGAAGTATATTGCAAAGTGTTTAACTTGCCAGCAGATTAAGGTTAAGCATCAGGCTCCAGTTGGGAAGCTATATTCATTACCTATTCTGGAATGGAAATGGGAACGAATTACCATGGATTTCATAATGGGATTGCTAAAAACTCCAAGGCAAAATGATGCTATATAGGTTGTCGTGGAAAAATTGACTAAGTCAACCCATTTCTTACCAGTGAGAGAGAATAACTTACTATATCAATTGGCTTGGAAATGTGTAAAAGAGGTGATTAGACTGTATAGGGTTCCAATGTCCATTATATCAGATAAGGATCTCATATTTACTTCAAAATTTTGGAAGAGCTTATAGTCAGTTACGGTTACAAATTTAAACTTCAAAACTGCATTCCATCCTCAAACAGATGGACAGAGTAAGAGGACAATCAAAATTGTTGAGGATATGCTCAGGGCATATGTATTAGAGTTTCAAGGAGCATGGGATTAATAAATAGCTTTCATTGAGTTTACATATAATAACCACTATCATAGTAGCATTAGAATGGCACCGTATAAGGCATTGTATATAAGGAAATGTCGATCACCTCTATATTGGGATAAAAAGGGCTTAAGAATGGTAGAAGGCCCAGAACTAGTTCAGGATACTATGGATAAGGTGAAACTGATCTAAAGTCAAATTAAAGCAACTAATGATAAACAGAAGAGCTATATGGACCAGCACCAAAGGGATATGCAATACAGTGTAAGAGATAAAGTGTTTATGAGAGTATCACCTTAGTGAGGAGTGCTCACGTTCGGGTAAGTTGAGCCCTAAGTACGTTGGGTCTTATGAGATCATTGAGAGGATAGGACCATTGGCTTACAAGTTAGCTTTATCGAATGATATGTCTCAGTTACGCAATGCACTTCTTATGAGTATGCTCAGAAGATACCAATCGGATCCAATGCATGTGTTACCAGCTCAAGGGATTGAAATAGTTAGTAACCTGAGTTATATTGAGGATCTGATCAAGATGGTGGGACATTAAACAAAAAAGCTGAGAAATTGAGTAATTCCATTGGTGAAAGTCCTTTGGAAGAATCATTCGAGTGAGGAAGTAACTTGCGAAATGGAGGAGCACATAAAGAGACAATATTCCCACCTGTTTAAACAATCAGGTAAGAATTTCGAGGACGAAATTTCTTAAGTAAGGGAGAATTGTAACATCTTGTTATCCCATGTTAAGGGTTAGAACCCTATAATATTGTACATGAGAGCTTATTGAGAACTTAAAAAGTGCATTTCATGCTCATGCATAATATAACATACACACATATGTGAATATTAATTATTGCACACGTTAAATGATTGTACATGTATTCATTGACATTTTCGGGTATAATTGATTTATAAATGTGATTATATTGAGAATTGTAGATTTTATGTCTTGAAAATTGATTTGGTGATAATAATTGTTGATTTAGAATTGTGGTGAAATTTAGGAAATTTCCAAAATTATGAGTTTTTTTGGACTAGAAAAAATGTTAAGTGGCAAGACAATTAATTTATGGTAGGAGAAATAATTGCCATATGACAGTTGAAATAATTGGCTAATGGTATTAGTATTTGTTGAGAATATGATATTAAAAATTGAGTGACAATTGGAGTAGAAACTGGAGACAGGTGGACTAGTTATTTAAGAGAACCAAGTGAGACCATAGGAAGTGGACATGTGGTAAGTGACAAGTGTCACTTGCCAAACCATGCATCCACCCTTACGACACTCTCTCCTAAATGAAAGACCATCTTCATTTTTATTTGTCTTTCACTGTATTCATTTGTTCTCAACTCTTGTTAATTTCTCTTCATTTCATTATTCATCTTCTTCACCTACAAACCTCTCTTTTTGCCCTATCAACGTAAGCCTTGCTCTCAGCCTTCTTGCTACTATCGTTTTGTTGTCTTCTTCATTTGCTAAAAGAAGAATCAATCTTACCACCCTTAACTGTTGATGATCGTGTATTATAAAAAGCTAGAGTTCCCATGATTTTGAAGAGTTGGGCATTTTACTAAGTATCATATGGTTCTTTATGATTTGTAGAATGAAACATGCATAATGATAGTTAGAGGTTAAAGGTTCATAAAATGATGTTTTATATATGTTGTACATGGGTAAAAACAATAGATGAGTTTATGTTCTTTTAGTATATTAATGTTATGAATGGGTTGGTTAATAAAAAGCGTTTGTGATGATATCTTGAGATTAAATGATAGTGAAAAAGGAGCTGAAGATTGATGATACGTGGATGAGGTAGTAAGTAGGATTATATCATATTTTTTAATATATGATGAACAATAGATCATGAGTTGTGTTAAAGATGTTTTTGAGATAGGTTGGTTATAAAAATGTTTTTTTAATGAGAATTGAAAGTTGATGAGCATGGAGATGAGTTTATGATTTAATTTTTTTGTGTATAAAAGGAGTGCAGAAATGTGAACGAAAGAATGATATAAATAAGTTCTGTTTTGGGTATATGAGAAATGTGAATTATAAGTTGTTATATAGAGAAGAATTAGAGTGAGTTGAAGTTAAAGAAAAGACTAGTATAGAGTTCTTGAAATGAGAAGAACTTGGATATTCTGTTTCTAGTATTATGATGATGTAAAAAGAGTGCAGAAATTTCATAAAAAGATGATATGCTTATGTTTTGTTTTCTTGGTGTATTTACGTGGATCTCTTTGGGTGTTATAGAGATTAATTAAAGTAAGTTGGAGTTAAAGAAAAGGCTAGTGTATTGTCTTGAAATGGGAAGAATTAAAATGATAAGATAGAGATTAAATGAAGGTATTAGTCAAGACGAACATATGCATAAAACATGATGAATATGTGTATATCATATGTTTTTTTATGTTTATGATCAATCGTAGATTTTGATTTGTGTGTGAATGAATTAAGTTGAAATGGAAGTAGAAATGAAGAGGAAATAATGAGGGCATAAGTTAGAAATGATAGACTAAGCAAAAGAGATGAATTAGTGATGAAAATAAGTTGTTTCATAAAATCTGGGAAAGATCGTCACGATCGTGATAGAGAGGAAACCTTAGAGGAGTTGCATGATCATGACAGAAGGGAGAAATCAGGCAGCGCATGATCGTGCACAAGCATGATCGTGACAAAAGGGAGTAACACGATTGTGACAAAAGGGAGTAATTAGGCAGTGCACGATCATGCATAAGCACAATCTTAACAAAAAGGAGAAATCAAACAATGCACGATTATGCACAAGCATGATCATGACAAAGAGGATTCAACAGGCAATGCATGATCGTGCACAAGCACAATTGTGACAGTGAGAGTGCAATGTTGTTTGACAGTTTTAAACACCTTTCACTCTTTTGACCATAACTTCTTCTTCGGACCTCCGATTGACCTGAAATTTGAACCACAAGCTCCTCACACATGAAACTTATAAATAATTTATCGAAAAAGATATAACATCATATAAACAAGAAATAGAAAATGAAGAAATAAAAAATGCCCTCTGACATTTAAATAATATACGTATATGTAATATATGTTAATTTAGAAGAATATATTAATCAACTCTCTATTTTCATAGAGTTTTGATACATGTAGTGTTTCTTTATCATGAATAGGATATTTACTTTCAGTAGGATTAAAAGTCCCATTGATATTTTTGCATAAAAGATGTTTCCTTGAATTGGGTGGTTGTGCCAGAAGGCAGCTTGCCCATGTATATATACTTGCATCAATTTGGAGTTATTTTCTAAAGTTAGTTTATTAACAAGATGTGTAATTTCTTCTAACTAATTCTTTATATCTTTTTCTATATCTTACATGTCTTTCCTCTACACCAAATTTCATGGTCATCTGAAATCATTAGGAAAGGATTGATAATGATTGATTGATGAGTTTAGGATGAAAGTGATGAAATGTGCCGGAATATGTCAAATGGAGTGTTTTCACTAAATAGGCGTCTATATTTTGACCACATCTTGATCTCTAGATATCTAAATGGAATGATTTTAAGTTTAGATTAAACTAGAGACATATGGCTACTAATTTGATGAAGGAATCTTATTTTAATTCTATTTATAAGAGTTTCAAATTCTGGCTTGAAATTGAGTATTGTGTACTGTCATGTGAGAATAGTCTGAAGTATTTTATGTAGAACTTGTATAATGCTTAACCTAATTATATGAACTTTAGTTCATTAGAAACTTAAGACGTAGAGGAACATTTTTCAGAAGAAGGTGTTGCCTAAATATTTCATTTCCCTTATCACAATGGCCATGCAAAATTGACCTAAAAATCTGTTTTGAGAAAAATTGGAATGATCAATTGATGATATTATAACTTAGTGAATGAATTGTTGATATCAAAGTATCAAAGGCATGAGTATAATGGGAATGAAGATATTCATATGATAGTAGTTGTGAATCGAAATACTTGAGTAATATGTATTAAGTAAAGGTGAATAAGAATTGGGTATTATGAGAGCTTATACTACTGAAAAGAAATGACGAGTAATTAAATTATGATATTAAATTAACTAAGTGTTCTTGAGGTGTAAACCTAAGAATAAGCTAGACACATACAAATGATAAAGTTTGAATGAATATGAGATGCGAATAAAGGAAACATACCAAGGATTGTCAATAAGCATGCATTATACATAATCTATATATACATATGTGCATAAATGAGTACTTATATAAGTATGCAAAGTTGTAATATGTGTAAGTGTATGTTGCATGATATAGAAGAGAATTTAGAGCGACAACATCTAGATGTTTTTAGGACTTCAAGATAATAACTATTTGGAGCAAACTGTGAGTAATCTGGAAGGTCTCAATCGATTAATTGTTTATTTTAATTTCTATATTGAATTATTATGTGAATCTGATTGTGTTGATTCTGGACATTGAATTTCTGAGGCATTTGATGCATGAATTATATATGTTAGAAGTGCTCTTTATATGTGAATCTGACATAAATAAGTGTACTCAATATAACTGTTGAATGCCAGACTTAGGTCCGATGACATGTGAAAGTGAATGTGTAAAGTGAAATAAAGTGACTGATTGATGTTATGTGGTTTGATGCATTTTGTTACATGAATGCATGAATAGATAATGGCAGTTGTGACCTACGTAGCCATCGAAAAAGAGCTTAAAGATCAGAATGTGAGAGCCAAAGGCTCATTGTATATAATGAGCCTTGTATCCCCAACAGATAAGGGACAGTTATCAATGAGCCTAGTATCCACAATAGATACGGGACAGTTATAGGAACTCAGTTACAACATCGTAATAATCAAAAATGAGTCTCATGAGTGTTGCATATACATTTAATATGTATGTTTCGAATGATTTAAATTGATTGTTTAATTATGTTGAATGAAAAATGTGGAAATTGTGAACAAAGAGTTTTGTGAAGATACATGATGATACTTGTTATCATATGAACTATGTAATTGCATAGATTGTGTGTTATGTGATATGAGTGAACCATCGAGGATGCTGAGTTCACAAAACTCATCAAAATTGCAATGTTGACATTTCCAGTTTAAGAGAGGATACTAGTGACAGAGAAACTTTAGAAGTAGCATAGTTCTTGTACTTTTGGATAGAAGAAATGGGTCAAAAATCGGTTAGCTAAGACTGAAGGATCTAGATAAAATTTTTGTATAATTCCTCATATATATAGCGTGTTTGGTACACAGAGATGTAAACTCTTATTAGTTTTTGATAATGTACATTTATGGATGTTTGTAAAGCTACAATGTATATTCGGTTTTATGAAATGAAATGAGAAATTTTGGGTTTTTAAATGTTATGATATTTATGTTTATATGATGATCTCATGATTAAGCCAGTGTCATAACTACTCTAGTATGCCACCCTTGTGGGGTAAGTATTTAAATATTCTCCAAAATGTCGAGTATGTGTCCTATGAGAGTGGGGTGCTACAAACACGATCCAAACACTGTCCTTTATGACTCCTATGTTTCATAACGGTGTATTCACCTTCTTTGATAACTTAGCACACGAATGAATGTGCCCCAAACATATTCCTATATTTAGTAACACGATGTAAATACAAACCTATATTATTGACCCATATTATTACTATTTGATTACAGAAAAGAAGCTACGGGAGTAGCAACAAAACACAAGATCAGCATTGTCCTATATTAGTTCTGTATTAATCAAAATTTTAGGATTAAAAGTACAAGAACACTATTAAAATTTTTGTATAATTCCTCATGTATGTAGCGTGTTCGGCATACAGAGATGTAAACTCTTATTAGTTTTTGATAACGTACATTTATGAATGTTTGTAAAGCTACAATGTATATTCGGTCTTATGAAATGAAATGAGGAATTTTGGGTTTTTAAATATTATCATATTTACGTATTAAATGATGATCTCATGATTAAGCTAGTTTCATAACTGCTTTAGCATGCCACCTTTGTGGGGTACATATTCAGATATTCTCCAAAATGTCGAGTATGTGTCCTATGAGAGTGAGGTGCTACAAACACGATCCAAACATTTTCCTTTGTGACCACCCCCATGTTTCATTATGGTATATTCACCTTCTTTGATAACTTGGAAAACGAATGAGTATGCCCCAAATATATTCCTATATTTAGCAACACGATGTAAATACAAACCTATATTATTGACCCAGATTAGTACTGTTTGATTACAGAAAAGAAGCTACGGGAGCAGCAACATAAGATAAGATCAACATTATCCTATATTAGTTCTGTATTAGTCAAAATTTTAGGATTTCTTAAGATAAAAGGAGAGACACATAGTGAAACAAGAGAGAGTTATCTATAAGGACTAGAACTAGTCATCAAGTGAGGCATGGATTCAAGGAACGTCAAAAGAAAAATGGATGGACAAAGGAGATTAAGGAACACATCAAGAATGAGTCAATCTTAGAGAAAAGCAAGAAATCGATCAAGAACATAAAGATTCAAGATTCATGAGAACCCATTCTTAATTTTTTGTTTTCTTTTTTATTTATTATAAGTTTTCTTTATTTTAGTATAAGCTCGTTAGGATATAGATCTACGTGGGATAAACTATAAACTTATTGTTTTAGATTGATTCTTAGATTTAATTCAAGATTTTAGTTTTCCTAATAATTATTTATGTGTGCTTATTGTGTTAAATAGAAGTAACAAAGATAGAAGATTTAAAGCAGTGAATGCAAAAGATTCATATGTATGATTAGATCAAAACACGAACATTAAGAGTTGAATGGAACCCTAAAATTGGGATCACATAACTTTTTTTTAGAAATTAAAAAATATTGATTAAAGGTAAAAGAGGAATACAAAATTTGGGGGGACAAAAGACTTACCCATCAATCAAAATGACAATGTTACACCTAAATAACAAGTCCCCCAAAATGGAAACATTTCATGTATAGATTAAAACCCTCGTTAGTCCAAAATAAGAAAACAAAATCTCAATCCCCACAATCCTACTTCGTACTTTTTCATATTAGGGTTGGAGTATTTGCGATCTCCACCCTCTTGAGGTGCTGTGGATGAGCTTAGAGACAAATGACCAAGCAATTAAGTTTCTACCTAGTCATTATAGCATGAACACTCCAGCCTAACATTTGACGATTAAAAGGTAAGATAGATCATTCGGGTGATATTAGAAAAGGAAAATTGTGGCATCTCTTCTCTCGATATCTATGTATATGTTGTTGTCTTTCTCATTATATATTAACAGAGTTCAGGGATGACAAAGGGATCTTTTAATACAGCAAAGCACTGAATGTACTGAATTCTTGTCGTAAAATCGTCTGGCACCCATCCACTAATACACAGGACTGATCCTCTGTTCCCTCTACTCTGTGCCAACCCTGCTTTATTTTATTTTAGCTATAGGTTGAGACAGAGTAGAGGGAAGAGAGCATATGAGGGGCTAATACACGTGTTAAAAAGATCATTCTCTCTGCCAAAGTTTAGTCCTCGGGAGTTGGGTCTGAGGCTTAACGTTGTTGTAGATGGTTTGTAGCATGCTGTTGGGATCCGTACCATTCCGGCCATTGCTAGTCGAAAGGTACTATACCGGCCAAAAATCGGTACCTGGATCCCAACCTTGGTACCGACCAAAAATATCGGTCGGTATCGACGTTTTCTGTTGGGTACCAGCTGGTACCCAACATATCAAAAAATTTCAGGTCATTTCGTAACTTTTAAAGACCTGGAGGACTAATTTGCAAATAAAAAAATTTAACCTAAAATCTACCCACCCTCTGACCCCGACTGCTACCACCACCCCTCTTCTCTCTAACTCTCACCTTCTCTCTCTCACTCTCTCGCTCTCATCATCTCTCCCGCTGGTGTCTAGATCGTCTCATCGTCTCCGTCGCTTGTTTGTTGTCTTCTTCGGTTCTCCTCCTTACCCCAGTTCTCCTCCTCGCCTCATCGTGTAGATATGGGTTTGTGAAGTCCGCACCTCTCCTCCTCGCCGCACCACCGCACTACCACCGACCATTCGACGCTCACAGGTGGATCGCTGGACCTGGACAACAGACAACCTAAAAACCTGAAGCCCTAACCTGAATAGTGAAGAGAAGACCCGAGTCACCCGATGGTTAAAAAAAAATTTTGTCTGTGTTGATACTTGATTTTGTTGGTTGATGAGTTGATCTGTTCTCTTCTTGTTGTTTCCAAAAATTGCTGGTAAACCTTGCAATGTTTTTTTGTGTTGTGGATTAGATTGGATTTGTCGATTTGTATTTGTGTATTAGGGTTGATGAGTATGCTGTCAGTGGGTGGAGGATTAGATTTGGAGGTTGAACTGTTAAAGAAGTTGGTGTTGGTGGAGTCATGGTTTTGGAATGGATTAATTAGTGAATATTGATTGTTTTGTTTTGGAATTGTTTTAGAAATTGGAATGAGGATTGGTTTGAAAATTTTTGGAATGGAATTTCCACGGTTTTGAAATGGAATTTTTTAGTTGATAATTTGAAATTATTGGATTGAAGAATACCGTGGGTAAGTAACTTATGTTATTTTGTTATGAATTTGTTATATGAAAATTAGAATTGGAATTGAAAATGGAATTGTAAAATAGGGTTAGTATGTAATTAATTAATTATGTATTATGC
>JAOQMP010000005.1:25963327-25973829 GCA_027563575.1 Erythroxylum pedicellare
AATTGTGGTTATTATTTATATGTAAAATATTTAAAAATTATTGTTATTTCATATTAATTTTCATTATTATTTATTATGAAGATTTTTGAAAGCATAGTTGATATAAACAGTAAACTAGTAAAGTATACAGTATAACTGTACAATATACTAATATGGACTATTTTGCAATTTCTAAAAATTTTAGGGACTATTTCATAAATTTATAAAATGACCCAAAATAATACTTGATACCAACCGATACCGATATAATTTCGTTCTAGAACTTAATCCGATACCGAACTCAATACGATATTCATAACTTTAATTTGGAGAATGGGACAAGATGGACTCCACGTGTGGGTATTTATTTAAGCAAGGCAAAAGTCAAAATAACGTGGGAGCCTCACGTATTTGAAGACTTGATGTGACCTATCAGGAAGTGGCGTCGTCTGATGTTCTTTTGTTTCTTGGGGAAGAGTGGGCCGTCATTATTTTGATGGCTGTGGTTCCAATTTAAATCAAATAGTATTTTTGAGCTCCGATTGTTTGGATTGAAATTGATGGGCTAAAAAAGAAATGTCGTCTGAGAGGGAAAAGGAGAAAGATAGCCTCATCTCATGCTTTCACAGTGTCTCAAGCTCAACTTTGGTCTAACTTTAGACAGCCTCATCTCATGCTTTCAAGATCTCTTAAGCTCAGCTTTGGTATAACTTTAGATAGCCCCATCTCATGCTTTCAAGATCTCTCAAGCTCAACTTTGGTCTAACTTTAGATAGCCTCATCTCATGCTTTCACAATCTCTCAAGCTCAACTTTGGTCTAACTTTCATTGTCCGTCAATCATCTTACGTACATTTATTGATTTTCGTGTCTCTTAAAGGCATAGTTTTTACTTAAGCCACTTTCAATTTCTTTCTTCTTGTTTTGTTCGTTTTATCTTCCTTCCGCATGCTTTAATTACAACCCCAGTGCCAGCAATTCGCAGGATCTAGATATGTACATGTGACATATTTGTGCGTCCCCAAACATACTTGGAGAGATGTACACTATATGAAACAATATAGTGTTGTTTTTGAAACATATTTTTAAAAGTGATTTGAAATCTTCTTTATATTTTAGTCATTGTACTTCATCGATTGTTTCCATGTGGTTTTTATCAAAAGCTTTTCGCCAGAGCCTGATTTATTTTTCTATAGTTTTGTGAGAAATAAATTGTTTTGTTCTAATGCATGAAAATTGGGATCTTAAGCATATGATAAATTCATTCAACAAAATGAATGAATTGAGATTAGGGTATAAGAAGAAAAAGGATTAAATTATAAGAAAATAACTCTTCAAACAATTTAGTTAGAAAAAAAAAAATGTGGTGCTTGTCAACGCGTGCCAAAAAGTGGCTTACTTGCATCACCACCTCACAATTTTCATTCCTGTTATGATCATCACGGTATGAGGCAATTATAATTTATACGTGCGTTTCGGTAATTGTATGTTAAATATTTAAATTTAATATTATGTAATAAATATTTAAGGGTCAAGCCTTGAAACTGGAAAGATATTGCATCTAAATCCATGTTCTATCAAAATCAAGACAACTCTGTCTGTTCCCTCACAGGATCTTTCTCACTTGCAACGTGTCAATGCTTGATGCAACCTGGCAACACAGGATTATCTCCGTGTCTTTGCAGCAGATCCTAACAAAGGAAATTATGGGATGAGACACGTGGCAATTATATGGAAGTTGTCCCCATCGGAAAAATATTTCAGATTCAACCGCGTGTGGGTCCCACCTTTCAAAAACATATTCTCTTCACTCTTTATTTCTGCTTTCCACTGATGGATGCGTGGACCGGTACGTGCCCTTTCCAGCAAATCCTTTATTTCTTTATAAATATAAAATACCAAACGCTATAAATTCAATTTTAAAATTATAAATTATACAAATTTTAAATCCTAAAATGTATCGGGGCTTATGTTACTTTGTACATGTAATTTTATTATATTTGCATTCTTGTAAAGTTTTTAAAATATTATATAAATTAATTTTTAAACTTGGATATCAGCAAAATACTTTATTATATATAAAATTAATTTATTTTTAGAGTTGGTGCTTCAACTCTCTCTCTCTCTCTCTCTCTCTCTCTATATATATATATACATATAGCTTTCTCCTGTCACCCTTCCAGAATTAATTCTTCACTTTCCTTAAAGGTTCAGCAGTTACCCCAATATGAAAGGGTATCATCTAACCAAGTAAGACACCTAGGGAACTACCTGTCCAAGCTTGAACCTGCCTATATAATGGAATGGATAACAATGTGTAGTCCAACTTTATAGTTGAAGTGAAATATTGGACATTTCCAATTACAGCTTGGAAATTAAATGAAAATGCTTTTTAGATGGATAAAGTAGTGATCAAATTTAGATGGGACAAACTAGTGTCGACCTTGGAAAGAAGATAAAGAAAGGGAATAGGGAGCATGACAAGATGGGTTACTTGCGGATTAATTTCACCACCTTTTCTTAACCATATTGGATATTACAAGATAAAAATTTGCCGCTACTCTTTACTTTTGCTACATCAAAAGAGCTACTCTTTAACGAATGGCTAAGACTAAGAGTCGAAGCTGACAACTTTATACTGACTTTGCAAAACTCTCTCTTAAAATGATCAGAAAAAAGAACATCATAATCTGTTTTTTCAAAAAATAGTATGGTTTCATTGTCTTTGGTTAGCAAATAAATAACACACAATATTAATGGAGGGAGAGTGCATTCGTTGTTTCATTGACCGTCAACGCTTAATTTAGTTCGTAATTATATTTGATTTGATAAATTAGTGACACCAATAGTTTATATTTTGAGTGGAAAGAGATCAAAAGAAAGAATCTTACCGGCAGACCCATATCAGAAGTGATACAGGACCTGCACTGCACCACACCACTCTGCATACAACCAAAGTTGAGTAGAAAACAGAAGATGAGGATTTCCCTTATCCTGATCAAACGCAACAGATCCTCTGCTTCCCTGTTCTCAAGTCATCCCAACACAAATGCAACAATTGTTTCTGATCTTTGTTTTTCAAAGAAAAACGAAAAGCGTTTCAGAGACTTGTCCTTCTCTTTTTCAGGGATCTTGTCTGTGACTCCCTTAGCTGCCATTATTGTTTCACTGACCACCTAAAAAAATGCACATGTTTCTCAGGAAAACAAAAACTGATTCTGTTTGTATTCCCAGACAGACAAGTGGGAACAGCCTCTGATTCTACCTTATCTGGCCTGCCCACTCCGAAACAAAAGTTTCTGCCCTATCAACAGTTGTTGTGTCTTCACCCCTTACATCAAATCAATTCCGGACGGCCACAACAAGAATTGGGTCCAAGTGACACCACTCTCATAGTACCGTAGACTTTTATTATGACAAACATTTAATATTAATTCTAGCTAATTTTAGTGACATTTGAACATTTATGTAATAGTTGCGGACTATAATTTGCAGTTGCCTACCTAATAACTGAGGCTTTAAAATGTTCAGCCCACTTATGCTCCACAAAACAAATAACTTTGTAGCCAAATCTCGGGTGGTTCCTGCAATTGTTGCTTCCAATCCGAAACTATAATCATAAATTTCTTCTTTTGTGCTGTCAATAAAGAACCAAACACGCATAGAACACGGGTTCGTGTGGAACATTAACATAGTTTATCCGTTAGTGGTATATCTCACGTTTAATTGACTTCCTAAGTTGCTAGATATTAGCATTAAGGGTATGGTTGGCTGGACTGCTTCACTTATTTTTATAAGATGGGAACGCCAACCCTGAAGACTTGGACGTGAGACGACAAGCGTCTGAATCCGTGTGTACAATTCCACACCGTATTTTAGTTAAATAGACTCAACGTCCCTTTACATTTAATGGAAATTCTTAGTAACTCTTCTATGCAACTTTTAATTGGTTACATGGTCAATAATAATCAAGGAAGGCGAAATGTAGCTTTTAATAGAGAAAAGTTGGTGCGTTACGAACCTACTTATTCTGAGACTAACTCGATTCGGTCCCACTCCCTGTTGCTGTAGGGAGGAAAAAGTTGGGTAGCTTTATGACAGATGACAAAAAAAGATGGAAGTTGAAAGTGGGTTTTGCTTTCTCTAATTATTGCCGTTTTAGTACTGCGCATAGCCCATGAGACTCAAGTGAGCAGGATTCCTGCCTACAATTAAGAATAGAATCCCATGAAATGAAATTATCCATTTTCAATCTTTGCAACGAGAGGCAATTTAATCAAATGAAAGCCGAAGAAGCTTTCTTGGGAACAAGAACTGTTTTTGTACATTAAGCTCTGTTCATACTAGTAACAGCGAATAAAAATTTCAGGGGAAGTACACAGTTGAAGTGGGATGCAGCAAAACATTAGAAGATGGGTTAATCACTTTTTCCTAAGATAAGATGATCGCAAAAACAGTTCTTTTGAGCCTCCATCAAAATCAAAATCTACCAATTGAGAACAATACGGCAAATCAAGTAGTTCCTCAATCATGCAATTTTTCACCTCAATTCTTTTTGCCCCATTGCTTGTGACCAGGAACCCATTTTGGACACTTGGGACTGAAATAGCTTGACACAACCCTGGAGTTCAAGAGCTCCACAATTGGTGCAAACTTCACACATCTTGGAGTCTTGTACTGGTTTATTGATGCCCCTAAGCTAATGGCATAGTCCATGAGCTTGTCAAATGTCCCTGGTTCAACGATCTTGACCTCAAGTGGCCCAATGGACTTGTCAGAGACACGTCCTTGGCGATACACACTGTTAAGCGACTCTTCAATGGTCAAGCAACAATCTTCGAAAACTGAGGGAGGAATTGGGGTTAAGCCATTGATACTAAGTTCCCAAAATAGCACATAATGGCCTGGAATTGTTGTGGTCTCTGCATAGCTGGTGTACTCTACCAGTGTTGCATCAAACGGAACCAAATGGTTCACAGCATTCTTGACTGCATTTTGTAGCTCAACCTCGTCAGTTTTGTCTGAATCAATACTCAAAACCACATTTTTCCTGCATATGAACTTGAACTGTGGTGCTTTATTCTCGAATCCAGCCACTTGCAGCACATCACCAACTCTATAGCGGTACAGGCCTGCAATACCAAATTACCGATAGTTATTTCAAGGAAAACTACCGCTAGCTAGGTGAAAAGTTAAAAAACTGAGGAGGTTTGAATATGAGGTAAATATGCACACCAGCATAAGTGGTAACGACGAGCTCGTACTCTTGACCAAGTTTGACGTCAGCGAGATCAACAAGCTCCTGTTGCTCCTTCTCATTAAGTGATTTTGGGATGGAAATTGAGTTAGTGAGTCCATAGTTTCTGTGGACAGGCAAGAACTCGAAATAGGCCATGGTAGGAATGAGGGTATAGGACACTTCACTAGGCTTGCAAAGAGGATTGAGATTGACACCAAAATAGCACTCAGAGGAGGCATACATAGTGCAAACTAAAGGCAGGCCATTGCTATAGTAATCAAGGGTAGGAATATATTGTGACATGGTCCCAGTCACAATAACATCCACATACTTTGTGTTAGGCCAGAGTCTCGCTATGATCCCTCGCCAACAATCTTTACCACATTCAGCCTCAATAAAATCAGCAAGTTGTGGATCAGGCTTAAGAAATCTAGTAACAGCTACTCTCACAGAAGGATCGGTGATTTGGGAGTCAATTGTACCAGTTCTAATGTCAAAGCAGAGAAGTTTCCAATGCTTTTCCAGAAACCGAATTGCCCTAATGAAACCTGAAGCGAAAACAGCACCAACACGGAGGACTTCTTTGTGTTGGCAAAGGCCACAGAGCAATTGGGAGTACATGGACTGATAGGAGTCAGGGCAAAGAATGGTTTCGTTAGGGCTAGTGTAGTTAGTGTAAGGATCATAAGGTCTTTCCTTGAAATGAGAGCTTTTATAGTAGCTGGTGAGGACTGGTCTAGCCAGAAGGCCACCAGGAGTCTTAGCCTCAGATTTAATGAACAAAAAGTACATTCCTTTGCCTTTTTCTAATCCAGGCAGAAACTGGCTCATAACAGGCATCAGTAGGCTATAGAGCAGTGACCTCCTTCCCAGTTCCTCTTCAATTGTTGGCATCAATTTTCTCTCCCCTCCTGATGTCCCGGAGCTGAAATATTAACAGCCCATTTAGTGAAAACATCCACGAACAGTAGTAAAAAGGAAAAACTGAAAAATGAGGCAGACATTGGAAGTTATCCCCTTTTAAAACAAATTAAATGGAGGAAGCCATAAACAAGAATAGACAGTAGACAACGTTAAATAGCCCATAGTGCACGAAATTTAAAATGACCCAACAGGCCAGACAAAGTAGAAAAGCATCCATAAAAAAGAAAAAAACAAAACTACAAGCAAACAAATTAAACAGGGTTTTTTAAACCAAAAGGACGCAAACTTCACCTTGTTAGAAACTCAGAGATGGGCTGAGAGCAAAGGATTGGAGAGGTGTCGCCATTGGCAATACGGTTGATGTCAGAGTGGATGTCTTCATAAGTGATCACAGGCAAGAGTTTCTTGAAAGTTTCACGGTCAGTGCGGCCATGAAGGTTGTGTCTTTGCAAGTACTCAACATGAGCATTCCGAGACAGGATTTCCTCAAGAACCTTTCTTTGGACCTCATCAGCGTTACAAGTAACTTCTTCAATGAACTGGAGAACCTCCTTGTTCTTGTCAGAAACCACATAGTCATTATCTGTGGGCTTCGATGTGTCTTTTGGTGCCTCAGGCATGTTTTTGGAAGTTTGGAAAATTGGATCGAGAGAGATTGATGTGCTTTAGAGAAAGATAGGTAGTTTTTCTGTGAGGAAAATAAGGATACAAGTGGGGTATATATATAGATGGACTGGAGGCTTAAAGGCTTTTTATTTTTTCGCTCTTCTTCTTATTATTATTAGATTTTCGAGTTTGGGGAGTGAACAAAACTAAAACTACGAAGAGTACATGAGGGCAACGGCGTAATTATGTCGTTTTGTTTTCCTTTTCTCAACATGTGTGTACTGTGCCCCGAATCAAAAATGAATGGACATTTTTTACTTCTATGGTCACAAGAGCATGTTTCTATGGTTAGTAAATTGCAAGTAGCATTTGCTTAAGTTGGCATTCTAATCTTGAGCTAGTAATTGATTTTATGAGTTATAATCACAAACATGTTTTTGCGGGTTAGTAAATTCTAAGTAGCATTTGCTTAAATTGGCTTTCTTTTTCCAATGATTAAAACAAATGTGTTATTCTCCACTTAAAACTGTCAATATCTTGCAACTTAGATTCGTAGAGTTTTGAAGATATGTGTGAATAATATGAAGAGGAAAACAAGGAACATTTACATTGCACAAAAGCAAATCTCAATTCAATTTATATTTCAACTGTTTCACGTGGCCAATTGACACTTTTCATTTGAGCTTTATACACAAATGTCATTTGATTAATAAATCTCGTTTACTATTCATTTTGACCTTTTGCATTACTTAAGCCAATAATCCTTTTCTTAACATTCTTTTATGGGCAGCTGTAGCTGAGAATTGAGATGCTTGCCGTAGAAGGAAAATCGGAAATCTTCGTTATATATATCCCCTCCCCTCCAACCAAGTAACAAGGGAAACAATTTCTGACCGGCAATATCCGGTTTCACACCCTGACATTTATGAACGTATCCAGCAGACACGCAGTAATTTCACCGCTCGGGTGTCCCATAAAATACCGGCACTCTTATTCTACAGATTCCTTCCATTTCCCGGTAACAGAAAAGGGCGCTCATTTGCAGTTTCTCGCGATATATAGCGCACGAGAGATGATGATACGGTATGTGTATATGTAGGGATGGCAATGGGTAGGGTTCGTTTTGGATATTATTCTATTTATATTTATATCCATTTTTTATTATTCAACCCATATCCATATTCATATTCATATCTATCGGTTTTTGTGATTTACTACTCATATCTAAATCCATTGGATTGTTCGAGATTTTAGATATCCATCGAGTTGTATAGCACATAAAAATATAACTTCTAAATAGAAAATATAAAGAGCAGATTTTTGCAAACGCTCCAAATTAAAATTATTTTAATAATAATAAGTCAAAATTTTGATTTGTATGTCTTAAAAAATCATAAAATTGTAATAATAAAAATCATAATATCTATTACAAATACAACATATATTTTTCACAATCAAGAACTGGAACAAAGACTGAAATATCCAAAACTTCAAATTGTCTTTACGTGAACTTCACAACATTTAAAACTTCGTCTCCATATCATTTATATTATTATTATCCTATAAGAAAATAAAATATGATGAAAAAGGTGATGACTGAAAAGTAAAGTGGAGATTTTAAAGTTATTTCTTCTCATAAAATATTAATATTTATTATATTTAACCATAAATATTCAAGAAATAAGCATAAAAAATAGAGTTAATAAAAAACGAATAGGATATGGATATCTATCGGTTCGGGTTATCACTAGACCCATATCCAAATCCATATCCACATCTAATTTTTAGCATCTATTTAAAATCTATTTTTATCCTCCATATCCATTGTTTTTGGGTCGAGTAATGCGGATATTAATCAGGTTGAAAACTCATTGCTGTCTATATATGTATGTGTACGGTTAATAATTGTTGAAGTATTAACCCCAAGGCACAGGTGAGTTGGCAAGGAGCTTTTCTGGCTTAAATGAGGTCGCAGGTTCGAACCTCCTTATATATGTAGCCGCTTAAAACTTGGGGTCAGAGCTTTGCTTCCCATAAGAGGCCTACTCAGCTCGAGCGGAGATTAGTCTGGGAGTGAATGATTTAAAGATGCCTTCTCATAATTGGGATCCGCCTAGAACACCTCATGTCATTTTTTACGAGATAATTATAACAAAGTTATCAAAATTTTCCAACAAAAGATTTACATGACAAAATGTTCACAAGCAAGAGGACTCACCACAAATATATGTTAGTTTATGTCATTGTAAACAATCAATTAGTTACAATTTTATATATGGTATTATTATTTATATTAATAAAGAAGTTCTTTATCTTTATTATTTTATATTTATATTTGATATTTTAATACTAAAGATAAAATCTCTTAATAATTACTTTTGAAGTATTCCTAATTGTAGTTTTGTCAAGACACAATATTGATAAAATGGGAAAACTAATATATATTATTTTTCTTTCTTACGAAGAAAGTAACTGATCTCATAAATTAAAGTATGGAGATACTTAAACAAAAATGTGGATACTTACTAGAAAATAAATTCACTGAACTGACTCAAATAAGGATCTCAAATGGAATATTACTTATATATCTACAAATTCTCTTATGATTATGGTTGTATGATTGATCTTTAAACTTAAAATTTTCAGAGTATCTAATGTGGTAATTATTGTATTTTAATACTGCTTATGACCTATTTTAATTTGGGTAGCTTAGTTGGCAGTATTTAGATATAGTATGAATTATATGGAAATACATGAGTAAGTCAATAAAGAATTTGTTACTCTAAAGTAATTAGAGATAATGTTTTATTATTCCTTATTAGTAATTGTTTAAGGGATTATATAGCCAGAGTGAATTGAAATTTAAAAAGATGTTTTCAAATATCAATTATAAACTAATTACTAATTAGCAAGAATGAACATGTTTGGATTTAAAAGATTAGACACTATATTCATACTCTATATCTAATCGATAATGAAATAATTAAATTATACATTATAAATATGCATAGATAGGTTGAGTCAAATCAGTTTGACATTTTTAATATTCGAATAATCATGACATATTATCAGAGATTTATCTTAATATATGATTATAAATTATTTAATTAGACAATTAAATATAAGTTAAAAGAAAATTTTATCTTATTCTAATTATAAATTAGAATTATAATTTATAATCGTTACCAAACATATTAGGAATCTAATAAGTCAAACATAAAGAATAATTAAAAAGAGAAAATTTCATTTCATTTAAATTAAACTTAGTTGTGAAGTTTAAGAAACTTTGATGATCAAATATGAGATATTTAACTTTATTAAAAATTAAATTAAACTATAATTATAATATTTAATTTTAATAAAAGAAAGGGAAATAAAATATCTCACAACTTGAGTCTCTTTTTCTTTGCTCTTTGGATTTCATTAAATGTTGGGCACTTGGATAACTTATGATTGAAACTCCAAAAAAGTTTTAGACAAGAATTCTAATTAGGTACAATTTAATTACTTTTATGATTAATATTTTTAAGTTATTTAATTATTATATGATTGAAAGTTGTAAAGTTTTATTTTTTTTATTGTATCCATAATTCAATCACGGGAGGTTCCAATAATATACAAAAGAGCAAATGAAAACTACAATTGATTAAAATAAATTAGATTCACTACTACTTTTTAATTAACTTTTAGTATCGTACTCAGGCAACACTGAGCCCCCTAAAATTTAAAAAAATTAAATATTTTTATTTTTAATA
>JAOQMP010000005.1:25984399-25994762 GCA_027563575.1 Erythroxylum pedicellare
GTTGTTTTCGATTAGTATTGATATGAAAAATCTTTGGCTAAGATAGAGTGATGTTTTGTAAACAATTTACAAATATTATTAATTAAATAAATAGTTAATGTCGGAAAACAAATATGATTGGACTCAATATAAAGTAAACATTAATTCCATGCTTTATTTCTAATCAGAACATTGTATATTGAAATGATTGAATTATATGAAAAAATTATGCATAGAAAGGTTAGCCAAAACTACTTTAACATTCCTAAATATTTGGGTGGTCATAATGTGTTGCTAGACGCCAATTTTGAGCTGTGATTATAAATTATTTAATTAGAGAATTAAAGAGAAATTAAAAAGTTGTTTTAAATATATTTAATTCTAATTATGAATTAGAGTTCTAATTTATAATCATTGCCAATAGATTTGAAAACCTAATGGGTCTAACATAAAGAACGAGTTGAATAGAGCAAATATATTTTAATCAAGTTAGACTTGATTGTAAAGTATGAGAAACTTTATGATTAAATATGAGAAATTTAATAAATAAGGATCAATATGAGATAAAATATCTTATTTGGACATAATTTATATTTATTTAGAATTATTTGTAATTCTAATTAAAGTTTAATTAAAATTAGAATTTAATTTCAATTAAATTACTAAATGTTCAAAACTTATTATAAATAAATATAAACTGTAATTAAGCTCGTACTTCTTGCTTAACCCTTTCTGTAAGAATTACAGAGTTCTCTCAACCTATTCCGTGGATACCATTAGAGGCAAAATACTTGTACGGCTACAGTGGTTGAGATGGATCAGTTTTAAAAACAATTCAAAGAATAGGGTAAGAATATAATCAAACTTTGGAATAAGTTACGAATAAAAATTCATGTTTTATTATGATTTAATTGTTAATATTTGATATAATTAAAGTGAACTTGATTTTTGATAAATCAAAATACGAAAACTTTTGGTAATTATTTGACTATTCGGGATCTTAATTTTCCAACCAAACTTTCATGCAAGTTAAGTACAGGGGCGCAAGGCTAAAATTGCTTAGCACTCCACGATCGCTGTAGTTTGATATGCTTAGCATCAATCTTGGGTTAACTACACATTAGTCTTTCTCACCGACACAGAAAATTTAGTGCAATTTGCCGACACCAATTTCATGATCACGGTCTGAAAAGGATGGAAAATAAAATAACAAGAAACTGCAAAGCTAAGAAAAGAGGCTGCCTGGTACTTGGTTCGTACCCACGATGCAGAAGGATGTCCTTTGCACACCTGGTAAGAAGAAGAAAAAAATGCACCAGGGAGAAAAAAAAAAAAAACCTTTGTAAATTATAATGCTGGGCCATAGCACTTTTGTGTTAGATTCATCACCAATCTCAGGAGATGGTGCACAGAGTCGGAACGCAAATGTGAAAAATATTTTACACGAGGAAGTAAACTTATTAAAGAAGCCAACGTTGATTCAACCAGCTTCTTAATGAGTTGGTTCATTTTTTAGGTTTAAAAATATAAATGCAATTGACTCTTGGAAAATTTGGGACACTACTTGCGCATCACCGTAACTTTGTATATTGAGCAAAATGATGGCGTGTGTTCGCCACTTCATGCACCACTACATACATATAGGAAACAAGCATACAGTATGCCGTTACTCCTACGACTATTATTACTACAATGGCTATCAATTATTTTCACGGCAAGATAGAAACCCCACTTGCTATCATTTTATAAAACTTGATATCCTTTTTTCTATGAAATTCATTATGTTGCACAAAGGTCGATCCAATATTATCACACATCACTCTCTCAAGTGTCATATCGATGAAAGTCCTTATCTGCATATGACTTTTTATCTCTTGTGACAAAATGAAAATGTTGGCCGTTAATTTTATTTTCCCTTTTCGTTTTGGAGAGTAAAATTTCGTATATTTGCAGGTATATTATGGGGCTTTTCTGTTACAGATCCATCCACTTACTATTCACGCACTCTTGTCGGTCAAGCGTCCCCATTGTCAGGGGACACTGTTCAACGTACATGCTCTTCTCTGCAACTCCCCCAGTTGCCCACCTGTGAGTAACAAAGTATCTACAATTATTGAGTTCACTGCTCCCAGTCACTCACTAACAAAGGTAAGTTTCCGATTATTGTGTTAAAACTCATTTCAAAAGTCACCATCAACTTCTTTTTCTGCGTTGGTTATGGGTACATAGACTCTTTCTAATTAAGTAACTAAAATAAAGTAGAAGGGAAAGTTTGTGACTTAAAACCTCTAAATTCTTCAGTCCTCCTTTTAAAGATTATGCATGGATTATAGATTATGAAAGTGAGAGTAGGACCAAAGGTTTATAATTACAGTATCGCCATAGACACTGTTAATTAGTATTTGTTGGACATTAATAAGTAGTTTGTCTTTGAAGCAAGCAAACCCATTGGTCCTACTCCAAAATGCTTTCCCAAAACAGCATTGTGGGATTTTCATATGTTGTGGGCTAATGATTGTTAAAATTAGGCCATTCCATTGCTTTAAACCTTACTGCTTACTGATTGAATTGTTTCAACTTAATGGGATAGCTTCACCTTTTCCTTTTCTCCCCGAGTCATAAGAAAACCGGAAACCTAAATTTTTTTCGTAAGTTTAATATTGTTAAACAAAAAGATGACGCTTTCTTCTAATATCCAAGTAGTCATTTGTGGCAATTTCGGAAGACACGCGAATGTAAATGAAGAAAATTTGTTCCCCATCGTCATTTTAATATGTTCTAATACTCTTGATTAGTGCTTCTGGTGAAGTGCAATCCCTCTGTTTGGTATTTTCGATCATTGTCATGGTTTAAGCCCATAACTATCAATTGCATCTTAATGGCTGTTATGAATGTATAAACTCGTTTCAATACCAATTATTAAGATCAAAGTCTTAATTGTTGTAACATAAAAAGATGGTTGGTGTTCACCATAAACTTTAACGATAATGCAGCAACTCAAATTCATAAATGATCGTTAGATCATGTGATCTGCACGAAGATAAAAGCATAATTAGTTTATATTAAATGGCATTCTAAACATAAGATAATTTCTAATCCACTTTATCATTTCTACATGGAAGAAGAGGAGGATATCCATTTACTTAATTACATAGATCCGTACTTAAATTAAATATGTAGGAAGGGAACTGAACTGAGTAAAGATCCGTCCGCAAGACAGTAAATCTGTACCAAGAACAGACCCTAAATAATAACATCCAAATAGAAAACATAGCTGGGGGCAAAACAATACTTCGCATGGATAAAAGTTACAACAGTACCTAGGCTAGAACTTAGTTGGACCAGATGTTCTTGAAATGCATAACAAAGATTACTATTAAAACACTATTTTGAGAAAGCAAAAGTCATTCAAGAAAAGCTGTAATGATATATTGCTTTAAGTCGAAAAGGGTCCAACTAATAAAATTGAGAGGATGAATATTGAATAGCAGCTGTGGATTATAGCTGGAATCAGTTTCTAGATCTTATGGCATGAACTGGTGTGACACAGTTCTACAAAGCTTTTTGGGATATGATTACTTGTGAAAACTTCTTGTTTGATTGGGGCTTAGATTGTAATCATGTTTGTTACAAGTTTGAGAAGCATTCTACAACATGATCAACACTATTTAATATATTTATAACAAAAGGTAACAGGAGAGTGCCAGCAAGTTGTGCAATGCCAACATGACCTATAATGGGAAGAGGTTACAGGGAATATTTCCGAAATAGGTAAATGAAAGGAGCTGTAAACAAAATCATGATCGTCAATTCTACAATTTCTTCTTCTTAAAAAATTTTCTCCTTACAAGAACCTAAAAGAGAAAAGAAAGGAAAACCAACCAAACGGCTCATGACTTTGTCAATGGCTGAGAATCACATGGTAATACCAATAAAATGAGTTTGTCGGCTCACTTTTTAAGGCCAGGATTTGAATGGGAGTAGTGATACGTTACACTTTGTGTTGAGGCATAAACATTTCGATTATGGTCTAGCATATAGGGGAGGATAAACATTAATCTAAAGTTGACAGGAAAGGAATTAAATGTACAAATAGGAGAGGACGTGACAAGACGGACCAAAAGTGTTACGAGACAACTAAAGAGTGTTTGGAAAAAGTTAATAAGTGAGAAGTTTTACTTTTAATGGGGTTTAATTATGATTCAAAGGTCTATCGCCGAGTGTAGTCTCAGATTCCTTTGAATTGCTGATTTATGCTCTCTAATCACTAGGAATTAAAAAAGAGAAGCAAGAAGATAAGCCTATTCATATGCATCAAAGTGAAGAATTGGACGGTATTGAGTTCATCTTCAATCTTAGCCTTCAATCTTTTATTGCTTAAGTTAGACCTTTGAGCCATCGTTTCTTGTCCCCAGTTAAGGCAACCAAGGGTGACCCACCAAATGCGAACACCCGGTTGACCACAAAGTACATTGGAGAAAAGTATATCCCCCTTCTCTCTTTGAGGTATTGTGATTGCAGTCATATGGACGTGGGGCTTAGTCATTTTTGAGCATTGCCTTTTGTGTTGTGACATTGGTGTGTGTTTTTTTTAATGTATAAATATGTTCCTCATTGTCTTTTGAAAGATTTGATGTGATTAAGAGATAGGCTCTGGAGATAGACAGGAAAGGGAGAGGGTGTGTATAGAGAATTGGATGCTTGAGAGGAAATAAGGTGGGGAACATATTCATATGGAAGTTGAAAGAAAATACAAAAAACTGTATGTGTATAGGCAACTGGAGTGCATAAATATGTTCCTCAAGTAGATGAGATTAGGGGATTACCAGATTGTCCAATGGGCACGGTTTTGAGAGGTGTTGTGGACCATCCTTATTTTCGGAATCGCTGGTTTGTCTAGATAGTGCTAAGGAATATGGAAATAGAAGCATGTTGTATAGAATAGCTTCTCAATTTTCTTGACACAGGTGTTCATGAGGTGAGGTGGTGTTGGAATACAGGGCTTTGAGAATGTTGGGTCCCAGAAAAATAGGAAATGCATCTAAAAAGGTAGATGGTGTGTAGTGTCCCCCTAAAATTGACCCCCATGAATTGAAAGGGAAGTGCATAATTATGTCTTGTTTAACTATGTGATTTTGGGCCCCCACCCCCACACACCTCTTTCTTTTCTCACCAAAGGAAAATGCACTTAACATAAGCAGGGTTTTGCATGTATGCCCCCCACCCCCTACCCTCATTCAATCAATTGTATGTATATTATATTATGTTAGGTATGCGTTAGGAGTATTTAGAATCTAGACACAAAGGCTATGGTGTGTAGCTATGCCACAGCCAGGTTATAATCCCTTCTTATTTGCTATTGCATTTCTCAAGCTATATTTAGAACAAGACCATAGCACCCAGATTGAAACTTTGGTTCCAAAAAATGCTCTGTACAAAACCAGTTCTTCACAAAGATGAGATAAATAATTAAAAAAAAGATTCGTAGAGCTGCTCAGAGCTCTTATCGTACTAACAAATCTACACATTAGGACGAGTCCTGGTGTGGTCCGGTTGGTATCTCTATTGAAAGTTGTGCAAATAATTTGACCTCTCGAGATCTTATGAGAACGACGCATGCCACATTTCCCTCGGGTACCGATATACTTGTCCCCTATCGTACAGCCTGCAACCATGTAACAACTTCTTGACATTGACTTTTGTGTCACTGTCTCTACAGCCAACACACTCTCTCAAAGAAATCTTTTCAAATGATTCATCGTCTGCAGATACATGAGCATCAATCAAATGTACCAAATACACCAGAAACCAAATTGCTCATGTCCACCTTAGCAGGCGAGTACTAGCATTTTCCAACAAGGAATACCTAGAGGCTCATACAACAATTTCAAGCCTTTCAGGAAGCAATTATGCCTACTATAAAGAGGCAGTCTAATTGAAAAAGAATCCGCACTTTTGTCAGCAAACAATTGTAATAGAATCAAGAAGAATATTCAGAAAACCAAATACATGCACCAAGATAATACCTGTTACGACTAAGGAATTGCCCTTCATTTCTTTACCTTCCGTGGAGATTCATATACAGAGTTGCGTTTTCATCTTTTTGGTCCTAAATGCTAACTTTCATGACTAGTCAAGCTACAAATGCAATTATCACTCAAATACAGAAACTGAACCACTCCAATTGCATGATGCCATTACATTAGGCAAAAGAGGATGGAAAACGACATCTACGCAAGCCTCGTCATACGCCTTTATTTTCCTGATTATTTCTGATGATTGGTAGCTGTAAAAGTAGATGGAACCATCAGAGGAGCCAGAGACAAGCGTCTTGCCATCCAAGCTGAAATTGCACTTGATGGGGAATCCAGAAACCCCATGTCCTGCATATCTTTTATACTTGTCTAGCTTGAAAGGCGGACTCGTGGAGAAGATTGCAATATAGTTTCCATTGGACTGGGCTACGAATGCGGCGTCAGATTGATGGCATCTAATACAGGGACATGTATAGGCTTCCACATAAACCTGATAAAGGATATGGAACAGACCGCATATCAAGACTAGGACTCATAAATCTTTAGGCACAGAAACACAACGGGAGTCTCATCTCTCTTTTCTCTTTTTATGGGTTGATTAAAACTGAGTTCTCACTTTCTCTTCATACTTCTTTGCTTAGAATTATTCACCAGAAATTCCTAGGCATCCACCTAAGAAAAGAATGTCAGGATAATGATATCACGTCTCCTACAACTTTTTTATATTGAAATTTAATTTGTTATTGAAGTTCTCATGGCAATAATTGCACTTAACTTCATTAAAATATTCTATTTACATGTTTGGATCAGTGAAGTTAAGGGTTAAATTCAATACACAACTCCAACAGGAAAAATATCAAAGTATTAGGAAAATATGATATCATAGGAAGATTAATAAAGATCATTCCATTAAATTAAAGTAGGGCTGAAATAGGGAAGCAAAAATAAGTAATAGGGCTTAGATGTCAGCTTGTCTCAAAGGATGCATCAAATATTGAAGGTTATGGCCTCTCACCAAGCATGCGAACACCAATGATAAGGTTTTGTTCTCAGGTTCATTTTGTTCAGAGAAGCTTACAATCATTAACCAAATATCATGAGGACACCTAATAACTTCAGAGTGAAGTAGCATTTAGCATTTCATTCACTTCACTAGGCTAAGAACTTGCAAAACAGACTATTATATATCTTCACAAAAGGCAGGCAAAACTGCATAATATTCCCTTATGATCTTTTTATCCAGATAATCAGCTTGCAGACATCAAAATATGATATTTATAAAACTCAGATGCTTAAAATCTGTCACAGTCTAAAAGTAATTGAAAAAGGCCTGGGTTAAAGCCTATGAAGATGTTGAATTGTTGCTTCACGACTTTAGAACTATCCAAAAAATAATTGAAAAAGTACATGTTAACCAATCTTTGAATTGATTACATTCATGGATACAGGGCCGCCATAGATGCATCTTTTAAACTATGTTTTGACATGAGATCCATTACATATTGACCAACATATCTACCATTATTTGCATAGCTAAATACTATAATGTTTGCTACAGTTAAATTATCTGAACTTTCAAGTTTTACCACACACAATGCATCCAGCATCTCATTCGCATCAGATTCAAGAGTAAAAAAATTGAGAAAATGTTTAATCTTATATATATATATATATATATATATATATCTTTAATCTCCTTTCGAGGGTAGTTCGAGGGTTAAGAACTACCATATCTAAATTAAACAGGCAAGTCTATAGATTTGTCAGTTCAGTCTAAGATTAAAAAGAGAATCGGAGTGAATTTTATTTTTCAAAATCCCAAATTTCAGCTTTAGGAAGTGTAATGTTTTCTTCATAGGAGTGACTCTTGAATTTAGGAATGATTCCTAGATCCTATAAGTGAATTTTAGGAACCTATTGATATGATAACAATAGTTTTATTTGTTTCAAATCTTATGATTTGCTTCTTAGTCCTTGTTACAAACCCTAATAGTGATTTCTAGACATGTCTTTTGTTCTTAATTTTCCAAGCGCCCTACACCCCAAATTTTTACCTGTTTGTTTATGTCACATATTGAAATCTTCAGTAGTCCTATATCAATTGGTCAAGAAATTCAATCCCCTAACACGGATGCTAAAATGTATTCCTTCCATGTAAATAGACAATTTAAACTTGTACCCTAAGTCATATAAAGGGTAGAGGAAGACATCAGGTAAATGAACCACAAAGTATTCTACATCACGTTCATTATTTCTTTGGAATGATGAGTTAATCTGAAGTATAAAACCTCTGTAAATTAAAGAAATTCTCCTTAGGCAGGGACCGCTAGGATTCCTAAAAATCTACGAAAGTAAGCAAAGGGATCACATGCAAAAATGCAACCCAGACATATTAGTCAATAGAAGAATGTGTTAAGTGCCGACATGTATACACACAACTCACACATGGTAAAGCCCAAGAACCAAAAATTGATAAAACAACAGAAAATTTACCTGGTTGGAAAGTGGTATCTGTCGTGACACATCCCAAATGATAATGGAATTTTCACTAATATTAGCTCCTGAGACATCGCTAGATGAAATAAACTGTTTGCCATCAGCATAAAATTCAACGTCAAGTATTGAGCCTAGTCCTCGAATGTATTCAGTTACCACATTCCCAGTTCTAGCATCCCATAGCCTGAGGCTGCCCTTTGATCCTCCAGAAAGGAAGATATTAGAGTTGTCTGGGTGGAACTTGATAACTCCGACTACCTGATCTTCCTTAAAAGTACGAATTTCTGTCCCTTTTTCAACATCAATCAACCTTGACGAGTAGTCATACCCGCAAGAAATTATGGATAGCCCTTGATGTGACCATTTTACGTCTTTCACTGCTGCATTATGAAATTTAAATACACGTGCTAATTTCTGATCTCTGTTCCAGACATTCCATATGCACACAGTTTGATCCATTCCAGCAGAAGCAAGAAGATGAGCTGTAAGCTAACAAAATTGTAAAGATTAATAAGCTCAAATAAAAGATCAGCAATTTAATGAAGTGCATCAGAAAAGTTCCCTTAAATCCCAAAGATATAAAGATAAGTCAGAATTGTGAAGCACTAGTGAGACCTTCAGTCACTCTAGATCATGTTACAAATGATGTTCAGTAAAGAACAAAGAAGATATAATATGTCAAGAAAGCGAGGATACCATGAGTACAAGACCAATTTAGGGCATTGACAGCTTTGGTATGGCCAGACAAGGCTACTGATAGCCTTTTAGGTATTTCACTTAGCAATGAGCGACTCTTTGCTTGCCTTAAAGATGCCATGACTTCATGGGGTAGCTTTGTGTCTGTAATGCTTCCCAGAACTGAACAACAAGAAAAACTTAGCTTGTGAAGTAGAATCCTTTTACTTGTCAAAAAGGAAAGGAATGCATTATAAATGCTAAAGAACAAAAGAGACCCAACAATAAATAAAATTCCTGCAATGTAAGAAGAAGATTAACCCAAAACTAATACAATTTGTTTACACTCATAGAGAAAGAGATCCATAGACTCGCGCAAACGGCCATTCTCCAGTGAACTGAAAAAATCAACCGTTCGACAATATAGAAAAAATAAAATTTTTATCTTACTAACTTTAGTTCTCGTGAATAGATAAGTCTCTTGGAGTCACTGCCATGATGTCAAAAATCTACCAGAATGGAGCTCTGAGCTCTCATTACACAGGGGATGTAACTTTCACAAGAATCATGAAAATAAATAAATTATTTATTACCGGGTGAAGTGGCGATGGGTGGACTCGGGCCTGGAGCGGGTTGAGAATGAAGAGCGCGTTCTCGCTTTGATATGTATCTACCCGGAATCGGAGCCTCACTTTGAAAGATGGGTGGCTTGTCAGGTTTGGATCGCTTGGACGGAGGGAAAATAGTAGTCCGGTATCCGGGTCGGCTTTTGGGTTGAGAATCGGGTTCGTCATCTGAAGAGTTAGAGTAGGCGTTGCAGATAAGATCCATGAAGTTGGAGCGAGGGTTTTGCTTCGCTTTCGGTGATTTATGGTTTGTGGTAGCGGCTGGAAATACAAACGAAATATCCCTGCAACAAATGTAATGGTGTTGAGGGCTCACGTCTTTTTTAATTTTGGTCTTGCGAATGATGTATTCTTTTGAAATAATAATTAAAAATTTTATTGATAATTGAAAATTTTAAAAAAAGGAAAAAAAATATTAAATTTAAGAAATAGATTATATTATTAAAATAAATTCTTTTCTTAAATCCCTTTGATTTTAAGATATCTACTTATTAAATCAAAATTCAATGAATAAGGTTAAAGAGAAAATTGATTAGTGCAAGTAGGATAAAT
>JAOQMP010000005.1:25996593-26010401 GCA_027563575.1 Erythroxylum pedicellare
GA
Organism: Erythroxylum pedicellare; assembly: GCA_027563575.1. NCBI lineage: Eukaryota > Viridiplantae > Streptophyta > Magnoliopsida > Malpighiales > Erythroxylaceae > Erythroxylum > Erythroxylum pedicellare. The sequence continues at coordinate 25,996,596 of JAOQMP010000005.1, forward strand.
AAATTAAGGAATTCCAGTGCATTGTATGCTTTGCATAATTGGGTGTTCGCTAATATGTGCATATGAATTTTGACATATACAAATAATTGTACATGCATTCATGACATTTTCGGGTAAAATGGATTTTTTAAATGTGATTAAATTTTAGTAAAAATTTATTTGGAGATAATTGGTATTATTTCAGAATTTTAGGAAATTTTAGGAAATTTTCTGAAAATTTTGGGATATTAAGAAAAATAGGCAAATGACATCATGACATGTAGTACTTCTATATGGTGATAAATGGCTCATATGTAATGGAGCCATGTGTCAAGGAATTAAGAAAACACGTAAGCACGTGGTTTTGAAAGGCAAGGTTCTATAGCTTTGTTGTTATTCTGTTTTTTCTTTGTTTTGTGTTCAACACTGAAAACCTATTCTTCACTATCAAAGCTAGGATTTTTCTGAAAAAGCTAGGATTTTTCTGAAGAAGCAAGTAAGTTGAGTTACAGTTTTTTGGATATTTTGTAAATGAATTTGATGTAGTTATAACACTAGAAATGAACACTTGTATGAGTTATATATGAAGCAAGTTTGGTGAAAGTGATAATGAGATGAGTTGATAATATTATGCAGTGGAAGAGTAATACTGATTGCATGTAGCTTAAAAAGAAACTTAGTTAAGTAGAAATAGTAGAAAATGTGGTATAGAACCGTATGACTTTAGGCTCTGTTTTGGTTGATGGATTACTATTGTTAAAAATTTACAGTAAAGAGAGAAAGTTGAAGATGGTAAAATAAAATATGAGGTGTATAACTTGATTGCATGATCATGCATTAGTCAAAATTTCAATTGTACACAGTCTGTGATATTTTGAGCATAACTCATTTAATAATAATCCAAATTGTATGATCTTGGTATCATTAGAAACCTAAGACACAGAGGAACAATTTTCTGGAAGAGAGTGTTATAGAAACACATCATTTTATTAATCTTATTGATTATACAAAGTTTACCCGAGTGAGGTGCTTCCAGCAAAAGCTATAATAGTAATTGAATATATGAATTTTAGAAATTTTGAGGTACAATTGATGTTTACATAAGTTTAGTAAGGAAATATACCCAAGAATTTGTCATGAACATGCATCATACATATTCAGTATACATGAATGTGCATAAATGATTTCATAATTATACATAATAGTGATATGTGTTTGTGTTAAATGTTATAAAGGAACGCATGGAGCGACCACTTCCAGATATTGCCGGGACTTCGAGGCAATAAGGAAAAAGGGAGCTTTTATAAGCAATTTAGATGGTCTTATCTGTATGTAAATCTTGACGAATATTTATAAGTAATTTAGTACTATATTTTTGATGGTTTTGCTTTGACTGTTTTGTTTGCAACTGATTTTGATCCGTTGATTGATTTGCAAAGCTGTCAGATTTATATGTTTGAATATTTGGCATAAACCAATGAATGATATATGCATTGAATTTCATACATTTCTATTTTTTAATATGTTAAGTCCTAATTATGGGTAAATACGTATGCCTAGAAGGGTCTGTAGCTGCTCCTGTGGCACTTCGATGCCAAGACTTTTGTCTCTCCTGTGACACTTCAGTGTCAAGACTTCAATTTCTCCTATAGCACTTCAGTACCGAGACTTTTATCTCTCCTATGACACTTTGGTGTCGAGACCTCAGTCTCTCTTCGACACTTTGGTGTTGAGATTTCGGTCTTTCCTAGACACTTCGATGTCGAGACTTCATTTTGTCCCGTATAAGTCCCGTTACTTGCTTTTATAAATGGATTAATAGTCATATGATTTTATATTCTGATCTCTGACAAGTTTTGATATGAAACAAACCATAATTGATATGATCGGTTAACACCCTATTCTGAAAATTAGTTTTTTATTTTGTATGTTATGTTCTGCTATTGAAATGATTGACTTTAGCATGTGAAGTGTTTTTTTTAATAAATCATACTATGTTTTTGAAATTCATTATGTTAAGATGATTATCCTATCACATGAATATGTATATGTCGTGGTTAAACATAGATTAGTTATTACTCACTAAGCTAGATGCTTAGCACGGTTGATTTGCCCCGTGTAGGTTCAGAGTGAGGATTATAGACGAGTCAAATGCAATGTCCAATAGAGTTTGAGTCTTGTTTTTGATAAAAATGTATTTTGAGTTTGTTTTTTGTTTATATTTGATTACTAAGTCTGTTGATCTTCTGTACAAAGTTTGTAACACCTATAATACATGATGGTTTTGAATTTGAGACGTGTTGTAATAACTTCAGTGTCAATAATGTATTTTATTTGCAACTTAGTTTGGAATGAAAAATAATATCTATTTGTTTAAATTTCATTTAAGCTTGTCGCTAAACGTTATATTTCCTTTATTCTGTGTTGTATGAGTGACACCTATATTTCCTCCCAGGGGGTATGAGGGTGTCACAAAATATAGGCATCATAGTTGACATATTATCTATGATAACTGTAAAAAGATGGATATCCTATAGAAAGGGTTAAATGGATTTTACATCTGGATCTTGTTTATTAATTGGTTGATTCATCTTATTTATTGCTTTGGTTTGTCATTTTAGATTGGTAATTTTATTTTAGTTAATCGTTTCTTTTAATTTAATCATTAATTTGATGGATTAGATATAGAAAGTTGGTTATTATTAACACTTATAGACCTCATAGGAACAATTATCATATTCACTAGATTATACTATAAGAACAATAGGTGCATTTACATAGTTAATTATATTCTTTCTTAAGAAATATAGCTCCGGCCCTTAAGTTAATTGATTTAAATCTCTTTCTAATCAAAACTCTTGAGAATGCATTAAATTATTATATAATTTTCCTTATTAGATTTGACTTTAACCTAGAAGATTTTTTTGGTCATATCTCTAGGATTCCATAAAACTCTTATTATTCATACCATGATGTATTCATGCAAATGATTTCTCAAATTTTATGTATCAAATTTGAAATTGAATTAAAATGCTAATTATTTTTAAGTCAACCACTAGGAATAAATATAAATAATTCCTAAAAATTTACTTCTTTTATTGAATAAAAAATTAATAAAAAATTTATGTGATTCATCCTATTTAGATTGATCTCAATTTAGTATATAATAAGATAAAGAAATCTAGCAACAAATAAAAAAGAAGACAAAATAAAAGAAATCATTCTCATCAATCTTGAAATCTTTAAATTCTTCACTTGAATTTGATAGAAATCTATTTCTTTTGCCCTAAAGTTTCTCTTTTCTATCTCAATATAATCTAGCTTATCTCTTTAATGACTACCCAACTCATGTTTGTCTCTCTTTTAGCTTATAAAATCCTATAAATTTGAGACACTATGACTAATACGAGTTTAACACGAGCATAAGTTGGACGTATATTGCCTTTATTATATAGAAAATCCTTGAACTTTAGAAAAACTACTATCAACATAGATCTTTAATATAGATCTATGTTATTCCTTTGTTACTTAACACAAACAAACATTGGATATAGTATTCTATTTTAGATAAATCCTTCTTTTAAAATAATGGTAAGACTTGCTCTAACTTGACTCAAATTTTCCTTTATTTGTTTCTTCTTCATTATGGAGCTTAAACAAGACTAAAAGACAAAGTATAAACTAAATTGAGTACTACATCCTATAAAACCATTAACATATAAAACATTCTCATAACATGTTAGATAGTCTAATTAGCATTTGTCAATTTTCTATACCAGTTTAGGAAAGAGAGAAAGTATGGAAGTGGTGACTCTTATATATATATTTTATTGTAGTGTTGGTTGGCCTAGGGTTAAGGTCAATATTAATTTTACCGCAAGTGCACAACTTAGATGTAGCTATGGTTGACTTTTTCTATATATGTCAATTATGAATTACCCAAGTGTACAGTGTAGTTGTAGCTAGTGCCGAAAAGTATAAGTCGATCCCATGAAAATGAAGAATACTAGCAGTTACTATTATCCTATTATCTAATCTATAAATTTGATTTGGAATTTTAATTGAAGAAAACAAAACTTAAACAAGTAAAAAAAACAAGCAGCAAGATTGAATAAAGAATTAAGAAATTACTTAAAAACTATCAGTATTTAGAATTAGTGCCTAGGTTTCAAATCCATAATTACCTTTAATTGATTGATCTTTTATTATGCAATTGTCTTATTAATTTATTGGACCATGAAGATTCCTATAGCTAATAACTCTCTTGAGTCTAATAACAACTAATCCTAAGGTTTTAAACCGAATTACTCAGATTAAAGTTTATAGGATTGCTGTACCAATTTATGAATCCTATTATAAGTTTTAACCCTAATCTAGAGGATTTATGTTATCCTATTTCTAGGGTTGGTATCAACTTCTTCCAATTACGATAGATCTATTCACATAAGGATTTTTTAATCTCTATGTTATCAAATCAGATTATGATCCAATAATCTAGATCCATTAGAACATAAACTAAACACGTAATTGAATCATAATGTATCGATCTAACTAATTGCATTAATAAAAGAATCAAAACATGTTATTTCACAAATCTAGGACACTAAAAGAATTTAGTTACACATGATAAAAAATGAAATCAAACATACAAATTGAAGACATGGGTTCATAATTATGAATAATCGCGTCCTAATGTCTGTTTTTCCTTTTTACCTCTGAACACATCTTTTTATAGTAAATTTTATGGTTCTAGGAGATGCACGAGCTGATACATAGTCATGCATCAAATTACGCATAACTTAAAATCTCCAAAATTTGCGAATCTGCACGACCTTAGAGAAGTATATGGGCTGATGCATGACCATATCCCTTCTATGCTTCAAATCTTCGTTTTATGCCATATTTTTTTAATCCAAATTCTTCTACTTTAAGTTCGTGAAGGTAATTATAAACTATAAACACACTTGGAGAGAATTAAGTACCAAATATACAATAAAAGTATAAAATATCAAGCAAAAAAATGTCAAATATGGGTATAAATATTATTAATTATGCATATATCAAACATCCCCACACTTAAACTTTTTCTTATCCTCAAGTAAACTATAATCAAAATTATAAATCTTACAACATCAATCCTTCATCAATCTCAATCTGTCCATTCATACCATAAATCATCTTATCCTATTGAATCAAATTAACATAAAATTAGAATCAAATTATCTAAAATTAAGTTCATAAGCAATATTAACAATAACCATATCATAATCTGATTGAAATCAAAAGCATTAGTCTTTACACCCTCACTAAGATTTCACTCAATGCACTCAAGTGTTTAGGGTAAAAAATGTCAAAAATCTCAATCAATGCATCGTAGAACTCTTACCATAAGATTGCAATAATATCACATCTCCACCATTTGTGTATAAATTAGAAACAAAAATCAAAGGGTCTTTATAAGGTTGTAATGGGGCTTAGGTATGGTATGGTTGCAATATGAAAAGGGTTAAATTGAAGGAAATTTACCAAAGGAAAATTATAGGACTTGTTTACAAAACACACAGGTCCTTTCATTACAACTCTTTTGGTACACTATACTTATTCGTAAATATTTATTTTTTATTTTTTTGATCAATCAAAACAAATAATTCAAGCATTCAGTACCACAAGTAAAGAAATAATGAACCTTTCAAGAATTTCAATTATTAAATAAGTATATACTGTAAATAACCTTCAAGGCTCAAAACAATAAAAAGGTCTTCAAAGGAAAATAAGGTAAAGGTTAAAGTATGAGTTATATCAATGAAAAAGGGTAAAACTCAACTTGGTTATTACTAAAAGATAATTTTATAGGTATGGTAATTATCAAAGAAATATGCTTAAACAAATTCTTGAATTTAATTGCCTTCATCATATCAATGCCTCTAATTTAACAAATATGATCTCAATATGTATAATAAAAGCAAATTCTAGAATCATTTTACTATACATGATAAAACACATAAAAGGAACAAAAGAGCTTTAAAATTTTGAAAATTTTGCTCTTAGGCTCCAAAACTCACGAAAAAAGATGGGTATATATGTGTGTAAATAATATGCAATTTCATTCAATTTGATTATTTCAATGAATACTAAAAATATGACTTAGAAAAGTAATTGTATTCTATCATCCTTTTGCATACGAATTCAACTCAATATTTAACAATGAAATAGAGTATTGATGGACAAATTTCAGTTAAGTCAAAATATTAGTTCATAGAACATTATAATTAGGATTATAATAAGCTTAAAGAATTCGTTAAAATTTATGATCCCTTCCCCACATGTTCACAATGGGAGTATATCTAATAAGAGAGAAGGGATAGTGGTTCTTTCCTAATTGTGACGAATTTTTTTGATTTATGATCCATCCATTTTATATTACATCCTTGCAAAATATAAGAAAAAGGGATAAAAAGAAACAAAAGAAATAAAAATAACACAATTGAAAAAAGAAGAAGTAAGAACATCATTAATTATAATGTTAGAGAGAATAATTAACTGAAAGAAAATAAGAAATAAATACAAAAGATAAAGGAAAAGAAAGAATATACAAACTAAGCATCTCCTATATCGTGTGATCCTGGCTGGTTCGATGAAGGAGGGTCCTTTTAGTGGTGATCCTGACAAGGTGGAGGGGCTGTAGAGGAAGTGCCTTCACTAGATGATGGATGTTAGATATCAATGCTCAAATGTTTCACTATCAATACCATCAACTCTCCCATCCATGCAACTATAGATTACAACTCATCTACCAGTGCAACCGACGCCTCCAACTGTCCTACCTGCTCTAGAAACTCAACCTATTAAAGTCTAAGTGTTCGTTGAGTTCCCACAAGTCTTTCCATGCCTTTCTCTAGTAAGGTTATCTTTAACTAAACCACGTTATGTAAACTGGCTTGGGGAGCTCTCAGAACCTCCTCATTTGGTATTTCCTTCTCCATCTCTGGTAATAGTGATTGTGATTCTGATTGTGGTTGTTGCTTGCTCTACTGCAGGTTGATTTGGTCTATCTCCATACTTTGCTGTTGGCTCCTCGAGTTTCCTAATAAGTCTGTAAATCTCTTTGGTGGGACCCTAATGTCAACATACCATACGCATATGTTACATTACTACCAGATTGAGTGCTTTAGTGGTCATCATCTCCAACATTGGTGGTAGCTGATCAAATAACCCCCATCCATTATGCCATTCGAGTCATATAAGGTCTAACACAAATGGTGCTGGCCTTCTTGTCTTTATTCTAACATTGGATAAATTGTACAAGTGTATGTTCCAGGAGACTAGATTCCCACTCGCTCATGCTCTAGAGGTAATGAACGTCTATGTTCTCAATAATCTCCAACTATCTCCAACTATCTCCTCTTTTGCTCAAAGTATGGCTCAGAATGTTGATAGTTGTAGTTTATATAATGTTTTAGTAGGTGTTGTTTTTAGGTATTGATTAGATGAATTGTGCATGTTTAGGATTATAATTGCATAATGTGATTATGTGTTTATGTTTTTTAAGTATTATGTGGTTTAGAGCATGTTATTAGACTTTAATTTTGTGCTCTTTAGGTATTTTCATGTGTTTGTTAGTGTTTGAAATCATACGAAGAAGACCGAGGGAAGTTGGAGAAAATTTGGAGGAAGAGCTAGGCCATGATTACGTTACAGGTTTCATATTGTACAGTTAAAAAATGGTACGAAACCATGTTTAAACGTATCGATCATTGGTACTAGTCAGTATCAGTGATTTCACATGGTACTGGTCGATATTTAAAATATCGACCAAATACTGGCTAGTACTGAAAACTTTGAAAAATAAGGGAACTATTTAGCAAAATTTTCAAAATTCTCCACTATAACTTAGAATAAGCTCTCTATGCTCAATAACAAAGACGCATTAGGTATTAAGAAACAACTAACTTAGGCCACCTACTCATAAGCTTGGAATGTGTAACGTAAAGGTATGGGATCCTAGATTAGTTGATTAAGTATCTTGACAAATTAAACTAACCTATTGCTACTTCCAGGAATCATTGTAGACTATTAGATATCACATGCTCATCCCTAGCCTTCATATTAGAAAGTTACCTAAAGGGTGATTAAGCCTATAAGCAATTCCTAATTCATGAAATTTATACTAAATCCTAAACCAACCTAGATCGACAAGCACCATTTAAGACAAATTCAACTCCATTATCACAATTTCCATCCTTTCATCCTTATTATATCTGTAAATCCCTAAGTAGTCTAGCCACACAAGTTCATATTAAGCACAATAAATGTTACACAAACAAAACCTATACTTAATTAAATAAAGCCAGGGTTTGAACTTATAAAAGAAGTGATAAAAAACTAAAATTCAACACTAACTTAATAGAAATAAAAACTCTTTAAGATAGCAAATAACTAATCATAACCCAAATTAGAAAATCTAAACTAATTGCATTAAAATAAAAATTCCAACACACATAACTTGCACAAAAACGAATCTAAGAACATGCATAATGAAGTAAATTAGGCATTAATATAGACTTTACATTCAATAGACAAAATGCCCAAGAAGGGGGGAGGGTTGAATTGTGTATTCTTTTGCATGAATACAATCCCCTTTCAAATTTCTTTGAAAAATAACTTTTTCAAAAACTGTTAAGTAAGCAATCACAATGTATTGCAATTAACTTCTATATACTTATATAGAACAATAGAAATTGAAAATTGAGAGTTAGACAGTAGAGGTTGACACAGTAATTTTATCCTAGTTCACCCCAAACCGTGGGCTATGTCCAGTCTTTAGAATCCTTTCTGAGATTTCACTATTCTTCTCACAAGTACAAGTACTCTTTTTCACAGAGCCTCTTCAGATCTCTTACACTAAGTATTGTTTTTCTTACTTAGCCTCTACTGGCTCTCAACTTTTCTTCTTTCTTACAGAAAGATATTGCCATCTCTGTTACAGTAATGATAGCTCTAATGTTTCGCACAATAAATACAGTGTTTGCTAAAAATCAAAAACTTTTTAAAATCTCTCTTTTTTAATCTTCAACTCCAACTTGTATTTATAGCCTTCGTCTTCAACTGCTTTTTGATAACTGCTTCTTTCTTTTTGCTTCTTGATTCTTGATTTCTTGATTCTTGTAGAAACAATTATTTAGTTGAGTTATATAACTAACTCAAACTAGCTAACCGTTCGATGTAGTATCGATTCTTTGTCTTAGTTTTTCTTCCGTTTTAGTTTTGCTTCTACTTGGTCTTACTTTCTTCCGTCTCACTTTTGTTTCCGCTTCGTCTTAATTTCTTTCATCTTACTTTTGCTTCCGCTTCCATCTCACTTTCTTTCGTCTTACTTCTGCTTCCGCTTCGTCTTACTTTCATTTCCACTTCGTCCTACTTTCTTTCGTCTTACTTCTTCTTCCGCTTCCATCTCACTTTCTTTCGTCTTACTTATGCTTCCGCTTTCATCTCACTTTCTTTCGTCTTACTTTTGCTTCTTCTTCGTATTACTTTCTTTCGTCTTACTTTTGCTTCTGCTTCATCTTACTTTCTTCCTGATCAAAACGGTTCAGCAATTTTTAATATTATTATTATTTGAATGTCATCAAAATTATTAGACGTGAAATCATTTTGACTTAACACTCTTATCCACTAAAAGTACCAAAGCAGAATTATAAACCTCTCCACATTTCTATTTATTAGTTCTAGTCTTCTAAGAAAAGTTTGGGGTCCAACATTCACACATCAAAAGGTAAGAATAAGATTCAATAAAAACTATAAATGAATACAAAATCAAAATAATGCAATTTGGGCCAAGCTGACGATGGTCTAAAAATAAGCAACCAATTAGTCCAGAAACAATTCACATGATGGACTCCAGATGTTCCTTAATATGCATATAGATAACATTTGAATTAGGGTTTAAGATATTTTATAAATTTTTCCCATATGTCTCTAGTTTCTATAGAACTAACAATCAAACCATTTGAACTTCTAAATCATGGATATAGACCAAATATCACAAGCTAGTCCAAAACAGGGGTAGCATCGGATTACCATTTCGGTCCCAATTTACAATGTCATAAAGCCATAATTAAGTTAGAGTCTCTTCTAGACAATTTTATTTCTATGTCTTAGTTTTATATGAAACTGAAATCACTCAATTTAGAGGTCTGTAGGCTGAGTTATGTTCCAAAAAATGTTACTGGTTTAACAAACCCTAGATAGAATTCCACTACATGATACTCTCTTGTCATATTGAACCAATTCTATACAAGATAACACCAAAGCATCCCAACCTTAAAATTAGCAAAGTAGTTCTTCTAATACTTTTCCTTCCCTTTCTCTTTAGCTTTGCTTGAATCAACAAGTGAAAAATAATGGGATGAAGAAGGTGAAATGGAGAGGAGAAAATTTTGAAGTTAAGCCATCAAATTGTCGTCCATCTCCCCTCTCCATATGCCTTTTCATGAATTTTCTAGTCTTACGCATATGTTTCAATCCCATTGGACCATATATTACAATCCTATTGGACCATGTGGTACAATCCCTTTAGACCATATGTTATAATTTTATTAGACCACGTGTTACAACTATATTACACTATGTGTTATAATTTTATTGGACCATGTGTTACAATTCTATTGGACATATGTTTTAATCTTATTAGTCACACATGCTTTAATCTAATTGGTCCATAGGTTGACTTTAGGAAAATTGCAGATTGGTCCTTCTTGTTCCTTTCATTCCCATATAGGCTTATTATCTTGTCAATTAATTTCATCCCTTTATGTCATAATTTTCTAATGGCATAAATTTCATACAATTTGGTTAATTATATCAGGAGTTGTACCCCAAAAACCACAGGTTATTCGAAAACAAGGACAATAGCTAGAACTTAACTTTAAACTAGAATTTAAAAATCTTAAAGGCAAAATCAAATTTTGGTTCCTTCTTCAAAGTTTTATACTATGTCTCTATTTTAATATCCAATTGGAATTATCCAATTTAGAGGTATACATGCCAAGATATGGCCAAATTACAAAAGTCTATTCAGTGGAATTTATCCATTCAACCAGGTACACATTAAAAATCAACTAACTTCAGTCTTATCATGTAAGAGTAACACAAAAATACATCCAATTTAACAAAAAAAATCCCATTTGGTTATGGAATACTTCTTTTATTAGTTCCCCTCACATCACGCTCATAATCCAAGCAAACATATCAAAAATTTCCATATATATTACACATCTGAGTATATATGTTCATGTCGAAGTGAACAAATTATTCATTTACCCATCTCTTTTATATTAAATATCATTATCTCTCTTACTATACTTAGATGCACTTAACTCATTATGTTCACTTCTTAATACACCCTAGACATGCTATAATACTTTTAGGATATATGTTGGCCTTACGAATGGGATTGTTCTTTCCTTTTTTATAGCATAAGCCCCTTCTCAACTTCTTTTATGTAACAAACCACCAATATGGATATATATATAGAGATATGTCTTCCCTGTATTAGCTAATATGACTTGAACTTGGTAGGATTTAGCAACACCTAAAGAAGCATAATGGTGCCTTTTTGAACATGATTAGGATATAAAAGCATTATAGCTCCATGTTAGTCCAGTAGAAAACTCTCAAAAATATAATGTGATATGTTTACATATAGGAAGCAATGCGATACCAAATATAAGCCATTTTAAGTACCAAATCCAATGGAAAACATCAAAAAATAAGCATAATTCTCTCTAAATTCATACTAAAAATATAGTACAATTAGCACTTATCTTATTCCTTATTGTGCCAATTAATCCTTCACCCTCTGTTACTGTAGTCTAATTCCCATTTCTATTAACCTTCGCCACTTTAACTATGCTCTAATATTACTTATTGAGAAAGAATGTAATAAGAATAAAGTAGTTGAAATAAAACAATATGAACATAAGAAGAATTCAACAGGTTATTGTCAATTTGGTGTCTCTATGTCCTCATAAGCAGGAGCAACTATTTTCTCATGATTTAATAATAATGATGATTACATAAAACTAGGTTTACATAAAAAGATGTTTTATATGTAAACTCTAGCTAGTACAATCTTACGTAAGTTGCCTCTTACTACCTATTTTAAATATGACTTTAATTAGACCTAGAATCCTTACAAAACTTAAATTTTAACTAAAAATGTGTTTCCATATAAGACGAGATCGTAACCATAACCTAGGACATGATCTTGCTTTACAATATTTCTTTTATAGTGGAATGTTTAGGAATGGAAATCAGCTTGGGCCCAACTCAAACTAACCCAATCTAGCTTGAAATCAACAAGCTTGACTCAAGTTGATCAAACTTAGTCTTAGTCTGAACTAAAGATTAACTTGGCCCAAAGCTTAACTTATATAAAGAGTTAGCCAGTTATAAGTTAACCCTAGTTTTCCTCTTCTTCTTTCATCTTAAGCCTTAACCATTGCCTACCTATATTCTCCTTATCTCCTTTAGTTCTTCTTCTTCCTTCCTCTTTCATAAAATAATAAAAAATTAACCTCTCAAACTTCAATCTTTGAAGCTACTTCATAGGTTTTTGTATTTTATTATGACTTTTGTCCAACAAAATATAAAACCTAGATATTGTGACTATTATATCATTAAGCTTTTGTTTGTAACATATGGAGGTTGATTTTGAATATTGACTAACGATCTTCTCAAGCTTCGTTCTCTATAGAATTTCCTAAAAAATTTGGAGGTTAAACAAAAAAAAAATATTTCCTTTGGAATTTTTGCTATTAGTTTAAGCTTTATCCAAGATATGATGTTATGATTTATGGGAGTTACTAAGTTTTGTCTATAAAAATTTTGGATTTGTTGATGGAGATTAAAGAGGGATGATAACGATGATGGAGAGGGGTTATAAGGTAAGGTTAGGGTAGGTTGGGGATTCGATCTTTAGGTGGTCTTTAGGCCACCTAAAACTTGATCGGGATTAGGTTTAGGAGACATGAATTAGACCTATTTAGGCATTAGGTTAGACTCAAACTAGTGAGAGGTTTCAACTCAGGCTTGGGTGGCCTTAGGCCCAATCGTGCTTAACTTGTTGCTAACCTAAGGAATATGGGCATGAACATGCTCGTGTTCCAAGATATATAATTATTTAGAAACTCCTCTATTTCATCATGCTCATTTTCTAATATTGTTCTTACATATGTCTTCAACTCAGCATTCTAGAGAAGCACTTATCCTAACACATAGTTGTCTATCAAGCCATATTCATCCACATAACAGATATCTTACTTAACTAATTGAATAGTTTGAAGAATGAATTGCTTTATCTACATTGGGATAAAAAATTAGTTTACTAGTATCAACTTTGGCTGTCATTATAAGAATTAATAAGGAATAAGAGGTTTAGTGCCTGTTTGTTTCAACTTTTAGAGGGTCAATATCCGCCGCAAAAGCCTTTTTTAAGAAAAATCACTATTTGACTATAAAATAGAAAAGGACTTTTTTAGTAGATATATCTTTTTTGGCAGCCAAAATATAACTTTTTAAAAAGTTCAAATTTAGAGCTTTTCAAAAAAGTACTTTTTCAGATAGATTTTTCAGATCAATTAATGAGTCTATTTTTTAGTCTCTTTTGTCCTTCTGTTTCACACATAATTTCCACAATACCCACAAACTCATTTTCACATTTATTTTGAGATCTATATAATATTGTTTGGCTTTTTTATATGTTTTAATATTTATTTTTATATTAGTTTTACTTATGTTATAATCCATATAAAAGATTTGGTTAGATAT
>JAOQMP010000005.1:26049282-26061094 GCA_027563575.1 Erythroxylum pedicellare
AAATGATGCATTGGATGGAAAACTCTTCTTTCCTTTATTGTTAACCGAAAGTGTAAGGGAGTAAAAAGGGGTTCTTACATTTTTATCACTCTCTCTCCTATCTTGCATGTAAAAAAATCTAAAATTGCATGAGAGTGTCTCATTTTTGGGCTTCTTTCTTCTAAGAAAATTCTCCTCCAAAGTTTTCTTCTCCTTTCCCACCAAAGGATCTTGTTAACCAACTTGTCTAAGAAGAACAAGTGGTGGATCAAATTGATCAAGTATACAATATCAAGAAGAGGATACAATAACAAGAAGAAGAGGATACATTACTTAGGAGAGGATATATTGCCGAGGATAAGATAGCGCAGCAAGGAGTCGAAGCTATAGCGAAGGAGTCGGTAATATAATCTCTATCTTGTTTATTTTTTATTATCCTTATACCATATCATATATAGATTGGCATGATGATTTGGATATATTGCTTCCATTGCAATTTAGATTTCTAAAAAGTTTTGAAATCTACCATTTCTCCAAATATGGCATGCTTTCTTTTTCCGATCCAACAGTAAGTGATAAAGAATCACACCTCCTCAATTCATAATCTGGAAGCCCAAGTAGGCCAACTGGCAAAAGCATTATTGACCAAAAATGCAGGAACGCTCCCATGTAATACGAAATCTAACCCAAAAGAACAAATCATGGTCATTACGTAGGCCACTGAGGAGGAACCGAACCAAGCTGAAGACAATGAAGGAAAGGACAAAAAAAAAGGATTGATAAGAATTTTTTTCAAAGTGAACTTGAATTACGAGCGATCAACAAGTATCTACCTAAAAACCCTATCCCATCCTAGAGCAGCTAAATCCAAATCCATTCAAGGATAAAGGAAATGCAAAAATGCAGGAGAATAAGGAATGCTCTCTGCTAACAAAGCATAAATTGCCTTAAATGAAAAAGTACTAGCCTTAATTCCATATCCAATTAAGGCAATGAGGAAACCAAAAGAAATCGAACTAAAGGATGCTATGACATGATAGAGAAATTGACAACACAACTCGTCCTATTGGAATCGATCGAAGAGAAGGTAGAAAAGGATTTGGAAAAGGAAAGAAACCCCACTATAACACAGAAGAAGGAGGATCCATGGGATTTTTACATCCTCTGCAATACTAGTGGTGTGACAATAGTTAAGGCATTTGCTTATTTAGGAGCTAGCATAAACATGATGGGATATGTTCTATATCAGAAGTTGGGTGTGTGAGAGATCATATCCACGAAGATGTTGGTAAAGACAACAATTAGATTAGTTCATCGTCCGAAAGGTATCATCAAAGATGTGAAGCTTCAGGTAAACAAATTTACCTTTCCTATAGATTTCTTCATTTTTGACATATAAGAAGATGCAGAAACACTAATTATCCTTGGCGGTCATTTTTGGCCATTGCTCACTTAATTATTAATGTTGATGGGGGTAAACTGACATTGAGGCTAGGTGATAAACAGATAACCTTCACAGTATCAAAGAATGAAAAAAGTTCTCTTCCACCTATGGCCATCATCAAAGAAATCAAGTCTCAAGGAGAACTGGATCATATTGATGCTCACAAAGGTTCATTGGAAAAGAAAAAGTTTGAAAGAGAAGGCAAAGGAAGAATAAAAAGAAGGAAAGTTGTGGCATGCACAACTCGGTAGTGCAACTGCACTTTATGAGATTGACAACTGCACCACCATTGAAGGACTCTCTTAAACTGCCATGAGGATAAACAACATGTCGAGCAACTGATATTAAAAGAAGCGCTATATGGGAGGCAACCTATGGTTTTTATTTGTTATTTATTTCTCTTTAGTTTTAGATAGTTTAGAATTCCCTAGTTTGTGTGTTTTATTTCCAAATAAATGTCGCGGAAGAGTAGATGATCAATGTTGACTTAGGATTGCTAGGGAAGGAAATAACAATGAGGTGATAACCACAAATAAGAAGTTAGGGAAGGATCTCAAAGGTGAAATAAGAAAAGAGTATCCTACCACGATTGTGGCAACTAGGCACGATCAGTCATCTGCGGCAGGACAAAACTGTCACACAAGTTTTTCATTGAATTTTTTTTTTATTTTACCCCTCCTAGCCCTTCCTCACCTATATATTTACATCTAACCTCAATTTTTCATTCACTTTCATTTTCACTTTATCTCTCTAAACTTAAGAGCTCCAAACACTCTCCCTTCTCTCTACCAACTGTCGTCTCTTCCATTCTCTCAAACTTTCACTAACTCTCAATCTCGATGCTATGCATCAAACAGACAGTTAAGTGCACCCAATCTCTGAGAGAATCTAAGTATTAGGTCGTATTCGAAGGAACAAAGCAATAGATTTCGGAGCACCCTTCCTAATCTATTTAGAAGAGAAAGGTATTCGATTTCAATCCCTTAACCTCAATCAAATAACGGTTCCTAAATACTTTGATTTTGATATATTGGATAGCATATGATTGAGAGATAAGGTTGAGAACCTACGAGAGAGAATTCTGTGGGGTAAGTTCATAAATTTTCAATATCCTATTCACTAGTGGAAAGTGAGCAGTATATCTTGTTATAAAACAAGATGTGTTCATGTGTGGAGGCTTTTGGCAATTGAAATTTAATTTTATGTACTAGTTTATTTTAAAATTAGAAAAGACATTTTAAATTCCCAATTTTTCTAGGAAATTGATTTCAATTTCAAGACTTTTACCTTTTGTATATTCCTTTCATTTTTCTGATGAATCTTTAAAGTAAATTATAAATATGAATTTATCGGAAATGGTACACTATTTGATGGTCTTTTTTATTTAATTTACAAGATAATACTTGTTACGATGTGATATGTGTATATTGCATTGTGTTTTTGTGAGTAGTTTAGTGTGTGTTTAGTTGTTAATTTGATTGTTTAGCACATCTTTAGGTTAGAACTATGTTTGTTAGTAAATATTTGTGTTTTATGTGTTTTATGGGTTGAAACATGATGTCGAGCTTCAATTTTATATTTACAAGGTGCCTTGATGTGTTTATTAGTGTTTCAGGGCACTCAGCGGAGATTCAGAGAAGATCTAAGAAATAACCCAGGGCTACTATTACGACAAAAACAAGAGCACGGAACCACGATTGTGGGGAATATGCCATGATCGTGATAGAAGCTGGTGCAAGGAGCCACGATCGTGGTATTATGGGCCACAATTAAGCCATTGAGTTACATGATCATGGCCTATGCAACAGATACGTAGATAATAGTCCCGACTTGAGTTTTCAAGGAATATTTTGGACCTTTCAGACTCAGAAGACCCTAGGGTTGCCCTAAATAGAAATACTATATAAGACTTAATGATGTAACCCTTCATACACTCATATTTTCGTATATCTTTAGGACTTAATTCAAAGTCATTTACGTTCATTTTAAGTTCATCTATAGCTCATTTATCATGTTTTAGCATTATTCGACGTTCATTGACGTAAAATACATAAATGAAACAAATAAACTCGAATTGCACTATTTTTGGTTTCTGGTAGACATGACCTTTAGTTATTGTAGGATTTTTATCTCAAGATTGGTTTAGCCAAAAATTCTAAAATTTCATACTTAAATTCTTGACTCATTAAAGAATGTTTTGGGACCAATTGTAGAGTTTTTTGGATTGCCAGAATGACCTTTCAACAATATTTCAATCATAACTTTTGACTTAGATGGTGGAATTCAGTTATTAAAATCTCATATTGAAGCTAACTCAAAGACAAAACTACTTATAAAATTTGAGCTTTTAAATCATCACTATTTGGTTTTTATGCACTGTCAAAATTGACCCTAAAAATTAGTAAGAATGTGTTTCATTATATGTCTCTAAATTAGGTTAGGCACCTCATCATTATGAGGGCTATAAAAATTGACTTTTGTCTTTAGGTTTAGGGTCGGCCTCCTCTTGATTTTCTCTCAACTCCTAGCCAAAATTCTTCTTCTCTTCTTTGCTATTTTAGACACAAATTCCTTGGAGAATTAGGTTGTACCGAATTTTACAAGGTATGTGTGGCTAAGCTTTTAATTTTATTATAAAGGGTAGTAACCTTCAAACCCATCTTAATTTATGAGGATTTAATCTTTATCGATTCTTATATTCGTGTGTTTCAAATATGTGTTTGAATTCTGGTCCTTTAATGGCTAAATGGAACTCGTAAATCTAAAAATCCAGAATTAGGGTTTATATTAGATTTTTGGATGCTATTTGATTAATTGATGGTAGTAGTTGCTAGATTGATTGATTTATAGCTAGGTTGTTGATAGTAGTTATCAAACCTACCCTAAGATAATTCGAACTTTGACTTAGACTGATGATAGTAGTTGTCAAGGTTTTCAAGGCAAGATCATTAAACCAACTACCGTAATGCTCGTACGCAACTTAGGTGGATTAGTAGTTAGGAACCCTATGATTGTTTTTACTTAGTAGTTAAGAAGCATAAAATCAGTAAGTTGGTGAGCCTTGATTTTGCGCACTCAGTACACAAACAATTCCTAGAGTTCGATGAATGAATTAATTGGTTTCTTTGACAAAATCCTTTGCAATTGAAGTTTTCGTAATTTTGTTTTTATCCTAATCTTTCAATTCTAATTTCTTCCGAATTTTGATTTAGCACTTATTTAATTTCATGTTCTTTAAATTATGAATTGTCAAGATCAAACCCCCCTATTTACTTATTTTCGCGCACTGATTTAAGTTGATTTTGTTAAGTTTTGTTTGTGTCAAATCTGATTCTGTTCGCTTCAGATTATCTTTTGATTTCTGTTTTCAGTTAGTTGTTTCTATTTTTTGGTTTAGTAGTAGCTTGCATTTGATATTGAATCATTTAGGTTAAATTGCATCTTAGATTTTAGATTTTTGTTTTGTTTATGTTTTTGTGTCTGTTTTTGTTTACTGAAATTTCATTGACAAGTTTGACAGTAGTTAGCATTCCAATATCAGATCTTCGAGGGAACGATCCCTACTCCTATATAGTACTTGTTATTCAAGTAGGGTTAATTTGCAAGGATAACGACACCTTGTCAAATTTTGGCACCATTGCCAAGGATCTATCTAACGATTTTGGTAACGTATTTTTCAGCTTGTTTTGTTATCTGTGTTTGTTTGTTTTATAGGTTACATGTCCAGGAGTTCTGAGCAAGAATTTTCGGATGGATTAATCAAGAAATTCTATAAAGGGCAATGATTTTTCATCAATCACACACCTCCACAATCACCCCTCCTTGATTCGTGCACGTTGCACGAGGTGAAGGAGGAAGAACTTAAGTTTTGAACACCTTTTCTAACAGCCGAAGCATTCACCAATAGAATCGCAAATATGACAATCAATCCGCAGAGAACATTGAAGGAGGTTGCTGCTCCTAACCTTGATAACCAACCTTTGTCTATTAATGTAGAACGTGCTAATTTTGAATTAAAGTCTAGTTTTATACATTTATTGCCTAGTTTTAATGGTCTTGCTAGAGAAGACCATATGCGCACCTTAAGGAGTTTCACATGGTATGCAATGGCATGAAACCGTAAGGGGTGGACAAGAATTTGGTTAAACTAAAAGCCTTTCCTTTCTTATTGAAAGGTTTGGCCAATGGGTGGTTGTTTTTTATTCCCCCTGGTTCATGGAACGATTTGAAGCGCATATTATTGGAGAAGTATTTTCCCGCTTCGTGAGCTGCAAATATTCAAAAGGAAATTTGTGGCATAAGATAGATGTTGGTGAGACGTTCTCTGAGTATTGGGAAAGGTTTGAAAAGCTGTGTTTACAATGCCCCCACCACCAAATTCCCGATCGACTTCTCATTCAATACTTTTACAAGGGATTGACACCCTAAGATAGAAGTATCATTGATGCCGCGAGTGGAGGGGCTTTAGTAGACAAGCCATCTAATGTCGCCCATTACTTGATTTCAAATATGGCAACAAATTCTAAATAGTTTGGCACACGAGGGGAATTCCATGCAAAACATGTCAGTGAGGTAAGTAGTGTTTCATTAGAAAATAAAGTCGAAGAACTAACCTCGCTAATGCATGATTTGTTGAGTGGTAATGTGCAGCAAGTCAAGACATACGACATTTGTTCTCTTAGTGGAGAAATTTCTAATTTATGTCCTACAATGGACGAAAACTCGACGAAGTATGCCCATGCAATCAGACGTGGATTCAACACAAATCCACGGCACAAATATGATCCATTCTTATCGAAGTACAATTCGGGATGGTGCGACCATCCGAACTTGCATTATAGAAACCCATAGAAACCGATGAAGAATAGAGGAAGACCATCAATACTCCCTAGTTTCCTAAAAATCAGACCTATGCCCCAAGGCCAAATCCTCATTATTTGATTCGTTCTTCTTCTACTTATAATTCTAAAATTTCTGATTTGAAGGAACTTGTAAAAAATATGGCTATTAACACTGTTGCAATGCAGCAAAATTTCTTGTCCTTTCAACAGAAAATAGATGTTAGTATCCAAAATCTAGAGAAATAAGTGGGTCAAATCGTATCCTCGATAAGTAGAATCGAAGCACAAAATAGTGGCAAGATGCCCTCTCAAGCCTTGCGTCCTAAAGAATCTATCCAAGCTATTGAGCTTCGCAGCAGAAGGGCTCTCGCTAAGTGAAAAAAGAAGGGCATTGCTTTGGATGAGGAAGAGGAACTTGAGACACACCCTGACCATGTTAAGCAGCACATGGTCATGGATTCCAACCCAAAAATGAATTTTATTTCTTCGCCCCTTGTTGATCATAATGAAACTAAAAATTCCAAGAACAAGTCAAATTTGGTTCCTCTGATTCCTGCCCAAACCGTAGCTTTTGACAGGGTGCCAAAGGTAAATTCTAAACCTGTCAATTCTGATTTTTAGATGATGCCTCCATTTCCTTTGATTGCTAGGAGTTTGAAGGCTAAGCAAGAGGAGAAAGAAAGGGATATCTTTGATTTATTCAAGAAGTTGCAAATCAACATTCCAATTATTGATGCAATTTGCCAAATCCCGAAGTACGCAAAGTTCTTGAAAGAACTTTGCACGACCAAGCATGCCTATCGATTGAAAGGATATGAAACGATGAACATGGGTGAGTTCATTTCTACTATGATGAAACCAAATATCCCATACAAGCAAAAAGACCCCGATGCGTTTGTCGTTCTATGCATAATAGGTAACACCTCGTTTGAGAGAGTTTTGTGTGACTTAGGCACATCCATTAGCGGTTTTGTGTGACTTAGGCGCATCCATTAGTGTGATGCCTAAACATGGGTATGATGCCTTGAGTCTTGAGCCTTTGCATACGACGAGTGTGGCTATACAATTAGTGGATCGTTCCTTTGATTATCCGTTTGGTTTGGTAAAGGACGTCTTGGTTAAAATAGGTTCTTTGTTAATTCCTTGTGACTTTAATATACTTGAAATGGATATGTACACTTCACACAAGAGTACACCTGTTTTGTTTGGTAGACCTTTTCTAAAGACTACTATAACCAAGATTAATTGTGAACATGATTTGCTTTCCATAAGTGTAAGAGATGATGTGGTTGAATTCAATATTAATAATGCTCTCTGATATCCACTTGATCATGTTTACTCGATTAATTTTCTAGATGATATTGATGAGCATTTATATGATCATGTTGAGTTAGAATTAAATAATGGTTTTGACTTGACACTATAGAATGGTTTTGGTTGTGAGAATGTTGTCACTTATAGTGGTGATTATGATGATGATATACGTGCATTGTGTTTGCTTCTGAAAGTCATTGATTCTGTTTTTGTTTACATTTACTTTCCCTCATTCCTTATGACGTGGCTTTCATTGATCTTCCTTTATCGCATAAGAAAGCTTTACCATCTGTTATGCATGCACCTGAGCTTGAGCCGAAACCTTTGCCTGATAATCTTAAGTATATGTTTCTTGGTGATAAGAATACTTTACTGGTTATTATTGTAAAGAATTTAACAAGTGTGCAGGAGGAATGGTTGTTGAATGTTTTTCACAAACATAAGATGGCCATAGGATGGACGTTGGCTGACATTAAAGGTATTAGTCCTTCGATGTGTATGCATCACATACTATTGGAAGAAAATTCAAATCCAACAAGGGAGATGCAGCACCGCCTCAATCCGCCTATGATGGAGGTGGTAAAAACTGAGTTACTTAATCTTTTGGATGTAGTTGTTATTTATCCTATCACTGATAGTAGATGGGTGGCACCTATCCACATAGTTCTGAAGAAGACAAGGATCACTATGGTGAAGAACAAAGATGATGAGCTTGTACCTCAAAGGATAGAAAGTGGATGGTACATGTGTGTCGATTATAGGAAGCTGAATACAGCTACGCGTAAAGATCACTTTCCTTTGCCATTTATGGAACAAATTTTAAAGTGACTAACAGTTAAGTCTTTTTATTGTTTCCTTGATGGTTATAGTGGATACAATCAGATTGTGATCAATCCCAAGGATCAAGAAAAGACTACTTTCATGTGCCCATTTAGCACATTTGCATATAAAAGGAAGCCCTTTGATTTGTGCAATGCTCCTGTGACTTTTTAGTGATGCATGATGAGTATCTTTTTAGATTATGTTGAACGAATTATCGAGGTATTTATGGATGATTTTTCTGTTTATGGTGATTCGTTTAATTATTATCTTGAAAATCTATCTTTAGTGCAAAAAAGATGTGTGGAAACTAAACTTGTTCTAAATTATGAGAAGTGTCATTTTATGGTTGAAAAAGGAATTGTTTTAGGGCATGTGGTTTCTTTACTTGATTTAAAAGTCGATAAAGTAAAATTTGATATTATTTTTTCTTTGCCTTACCCCTCATACATGAGGGATGTTCGTTCTTTCCTTGGTCATGCAGGATTTTATCGACACTTTATCAAAGTTTATTTGAAGATTACTACAACCCTTTTCAAGCTTTTGGTGAAGGATGTCGAATTTGAAAATGTATGCAAATGGGCATTCGAAAATCTTAAACAAAGCCTCACATCTGCTCATATCATCTAACCACCGAATTGGGAGATTCCTTTTGAGATTATGAGCGATGCAAGTGACTTTGCCATGGGAGCAGTTCTTGAATAGCGAGAGGGGCAACTTTTGAATGTCATTGCCTACACTTCTCACACTCTCGATGCTGCACAACTCAACTACCATACGACCGAAAAAGAGCTATTTGTGGTCGTGTTTTCTTTAGAAAAGTTTTGGTCATATTTATTGGGTAATAAGGTTATTGTTTTTTCTGATCATGTAGCCCTTAGGTACCTTATGCAAAAAAAGGAGACCAAACTTTATCTGTGGATTTTACTTCTACAACAGTTTGATCTTGAAATCAGAGACAAAAAAGGTGCTAAGAACCTTGTTTTACTAACCACTTGAGTAGATTACGCAACAATGATGCCAAGGCTGGATTTATTCTTGTCGAATTTCCTAATGAGAAGTTTTTTGCACTGACTTCCTCCTCGTTGCAGCCATGGTACACTGATTTGGTTAATTTTCTAGTTGCTCACGAATTGCCCACAGGTATGGCAAAAGTCCAACGTGATAAATTTTGCGCTAATTCTAAATTTTATTTTTAGGATAATCCATACTTGTTGAAAATTTGTTCAGATCAAGTGATTAGGCATTCTGTGCATCAAAATGAGTTTCATTCTATATTAAGTTTCTGTCACACTTATTCTTGCAATGGCCATTTTGGTGCCATGCACACAGCACGCAAGGTACTTGATAGTGGATTCTTTTGGCCTTCGTTACTCAAAGATGCATTCGAATTTTGCAAGACATGTGATCGATGCCAAAAGATAGGAAATATTACTCGTAAGAATGAGATGCCATAAACCTTCATGTTATTCGATGAGCTCTTTGATGTTTGGGGAATTAATTTTATAGGTCCTTTTCCTTTATCTAACAGAAATTTATACATCCTTCTTATAGTCGATTATGTATCTAAGTGGGTCAAGGCATTAGCGACCAAAAATAATGATGCTAAATTTGCCGTCAATTTTGTGAAATCTAACATTTTTAACAGGTATGGCATTCCAAAAGCGATCATTAGTGACCGAGGAACTCATTTTTGCAACCGATCTTTCGAGACCCTCTTGAAAAAGTTCCATACCGTCCACCAAACTTCAACCGCCTACCATTTGTAGACAAGTAGTCAAGTGTAATTATCAAATCACGAAATCAAGT
Source organism: Erythroxylum pedicellare (assembly GCA_027563575.1). Taxonomy (NCBI): domain Eukaryota; kingdom Viridiplantae; phylum Streptophyta; class Magnoliopsida; order Malpighiales; family Erythroxylaceae; genus Erythroxylum; species Erythroxylum pedicellare. The sequence continues at coordinate 26,059,489 of JAOQMP010000005.1, forward strand.
CTATCCTTGAGAAGACTGTGCAACCTAACCAAAAAGATTGGAGTCTTCGATTAGGCGATGCATTATGGGCTTATCGCATTGCATATAAATCACCTATAGGCATGTCACCTTTTAGGATGGTTTATGGAAAGAATTGTCATCTTCCCGTGGAGCTTGAACATCGCGCATTTTGGGCCATTAAATATTGTAACTTGGATTATGAAAATGTTGGAATTCATCGCAAGTTACAGCTGCAAGAACTCAAGGAGTTACGGAATGATGCATATGAGAACACACAGATTGCAAAGGAAAGGGAAAAAGCATACCATGACCGAATGATTGGAAATAAAGAATTTTCGATGGGTCAAAAAGTTCTTCTCTTCCAATCATGTATCAAGCTCTTTCCTGGGAAGTTACGTTCTCGATGGCATGGTCCTTTTGTTATTACTAATTTATTTCCATATGGAGCTGTTGAGATTTGTGACACAGGTAGCAACCAAAACTTCAAAGTTAACGTCCATCGATTGAAGCCTTTTTATGAAGGTTTCAAGGACATTTTGATGGAGGAAGTGGCAGTGGACATGCCGAACTATAGAGAATGATGTGCACACAATGTCGAGCTAATGACTATAACCAAAAGTGCTTAATGGGAGGCAACCCATTAGAGATAAATCAGATTTGATTTCTTCTTTCCCTTCTTTCTCATTTCAGTTTTTGTTGCTTTTTCTAGGTCTTGGATTCTGTTTCTGTTTTCATATTTGTTTTGCATCTTCCTTCTTGCATTTACTTTACCATTGAGGACAATGTTGTGTTTAAGTATATGGGTGGGAGACTTTAGTTCGTTTCTAGGTTAAAATGCTAGTCCATGATCAGATTTATGCTATCTTTTGAGGGCCAAATTGCCGCACCTTCTTGCTCTTGCTTAAACTTGAGAAAATTTTCACTTTAGTTGCATATTTTGCATGAAATACAATATAAATTTTGAGAAAAAAATTCTCGAAAATTAAAAAAATATTTTCTATTTTTCTTGCATCTTAAGTGTTTTAACTTTCTTTCGGATTCCCAATCGTTGAACAAGTTCGAGTATTATGCGTGAGATTTGGTTAATAACAATAAATGCATAAAATTGATGAATGGGTTTTCATGTAAAATTTGAACTTTCTAGATAGTAGAATGACCTTGACACTATGATGTATCGACTTAATAGATGACCTATTTGAGCTCTTGTGCCTTCAAAAATATTCTTTGTTGTGTGCATTCTTTCAACAATATAATTCTCTAGAACTTGCTTAATATCTTGACTTAGCATACTTGCATGAACATGATAGAGGCATCTAGGTTAAAGAACTTGAACTTAGCCAACCTAAAGCATGATTTCCAATAGAAAGCCCCTTTGAGCTTTTATCCTTTTCTTCGCTTTCCACATTATTAACTTAGCCTTGATCTCCTTTTTATACTCTATATGTTGGATTGAAAAAAGAAAGCATGCTATATTTGGAGAAACGATAGATTTAAAAACTTTTAAGAAATCATTTTTCCAGATGAAGCATCAAATCTAAATCATCATGCCAATCCATACATGATATGGTATAAGGATAATAAAAACATAAACAAGATGAAGAGTATT
>JAOQMP010000005.1:26061881-26081205 GCA_027563575.1 Erythroxylum pedicellare
TTTTGTTTTATTAATAATAAATATTTTCATTACAAAACTGTAACTGAAGAAGATAAAGTTACATGTAAATACACTTGATTTCTAGGGCACTATATTTACATAACTCCAACAATTGAATCATTAATTGCAACCCCATTGCTAGAATTTCGATATAATTCGTAATTGTTATGTTAAAATTCATGCATAGCGACTAATGATTCGTAATCATTAGGGATAACATAACCTAGGTTTAATGACACATCGTATATGGTTGTTGCCTTGATTAATCAGTTTTCCTAATTCGTAATGCTACTGCCTAATTAAATCTAGAGATTGTATACTAGGTTGTTCGGTGGTTAGGTTTAATTATTGATTGTATCTTGATTAAACAAAATCTAAGGGAAAACTTGGGTTAATTTTTAATCCATGATTAATAGTTGCTAAGAGAGGTTTGGGAATAAAAAATTAATAAAATATGCTTAATTAGGGTGTAGGCCGAGATTAAGCAAAGAATCGGGTCCCTACCGAATTTCCCACTTTCATTATTTTTTGCATGTTTTCTTTAATTTGTTTTTATTAGTTAGTTTCATTTTATTTTCTTCTTTGAAAAATCCAAAACCTCCCGTTAAGTATAAACACTAGTTAATTTCATTTCATAAACTTTACACACACTCTCTGTGGGATCGACCTAGACTCATCACTATTATAGTAGTAAGTCTAGTTATTTTATTTTGACTAGTGTAACGACGCGCGATCACATATATACATGTGGATTTGATAGTTGCACACATTACAATGAATGTACATGCACTCATTTGACATTATCAGGTATAGTTAATCTTAATTGATTTATGAATGTGATTATAATGTGAATAATGAATATTTTGTCTTGAAAATTGATTTAGTGAGTAATATTATTGATTTAGAATTTTTGGTGAAAATTTGGATCTTTTTTTGAAATTATGAGTATTTTTGGACTAGGGAAAAATGCCAAGTGATAAGACAATTGATTTATAGTAGTAGAAATAAGTGTTAAATGGAAGTTGAAATAATTGGCAAATGGTATTAGTATTTATTGAGGATGTAACATTAAAAATTGAGTGACAATTGGATTAAAAATTAGGTGACAAATAAACTAGAGATTAAATGGTATTAACTACCAATAGTAAAAGGTGTTAATTTGATTTATTATGTGGTAAGTGTCATGACTTGTGTCATGGCACCCACCAAGCAATTGTTACCTTGCTTTTAAACCTATCCATCATTATTTACATTTTGAAAGACCATTTTTTTTGTATTTCACATTTGCCATATTCTCTCTTCTTCATCTTTTTCATTTTCTTCACTCATGACCATTTCACTCTCACCCTCATCATGTTGAGTTCTTGCTATCCTTCACTTTGTTTCTTCAAGATCTTTATTATCTCTTCATCTTGTAACTAAATACCAAACCTATTCCCCTTTGAAAGATCGATGATCGTGTAAATCTTGGAAAACTAGGGTTTACATGATTTTGAAAAAGCTTGGAGTTTTATCAAGTTATACATTAATATTCATGGGTTGTTTAAATATAAACATGTGATGATAGATTAAAGGTGAAATGATCATAATTGTGGAGTTAATTATATGTTGTAACATGGATGAGGAAATAAGTGGGTGTATATCATATTTTTGTGTATAGAATGAGTTTAGGATTTGAATGTAAATGAGTAAATGATGTAGAGTTGATGAACTATGCATAAGATGGATTTGAATGTAACATATAGGACTTGAAAATTTGGAAAAGTGAAAGAAGAATTGATGGAATATGTTAGTTGTAGAGTTTTCATAGAACATGCATCTCTATTTTAGCCATATCTTGATCTATAAATATCCAAATAAGATGAATTTAATTTTAGATTAAACTAGAGACAGATGACTATAATTTTCATACAGAAATCGAATTTGAATTTTATCTTTAAGAGTTTAGAAATTTGACTTGAATAAGCGATAATCAGGTAGCTGCATGATCGTGACAAAGAGGGATCATTAGGTAGTTGCACGACCGTGCACTGCTGTCTTCTTACCTTACCTTGGTGTCTTTGGACTTAATTGAGGGTTGAAATAAACCTAGATGGTTACTAAAGTAAGTGGTTATGTGATCGATAATTTGATTCTAACCTAGTTGTAAAGCCCTTAGATGTTAAATCAAAATAATCCAAAGATTGCACTATAAGGTGCAGCCCTAGTTTGTTCACTTAATCGAAACCTAAAATGAATGGACTTAAGTTACAAATCCTAGACCTATGAAAATTTAAATTTATATCTGAACTGTGGATTAAACTACTCCCCTTTTAAGCTCATTAAACTCCAGCCATTGCTACACCTTCAAGAGGAAAAGAAACGCCTAGCCACGCATTGCACCCAAAGGCTTTACAATTAGGAATGAAACTGAGTCACCTATGGTTAAGGTTTGATAGTGGAAAAATGGAGGAAATTAGGGTTAGAAGAGAGAAAGATGATAGAGAATCAATGGAGGCTTTCCCTTTGAGTCCATATGTCACTTATCTCGAAATGGGGTTTCTAAATTAGTATTTGGGTCGGTTTGCATGAATTGGTAAGTGAAATTTCCAAAAATGGTTCAGTTATAGGTTGCTGATTCGAATGTTTCACCGATGACTTCAACGTGGCATACTTTTCTTGAGAGGCCCTCTTGCTTGATCTTGTGACTTGAAATTTCTTTGTCTTCACTCTTGGCTCTACTTCTTGAGTGTCCTGCAATGAAAAGCAATAGTTTGTAATATCAATTGTCCTAGAAACCAAGTGAGTGCAATTACTAACTAATTATGACAATTTTACCCTCAAACTACATTAATTCAAAATAAGCACTTTTAAGCTAAATTAAGCATAATATCCAACAAAAAGAGCCACAAAGTATAACAAAAGCTATGAAAATATCACTAAGTAATATAGAAAATTTGGGTTCAATCAAATTCTCCCACATTTAGATCTTTGTACTATTGGACAAAGCTCATAAAAGTCAAGGAGATATAAGTGCAAAAGGAATTACTAACCACACTTAAAAGCGAGAGTAGAAAATTAGTTAAACCACTTTCTCATAAATCAACCAAAGCAAATTAAAGGAGCGCTAAGAAAATAAACACTATAAGTATTTAATCTAAGTGATTGAGCAAAAGAGATTTCTCTCAAGGAAAACTATTTAATTCTTAACTCACTTGTCTTGGGATAATTTCAATCTAAAATCTGCTTAGTCCATTCTCTACCATAAGCTTATGATAATTCTACCTCTCCACTACAAGAACCATAATTTTGCAAATCAAGAGGACTTTTAGGGTTGTAATGGTGGATGAAGGCCAATTGAAATGGATGGAATAAGAGAATAAAGATAAGTAACATGCATCACAATTATTCTCCTCATGAAACAAGCATCAACTATTAAAAAAATATTTAAAATTATAACATAGCAACATTTATTTTGCTATTTATTTCTATTTCCAAATTCTATACTTTAAAACAATTGGTCAGGCAAATGTCATAATTCATACTCAAACAAGATTCCTCAAATGTTCGATGAATTGACTCGTTTATTTTTTAATTTTATGAACAAACCTATGAATCCTACTCTCCACAAAGATCAACTTAACTTAGAAAGCTAGAGATAAAATATTTACATCAATTTATAGAAATGTGCATGCACTCAAAAAGATGGCTCAAGCGGCTAGAAAGGGTTAAGTGTTTGGGGCTTGTGTTTTTGTAAGAAAGGTTTTGAAATGAATGCCTTTATCATATTCACAAAATTTTAGTTTATCAAGCTTTGATTAAGAATCAAAACAAGTTCTAGAGAGAGATATGAAATTAAGCAGATACACACAAATGAAAGAATTCAGGCCCAAATATCCTTCCAACAAGGTTAGTATCTTAATTAAGCAATCTTAAGGTTTAAAAACTCATAACACCACTTTCTTAGCGTGACCTCACTTACCTTTCGTTGAAAACATTGAAAATGGAATTAGCCAAAATTAACTATCATTGAAGAAAACATGGATGGTCTTCCAAAAGCACATGTAAAACTTTGAAACTTTGGAAGAATAGTTGAAGTGAGGGAATAAAAGCAGTGAGTTTTCTTTTAGATTGGATTAGTCGGGGCTTCACTGTGGCGAAACCAAAATTGGTCATGGTGAAACTGTCCCAAGAGGAAATTGTAAATGGGAGGAGGGGGGCTTCGTCACGGCAAAACCAAAGTTGACTGCGGCGAAGTTATAAATGAAGGGGCTTCGCTGCAGCTAAACCAAAGTTGGCCACGACGAAGTTTACTCGAGAAAAAAAACAAAAGATGGCAGATACATAGAAAAGATGGAAAAATGCCTTGTAATTTCAAATTCACCTCAAAAACCAAGTTTAAAACTTAAAAGAGAACATACAAATGACCATAGAAATTCCTCCCCCACACTTAATCACAATATTGTCCTTAATGTTGAAACAATTAAAACATAATAGCTGTCCTTAATTTTGAAACAATCAAAACACAATAGCGTAGTAAATATAAACATAGAGTGACTGGAAGATAAAGCATAGGGGCAAGCAAAACACAATGAGAATCAGGAAAACAACAAGTCCATTGATAGCCAATGAAATAAATCAAATCATTCAGTACAGGCATCTATGAAAAAGAACATCAAAAAAGGTAATTAAGTATCTAGCAGACTCAAGACTAAAAACATAAAGACTCAAGGATAAATTACATACAAAATAAAACAAAAGACTCAAAACTAGTCTACAAGAGGATCAGCTTCGGACCTAGATGATCCTGCTACAGACGTGCCTGCCCTAAATGTGCCAGTGCCGCTCATCGGTTTGTCCTCATCAGAGGACAATTGGAATTGCAAGCGCTCGATGATCAAAGCATCCATGCGACATCGATAACATCCGTCTCAATCATATATAATTTGGAGTTGGTAGAGCTTAGCAAAAAGTCTTTTGATCTTGCCAGTAAGGGTCTCTAAAGTGACAGGTGCAGGGACATCTCGAGCTGGTTAGCATTCCTTGATTGGTTCCCCAGCTACTAAGGCTGTACCAACATCAAAAATAGGTAGGGAAGGGGTGGTGGTTGAAAGGCAGGTTATTTAAGGCGGTTGTACCTAAAAAGTAGGGTTGGGTTAAAATAGTTGTCGTTATCAAACTCAAGGATGTTGTGGGCATGAAAAATGTCAGATATAAGGTTAAGGAAGACTATGGCATTGGTGAGTTTGGGTGTATTGATGGATTCATGGAGGGCAGAGGCAATAGCATCAACTATATTGACCAGACAACCAGTCATTAGGAGGAAAATGTAGAGGGCTTGGCGTTTGGTGACATATGCTAGGTGGAGGGTGGGAACGATGTTGTTATAGACCAGTGCAGCTAAGGATGAGCCTTTAGTTGCAACTCAGAGTGTTTAAGGTAGTGTTCGACATTGCATAGTCAATGCTAGTCAGCACCATCTTGACAAAGGGTGTGGGCAACATCGGTCATAGAGTAGTTATGAATTAATTATTCGTTATGGCAGTGGTGATAGGAGGAAGATCATAATGGTGGTGGATGTTGGCGATAGTAAAGACATGTGGTTCCCTAATACCCTGAAAGTTAATGTCAAGTCGATCATGGAATTGGACATAGGTGTAAAAATGGCGAACGAACTTGTCATTACCTAGGCTATATGGCTAAACTAAACCAATTAATTGTAAGGTATGGAGTTGCTAGACAAAGGGATGTTTAGGGGGTGAGAGAAAAAGGTTGCTCTTTAATGATAGGTCAAGCTTCGATTTTTTCATAGAGAGAATACACAGTTGTTTTTCATTGTGGGGTTCAGGGTTTTTGGTTTAAGGCATTTTCCTGCAGGGAGATCACACAAATAAACAAGCTAAAAAAACAAACAAAACAAAGCAGTTCGCTGCAGTGACCATTTCTTCGCTGTGGAAAACTCATCCCTTCACTGTTGTGAACTCATGTTTTTGCCACAAAAAAATCATGCCTTCACTATAGCGAAACCGTCGAATTAGGAAATAAAGAAAATGGAATAAGAAGAGAAGAGAAGAGACTTACCGAGAGGAGGACAAAATCGGTACAGAGAGAGTGTCAAGAGCAAAAGGAATTGAAGTAGGAGATGGAAGGAAACTATAAAGGGGAGAAGAGATGAAATCAGGAAAGGGTAGATAAGGGGAGGCATAAAATGAGTGTTCAAACCGAAAGGGGGGAGTCAGACGGGTAAGGGAAATGGGGAGTGTGAAAAGATGAAAAAGGGTAGAGAGAATATGAACGGATAAATGATGTTATGGGTAAAATGGTAATCGTCTGCGCAAATTTCGACCTTCGCTACAGCGAAGTTTGCTGTCGCCAAAGCAAAATAACCCAAGAGCAAAAGGGAAGAAACAGGGATACTTCACTACAATGACATGGAATGCACGCTGCGGAAAAAATAACCCGAGAGGAAAGGGGAAAAAGCAGGGGTACTTCATCACAGTGATGTGGAATGCACGTCGCGGTGAAAATAACCCAACAAGAAAAGGAAGAAAGAAAAGACTTCGCCGCAGCGTGCCAAGAGCACCACAAAGAAACTAGGGGTACCTTGCTATGGCAAAAGTAGCCCAAACTTAGAAAGACATAGAAAAATTAATAAAGAAATGACAAACATGAAAAAGAAATAGAGGACACAGGTTGTATACTCAAAAAATTCTTTAAGTGCATATATATGGTCATAAGGTAGCAAATAAGCTCAAGAAAATAAAATGCAAAATAAGGACAATACTAAACTTCTCCAAACTGGAAGATATATCATGCATCAAGGCAATTAAGCACATCAAAAGAAAGGCAAGAGATAGAACAAGACGAAGATATTATTGAATTGAAAAACTACTAAATAAACTAAAAACTAAACTATTTTTCCTACTAGGGTAGTTTCTCCCCTACACTTACTCAGCAAACTAATGCACCAAAACATGTCATGAGTAGTCACAGGGTAAACGTAAGCAAATAAGTGACGGAAAGAAATAACCTGAGAGCTATGGAGGTTTTTAGTTCTTATGGTAAAGCTTCAATAGATGGCCATTCACCTTAAGCTTGGCTCCAGTCTCTTCATATAGAAGCTCCACCATACCAAAGTTGTGCAACTGTGTCACTGTGTATGGCCCATCCCAATGAGTGTTAAACTTCCCTTGTTTAAAGGTGAAACGAGCCTTAAACAATAACACTTTGCCTCCCTCTTTGAAGTTCTTCCTTAAGAGAACTTTATCATGAACAAACTTTGTTTCTCCTTGTAGATTCGAGAGTTCTCGTACGCCTGTATCCTTAACTCTTTCAATTCTTGCAACTACAGCTTTCTCCCCATCCCAGAAGATTCTAAGTCCATGTTACTCTACTTGACTGCCTAATATGCTTTATGCTCCAACTCTACTGACAAGTGGCAAGCTTTTCCATAGATTAAGCCATAGAGGGACATGTCAATTAGTAACTTGTAGGCAGTCCAATAAGCCCACAATGTTTCTTTTAATTACAAGCTTTAATCTTTCTTTGATGGCTTTGCTATTTTCTCTAAGATGTGCTTCACCTCTCTATTAGATATTTCAGCCTGACCACTAGTTTGGGGGTGATATGTAGTGGAGACTTTGTAAGTGACAACAAAATTTGAAAGTAGATTATCAACTACCCTATGACAGAAGTGTGTACCCCTATCACTCACCACAGCTTTGGAATCCCAAACCTACAGAAAATGTTGGACTTAAGCAATTTAGACACTGTTTGGGCATCATCTTTTCTAGTAGGAATAGCCTCTCTCCATTTGGACATATAATCAATAGCTAAAAGGATATATGTAAAACAGAAAGGGACCCATAAAATCAATCCCCCCAAACATCAAAGATTTCACAAAAACAGTAAAGGCTGTTGAGGCATTTCATTGCATTTACCTAACCCTCCAAAACATTCACATTTGTCATAGGATTGACAAATTGTAAAAGAATCTTTAAAAAGGGTTGGCCAGTAAAAACTAGAGTTTAGAATTTTCTTAGATGTTCTCCTTGCACTGAAATGCCCTCCACAATCCATGGAATGGTAAGCTGAAATAATGGCATTGAATTCTTCACTAGGCACACACTTTTTTTATGACTCGGTCACTACACATCTTCCATGGATGAGGAGCATCCCAAATGTAATGCCTCGCTTCGCCCCTGAGCTTTTGTGCCTGTGATTTAGACATAAGAGGAGAGGTGAGTCCAGTCATGAGATAATTAACAATATGTCCATACCAAGGCTCTTTAAAAACTAAAGCACATAAAGCTCCATCAGGAAAAGAATCACAAGTGAGTTCAAAAGAGTCGACTCCCCTTGTATCCTCTGGTAGCCTACTGAAGTGATCAGTTACATGATTCACTGCCCTATCTCGATCCTTTATCTCAATGTCGAATTCTTGAAGAAGTAATGCCCATCTTATCAATCTTGGCTTAGATTGTGGTTTCTTGACAAGATAACGGATAGCTGCATGGTCAGTAAAAATAGTCACATGAGAATTTAACAAATAAGGCCTAAACTTTTCTAAGGCAAAAACTACTGCAAATAGCTCTTTTTTTATTGTTGTGTAGTTGATTTAAGCTGCATCTAGTATTTTCGAGGCATATGCATTGGCTCTTGAGAGCTTCTCCTCCCTTTGGAAAAACATAGCTCCTACAACACAATTAGAAGCATCATATGAAAGCTTAAAAGGTAAGCTCCAATCAAGGTCAATCATAATAGGGGGAGAAATGAGTTTAGACTTTAACTCATCAAAAGCAGCTCTACAAGAACCATTAAAGTCAAACTTTACATCTTTTTGTAAAAGCTTTCAAAAAGGTAATGCAATCTTGTTAAAATATTTTATAAAATGCCTATAAAATACTACATGACCCAAAAATAATGTTATATCTTTAACACAAACAAAATAAGGCAAAGAAGATATGACCTCAATCTTAGCTTTATCAATTTCAATTCCGTTGCTAGAAATCAATTAAACTAGCACTATGCACCCATTGATCATGAAATGACATTTTTCAAAGTTTAAAATCAAATTATTTTCAATACATCTTTTCAAAACTTTTCAAGGTTAGTAAGGAAATTATCAAAAGAACCACCATAAACAGTGAAGTCGTCCATAATGAGTTCCATGTATTCTTCTAAAAATTCACAGAAAATAGCCATCATACAATGTTGGAAAGTCCCTAGAGCATTGCATAATCCAAAAGGCATCCTTCGATAAGAGAAGGTATCAAAAGGACATGTAAAAGTGGTTTTATCTTGGTCCTCTGGTGCAATAGGTACTTAAAACTACCTAGAGAAACCATCTAGGAAATAGTTATGAGATTTACCTACAAGTCTCTCATGCATCTGGTCAATAAAAGGAAGAGGGAAATGATCTTTTCATGTGGCATTGTTTAATCTTCTATAGTCTATGCACACACGCCAGGAATTTTGCACTTTTCTAGGAATAAGTTCATCCTTATCATTTCTAACCATAGTGACCCACTCTTTTTAGGCACTACATGTATCGGACTAACCCACTCACTGTCAGATATAGGATAGATGATCCAAGCACTCAAAAGTTTAATGATTTCTTTTTTAACCACATCTACAGTAGTTAGGTTTAATCTCCTTTAGGGCTGTCCTATAGGTTTAGAACCCTCACTTAATAGGATCTTATGTGTGCAAATAGCTAGACTAATCCAAGGTATGTCTGCTAAAGTTCACCCTATAGCCCTCCTATGCTCTCTTAACATAGCAAGGAGTCTTTCTTCCTCACCGTTAGACAGGGAATCAAAAATTATGACAAGTAATCGCTCATTAGACTCAAGGAAAGCATACTTTAAAGTAAGGGTAGGGGTTTTAATTCAATCTTAGGAGGTTGCACAACAGAAGGGATCAATTCATGAAGTTCAAGAGAGAACAGATTACTCCACTTTCCTTCAACCAGTGCTAGTTCAGGTTCCATGCGTTCAGCTTTACGATCTCCATCTATTCCAAGTGTTAAACTAACCTTAGGTTGATCTATAGCAGCAACTACCTTGAATAAATCCTTTTGCATACTTGAATCATCACTAGACAACAACTCATCCATGTATCTCAAGGTATGAGAAGAATTAAAAGTAGAAAAGTCAGGAGATGTAAAGGATTGAGAATAATCCTTAGAGTCAAGGTGTCTTTACATTAAATGAACAGGTGGAATAGCTGAAAGTGGGTCATCTTTGTTATCTTCAATTAGACACTTTTATTGCGATGAAACAACTTCATTAATTGCCACGTCAATATCAACGTGCACGATTCCAGAATCACCTTATATTAATAGAAAACCTTTCCCTAAGGGAATCATCACTGACAATAGAAGGAATAGAACTCACATGTGAGTCAGTCAATGATACTACTGCTTCACAATTAACTACTGCACAATTAAGGCATGTTATGTCACCTTCACATGAGCAAGTGGAGGGAAAAGAATAAAGATATGAAAATGAAGAAACAATGTCTTCCTTATTAGTAGAATTAAGTGAATACAGTTCAGAGCCAAAGGAACCGTCTTGCAATTCAAATTCAAAGCAAACATCATCAACACCAATATCAATCAAGTTAACACCCAAAAGTGACTAATCTTCATAAGGGTGTTTCATTGCCTCATACATATTAAAACAAACTTTATGATCGCCTCCTTCCATTGTGATGGTGCCTTCTTTCATACTAATCATGGTGTTTGTAGTCCTTAAGAAAGGTCTACTAAAAATAATTGTGGTGTCATAAACAAGTTCAAAAGACATGTCAAGCACATAAAAATCAACAAGAAAAACCAAATCCTTAACCTGGACCAAAATATCCTCTATAATGCCTTTAGGATACCTAATAGACCTATCAGCTAATTGAAGTACTACAATGGTAGACTTAAGAGTCTTGACTCCTAATGAAGTGTAAACGGACTTAGGCATGGCATTAATAACTGCCCCTAGATCTAACAAAGCTCCCTCTATAGTAACTTTACCTAAAGTACAAGGGATAGTAAAGGATTCAGGGTCTTGGCATTTCATAAGGATTTGAGGTTTAAATAGGGCAGACACATTTGAGCTTACCTGAACTCTTTCATTTGACTTAAACTTCCTCTTATGGGTACACAGGTCTTTAAGGTATTTGGCATAAGTAGGAGCCCATTTCACAAGATTAGGCAAAGGAATATTGACATCCACCCTACTAAACAAATCAATAATATCTTTTTCATGCTTAGTTTCAATCATTCTTTTGCTCATCAAATATGAATTAGGAAAAAGAAGGTCTTGAAGATTTACCTCCTTACCATTGGCTTTATGGGCTCCATGCTTGCTTGACTCAACATGCTCCCTTGCTGTTGCTTATTCATGGTTGCTCACAGAATTTGTTACTTTGCAATTTAAAAATATGGAGTCCTTCTCAGCTAATAATGCTCTCTCCTTAGAGCTTTCAACATTCTTAACCCTTATAGGTGTGGGAGGCAACTCATCGCATTCAATCTCCTCCTTAGCTACTTCCTCATCCTAAACACTGAACTTCACTTGCTTTCCACTTCAAAGAGTGATGGCATTCAAACTCTAAGGGTTTATAACAGTGTTTAATAGAATAGTGCCTTACTCCTAGCTTGTTGCTCACTCATGTTATTAGATAGCTAAGTAACATAGGAGTTGATGTTTTGAATCTTTAACTCCCATTGCTCCATTCTTTTCTTTTTTGAAGGATCACTCACTATGGTTACAATGTATTGTTTATCATCAATTTTTGTGAGTGAGTTTGCTTCATATGGTTTATTGTGTGAAGGCTTGAATCTAAGCTATGAACATAGTTTTTGCATTCATCATAGTTAATAATACCTAGTTTTGAGTGAGTGTTAGTTTTTCCATTTGATATTACATTGAGTGTTTTTCTTGCTTCACTAGCTTTAATGAATTTTATGCTACATTACCCAGTAACATCTCGCCTTAACCTTTGCCTACATTACAACATAAAAAAAAAGTTATTTGATTCATGATTATTTACATAAATCTTAGTGGTGGATAAATGAAATGATATGCAAAATCGTGGAATCTCCTTTACAAATCATTATAACATTCCCACACTTCAAAAAGTGACTCCCTATCACTGTTTTGGAAATTTGTAATCTCCTTTATTAACCTTGTCGTCTTTTTCAAAAGGAAGTACTTGTCTAAAAATGCACACATTAACTACTCTTATGGAATGATGTTTGTTGGGTTAAGGAGTGATATCATGCTTTGGCTCTATTCTCTAGGGTAAAAGGAAAGAGTCACATCTTAATAACTACTTCTGGCATATTATTATATCGGAAGGTTTCGAATATCTCTAAAAAGTTCACTAGATGCATTAGGATCCTTGTTCGCTAACTCAAAGAATTGCAAATTGTTTTATAGTATATTCAGTAATGCTAGTTTTATTACTAATAAGGTTTGCATCGGTTGTCAAGTGATGCTTTACTATGTAGCTTTGAACCCTAGCCTTATGAAATCTATAAGGGTTTGTTGCTGGTCCCTTTGATTAAATTCTTTCGTCATTTTTCGATTATTCTTCTCTTAACATCTGGCTCTTTGAATTGCTCATTCTTGTCTCACGATACCAAATGTTGAAGTATCTTCAATCTGTCTTGAACTCTGAGTAATTCTTGTGTTCATATAGTTACACGGACACAAGAAAGGAAAAAATTCCTTAAAATGAAGAAATTCAAATATTCCTAAACTAATTCTCTAACAACAATGCCAAAAACTTATTGAACAAGTTTTACCTATAATAAAACCCTCAATATTTGCAAGTATACGAATCATAAACTTGTAGTATCAAAGGTGTTGATCCCGTGAGGAACTAGTTAAAACTAAGAGAACCTAACTTTGTCTAAGGTATTAAAATGTGATTTCAATGAAAGTAAATAACAAAAATTAAAGCAATCAATTGAAATTAAGTAACCAACTAACAATTAAGCTGCCATAATTATGTAAGGATAATCAAGGACGAAGCTTAGGATTTATTGTATCATTATTTTGCTCCCTTAACCATTATTGATTTAATTAGGTTTTCATACTAGATTTTCAAAAGGTTTGATTACTCTCTCTTAAGACCTAATTGATTAACCCTAATTGATTATGAACTTGAAGATCTTACAATCTCTCGATTCACAAAAACTTCCTAATGTTTTCAACTAGTTATTAAGTGATCTATCAAATTAACTGAGTTTCCACACAAGATCTCTCTTCGTATGATTATCAATTTGATATTTATGTGACCTATTAAGTCGCTAAATCTTGTTGCCTAAACTAATTCGATTCCTTTCTAATTACTCTCTCAATTTATTTTTGAAGTATTAAAATACACAAATATCACAACACCAGAATATTGTATTGAAATTAATAAAAATCAATTTACAAAACAACTGAAGAACAAATCCTAATCTAGAAAATTAGAACTTCATAAATGTAAACATCATCTTCAAATCCAGTTTACAGATCATGTTTAAGGAAAATATAAAAAGGAGAGAAAGAAAAACTTGGTTTGGACTGAATCTAGAAATCTGGAAATTCTCCAATGCTTTATCCTCTTTGCTTGATACAAATTTGACAAAAGAGTGGTTGTCTTTTTTGAAGTGTTTTATAGTCTTTTATGGTAGCTGAGGATCTTAGGGTTAATTCTAGTTACCATCGTTATTTGGTTCCAAAAATGCCCCCAACTTCAAAATAAATGAAAAATCCCATATCTAGTAAGAACCTATCAAGATCGTGTGTCACAATCGTGACATTAGATCCATAAGATAAACTATGCCTATCAAAACATAAGATAAACTATGCCTATCAGGATCCATCCAATACTAGATACCATCTTCGTGCAAAATATAAAGAAAAAGGGATGAAAAGATAAAAGGGAATAAAAATAACAAAGATAACTAAGAAATAAGAAAATTAAATGAATGGAAATACATTGTATTAATGTTTAAACAAAATAAATAACAACAGAAAGAAAATAAAAAATACACAAATAAAGGGAGAAAAAGAAAAGAAAAACCAAATTTAAATGTCTCTATCTTGTTATGAATCTAGCCTATCTGGTCATCGAGCCAAATCCTCAAAATGTGGAGGAGTTAATGATGATGCACCTACGTCAGATGATGGAAGTTGAAAAATTATACACTGATGGCTTGCCGTTAGGAATAATAGATATCCCATCCAGCTAATAATGGTCTTAAGCTTGCCTATCTACTCTACCATCTCCACTTATTGTACTCTAATAATTCGATGAGTATCCATGAATTGCCCCAACCATCTCTCTAGCCAAGCTATCTCTAGTTTATATGGATGTGGTGTTCACACCATAGATACCTCCATATTATGCTCCTTGTGTGCTACTCTTCCCATCTAGGATGGTGATGAATGCAGCTGTGGTGACTGCTTCGCTATGTGCGACTCCTCTCTAGCTCCTCTTGATGTTGCTAGCTTGTCGAAAACTCTAATTAATTTGTAAATATTGCCCATATATCCCTACTGTCCACTCACCTTGGGCATATGCTTCATTATGTCAAGTTTTAATGCTGCCATGGTGCCCATTAATTGCATCGGCACTAATCTATTAAAGACCCCCATTTGTTGTGCAAGTTTATACATTTAAGGTCACATACACATGTCGATCTTTTTTTGCTCGTTTTGAAGCGAGATAAATTGGGCTAACACATGCCCTAAGTGAATTGGCACCCTATCACTTATACTCTAAAAATAAAACACATCCAAGTTCCTTATAATGTCATGGTTATCACCCTATAAGCTCAATGTGTCGCTTAGAATTCCATAAATATATCTAAGTGTTGAGTTTCATAATAATGATTCCTTAGATTTGCTAGGGTTGTAATTCCTGTAATCACTAATTGTACTCCAAAACTGCTACAAAGACATACCATACGGGAAATCTATCCCTAAGTCTAAGAATGCTTGCGCTCCCATAAACTCTACGTCGTATTGCTCCATCGTGACAAAGAATTCTAAATAAATCATTTGGATCATCGCCCCTAGCAACTGGAATTGAATGGTGTTCAGTCAATCCCCATCATGTCTTCCTTTCTCCACATTCTCCACAAAGAATGTGGAGAGCACCTTGAGTGTTAACTCCTAGTAGGAGGTCCCCACAATATCAAAAAACTAAGCCTAGACTCTAACATCGATAAGGTCCCAAACTTACTAGACCAAACTAACTAGCCCTAACAACTCCCAATCAATATTACAGCCTGTGACGAATGTCTTATCCTTGAGCCTTTGATATTGCTCCTCATATGTTGCTGCATTAAACATTAGCATTGAAGGTCGCTCAAGTGGGTAGACTGAGCGAGCTCCTCTCAGGTCTCTAAATGACACTTCCCCTCATTTTCACTTGTTAGGTACTTCCTTTACACGTCATGGTCTTGTCATTGTGCCTGAAACTTTAAATAAATGTGAGAACTTCACATGTAATTTAGGAAAATATCCTTTCCCTACACTTATTTCTTATGCTCACTAAATTATTAAATGTGAAAATGAACTAACAACGAAAATTAAATGACATAAAATAAAAAACTAAATTATCACAAATAAATAAATAAAAATAACTAGAAATTAACTAATAACCTAACTAATCACAAAATTAAAATTATTGTAATTAATAAATAAAACTAACCTAATTCTTTAATTACAAATTTAGCCCTACAATTGAAATTAAAAACCCTAATTTAACAATTGCTCAAAATTAGCAAAATTAAACATTAAATTTAGGTAAGAATCAAAATTAAAATGAAATTAACTAAGACACAACTTGAATTAATAACTAATTAACCCTAATTTCATGCAGAATTATTACAATTTAACAATTAGTGAGCAAAATTGTACAAATTTGCAATTCCAAGTGAAATTTCATGTAATTCACCAAAACATATTTTTAAAAAAATTCATCAAATTGAACTAATAAATCAAATACATATGGATAAAATTCAACTATTAAACAACACTTAATCATAAAATCATGCAAAATTGTGCAAAATCTCAAAATCCTAAATCTAGCATTTTTGGGCTAAAATCCCTAAAACTTGCAAAACACCCAATTAGTTAAGCATAAACAAGTGAAATGGATAAGAATACTTACTTGGGTGTCAAAATTTGCAAGAAAAATGAAAAGAACTAGCTCGGGAGATTAAGAGGCGACAGCGAGAGAGTGAGATAGAAAAGAGAAAATGAGAAAAATAAGGGAATAGGGCAAATTTAAGGGCTTTCGCAGACTTTCACGGTCTACTACACGACCGTGTAGCTAACCGTATAGGTTGTTGACATATAACCTTCTGCAGACTTACATGAGTGTGTATCTAACCGTGAAAGTCTACATAACTTTTTCTAAGGAGCGTGTAACTCTTTGTAAATGTGTGCAACATCAAAATAGATTAATAAACTAAAGAAATATTGCAATCAAAGTTATAAATTCTTGACATGCATACCCTGACACCATAATTATGCACAAATTCATTAGGATGCTTAATGTTCTAACCTAAAATGCATCAATACTTAATAAAATCCTATTCTAACATCAAGATAAAAGTAAAATGAAATCAAAATTAAAAATAAAACTTAAACTAGTTCATAAGTTGCCTCCCATGTAGTGTCTGTTTAATGCCATTAGCTCGATATACATTTTATGGTCAAGGTGGCTTATACAGATTAGGTATTTGTAGTCTTACCGTTGGTTCCATGACTTCCAAGTAAGTTACCTTTTGCCACTTATTACCAAATTTGTCCTTTGTTTGACTACCTTGAACTTACAAAAGTTCTTGTGGACCTTTATGGGTAGAGTCCTACAAAATATCAGACATATTAAAACAATATTGAACTTATAACAAAGAAAATACTAAAAAGAATCAACATCAAATAATAGTATCTAGGTAATAAATCCCCTAAAAATCCTTAATTATTAACCCTCTATCATGCAATTATATTATTGATTATTGGAAATTCCTATCTTATGTTAACATATTTCTCAAGACTATTAACAACTAATCCATCAGTTAATTAACAAAAATATTTTTAGTTAAAAACCCTAGGATTGCATTATCAATTTATAGATTTTGCTATTAGGTTTGGCTCTAATCTAGAGAATTTATGTCTACCTATCTCTATGTTTGCTTACAGTTGCTTCCAATTATGGTAGATCTATTCATTCAAGAGGATTTCTAAATATTAATCATATGAAATCAAATCATACACTAATATTCCAGATATATTATAACAAGAACAAAACACATAATTGAATCACAATAAATCAATCAATAAAATTGCATTAGATAAAAGATTATCACTACCTAAGGTTCATCACACCTAGACACTAAACTAGTTTAGCTCCTATCTATAGAAAACAAAATTAATGACAAATATGCAGAAGAAAAACTAGAAAACAAAGAAATTCTAATTATAAATATGCACTTTTCTTCTAATAAATTTTCTTACAAGTTCTCTATCGGATCTCTTGACGCTATCTTTGTATTTTCCTTGTCCCTTCATTAGAACTGTTGCATCTCTATGTGTCTTACGACTCAAAATTACTTAGAAAATTGACTTTCTCCCTCTACTCATATGCTTTTATAATAAAAACTAGGGTTTTTGGCTGCACTACAAGAAATACACATAATTTACGAAATTTAACATCACCACAAAATGTCAAAAAATATCACAGAATATAATTTGCGACATTTTAAAAATGTCACACAAAACATTGTGGAATGTGGTGTAGGCAAAAGATTTCTATGACGTTTCCCATAAAGCGTCATGGAAAACATGAACATTATGCAACGTTTTAAAAATATCACTAAAAGATTGGTCTTTCTGTGATGTTTAATCTTGCAGTGACGTTTTTGGAAATCACGGAAAGTCACATTCCGCAACGTTTTTGGAAACGTCATAGAAAGTCACATTTTGCAACGTTTTTAAGGCATCGTGAAATGTGACATTATTATTTTTTCCATTTTTTCGAAAATCATTTTAATTTTAATAATTTTTTAAATTTAATAATTATTGTTTAAAATACAATTTTTTAATCTTATTTGTATAATAACTATTCAATTTTATTTATTTAATAATTCTTCAATTTTTTGTATATCATTGATTTTAATAATTATTCATGTATATCATTAATTTTAATTAATTTTTTAGTATATCATTAATTTGAATAATTAAAAATGTAGGAAGCATTCAAGGGCCTATATTGAGAAGAAGTTTCCAAACCAAACATAAGGTAAGAAACAGTATGAAAAGAGAATGAATGTTATGAATCATCAATAACAATCAAAAACCAACGAACCAGAATAAGTTTATTTTTAAATTTTTTACATTATCTCGTGATGCCAGACTCAAATTAGTAAAGTTAACACTATTGCTAGCGCTTCTAAATTCATTAGAAAGAACTTCAAAAGAAGAAGTACTTCCTGCACACAAACAACGTTGCCTTGTATCCAACCCATCCATAGGAATAGTCTTAATCAAGTGGCAAACTTTTTCAGCATCCCTCTGCAAGGAAAACAAAGTACCAAAAATGTTAAAACAGAAATTGACATAAGCTTGCATCATATCAATATATAGGATAGCCAAAATATAAGAAAACATAAAGAAATGAGGTAGTAAAGGCTTTAGACAACAATAACCAAAAAGAAACCCACAATCAATTAAAGATTTTGTACTTTATTCTCCTTCAAAGATTCATTGAACATTTTCATAAAATAGAGAACATGAAAGTATATCAACATGGTGAAGAAATGCAAAACAACCAACATCAAATGACATTTCATAAAAAGCAATTAAGGAAAGAAAGGTCACAGCATAAAATACCACTACTTAGAAGGTGCTGCATTAACTTGAACAATGGCATTCTTCACCAAAGTTTGAGTTCGCACCATTTCATTATTAGATGCATTGTACGCCATATCAAGAATCACTCACTAGTGCTTGATTCTTGATGTGGAGGCACTAGTTCAATCGGTCACTAGTGCCTCCACAAGATGAGGAGGAAATTTCTTCCCACATAGTTTCTTTCTTAACTCGACTGATGTAAATGCCCTGAAAAAATTAAGGAAGCTTAGGAAGATAGATAATCAAGAAAAAAAAATCTTGAAAATAACAGAATAAACCTAAATCAATTTACCCCCCTTCTCCCCAATTAACCTTATTTGAGTATCAAACAACAATTGTGATTAATGCAGGAATAGAGAATATGGAGAAATCAAATGGATGATTTCAGCATACTTATTCAAAGATACACAATATACATTAACAAATGTAAA
>JAOQMP010000005.1:26128534-26143727 GCA_027563575.1 Erythroxylum pedicellare
AACCTACTTATCAGAACCTACATAGAGCAAAACCACCATGCTAAGCATATAGCTTAGTGCGGAATAACTAATTATAATGCATAATGGTGACTATTTTTAACAATCGTCTAACTTTTATATATGCAAATTCAAATCATATCACAACAATCTTTAATTGTTCATAATATAGAGTAATCAAAACATTATGTCTCAGAACAGAATATGATTCATCAATCAATGTAGAACATTCTTACATCATAAAAAAACTTATAAATATTAAGAAAATAATGTAGAAGTATTAAAATTAAATACCATAGTAGGATATAATCCTTTTAGATCAAAATATAACTTATGTCAAAATAGAATTTGTTTTGAATCAAATCAGAACTTATCTTTTATCAGAACATAACTTGCTTATATCAAAACTGAACATGTATCAAAATACAAAACAAGTTAGACTTCTAATGCTTTTCACAGAAGTGGGTAACGGGACCATAACTTAAAATACTATAATTGGTATCATAGAATAGGAGAGACTTAAGTCTCATTAACAGGAGACACTGATGTGTCAAATATCAGAAGACACTGAAGTGTTGACATCAGGAGACACTAAAGTGTCAATATCAGGAGATGCCTTAGTGTCATAGGAGTAGCTGCATACCCTTCTACACACGCCCATTTACCCACAACTAGGACTTAATAGTTTTAAAACATATTGTTTCAGGTTTTAGAATCTTATACAAAAGATATTATGCAACATATGACCTTATTCATTTGATCAACCTCAACATGCCTTATAAATACAAACATATGCATTAAAACATCAATAAATGTATTGAGTCATCACACATTATGCATATTAACACAATTAGAAAGCACTTCTAATACAATCCTAATTATCAAACTCCTCAGACAATTGATGGTCTAGAATTATTACAATACCAGAATTACATAATGGTGAAATAATGCATAAGTATGAATTCATTTCCTCATGTCCAACTTGACAAATTCATTCTCACTTGAACAAACTCAATATACCTCATAAACATAAGTATTTGCATCAATATATCATTATAACATTAAGTCATTACAAATTACATATAACCACATAAGTTCATAAATTCACAAACATTTATAACTAATACCTTACACTTGTTCTTTAAATCACATTAGCATTCATAAATAAACTTCATTCCTTTAACAACTTGTAGTCTCCAAAATTGGATACTTTACTATCTAATAACACCTTCCTTATGGTATTACTTCAATTAAAAATCCAAATCTTATTCAATCCTTTGACTAACTTATTCCACAACAAACTAGGTTCATTTTTAAGCTCAATTAAGTCCATTCAAACCATTATTAAGTACCTTAACCATATGTAGTTCAATAATTGTCTAAAACCAACATTTTACACTTGCTAAACCAACATTTTCCACTGGCTAAGTACTTCCCACGACTGTGGGAATAAACCTTATAAATCCCACAATCGTGGGATGAGTGAACATTCTAAAATGCTTCCAAAACTTGTTTTCTTTACTTCCATTTGACACATCTACACCAAAGTCCATCAATTTCACTCCAATTATGCCTTATTCATATTTCAATACCTCATCAAAATCATGTCCAAACCAATTCAAAGATCATTCATAAGTAGCTTACAAATCAATACCCTCTATACATCAAAACCAAACCAGAAATTGTCATACAAAGATCATTTATCCAGCATTCATTTGTCATCATTTTAACTCATATTTCAAGTTAATTCATTTATCATAAAACTTGTAATAATAAAAGCTATCAAGTTTAGTAATCCCTTACCTATTTACCTTCAAGTTCCTTCTTCAAAGAAGTAATCAAACCAACCTTTATGTAACTAAAGCCAAAGCACTTCCGAAATTTCGGTAGAGGTAAGATGATCTTAAAACTAAGATGATAACAACATAGACGGTATTATAAAGTAGCTTTGTTTATGCAATAACTTACAAGAATTCTAAGAGAAAAAGATACTAAAAACTCTAGAAGTTTATAGGAAATGAGAGAGTTTCGGTGGTAAGATTGCAAGATAATGAAGAATGAACTAGACAAAAATGATTGCAGCAGAAACTTACCTCCTCTATTGCTAGGTGTCATGAAATTGTGACAACATATGTCACTATGCATGATCTTCATTTGTCCCATATTGGAGATACCATATGTCAACAATATAATAAGCCATTTTTCACTCACTTATTACTGCCACTTGTCAATTTACTAGCTATGCCATTTGTCAATGCATCAACTATGCCAAATGTCACTAACTTATAGGCTTAGTCATTCCAATTTTCATATACCAACTTATCTTGCCATTTCGCAATTTTTCCTTGTCCAAATGTACATTATAATACCTCAATTCTCTAATGGTATCAATTAATTTCCAATTCACTAAGTAGGATCCATTAAAGCCAAAATTCAACTCATATGCAATTCTCAATCATATCACAATTTTTACACCTATCATACATGTATTTTCATGAACATGTAACATTCCAACTAGGGTACAATTTAGGGCCTTACATAAACAGTAAGTTTAGATACCACTCAAATTGTAAGAAACTTATAAATGATCTATTGTTGTTTTGCAAAGCTACTCCTGAGTCTATTGTTGTTTTGCAAAGCTACTCCTGAGTCAGTACGCAACTTTATGCAAGCTCTTGATAGGTTCAAAGAGCTCTCGTGGTTGAGCCTTAACCTCAATAAGAGCCATCCTATTTTCTCTAAAGGAATTGCTCCAATGGCCTCTATATTAACTTTATTTACAGGAATGATTACGCAAACTCCACTTTTACTATACTTGGGCCTCCCTGCATAGACCAGGAGATTAATGATTCTTGAGTACTTTCCCCTTGTTGACAAAGTTCAAAAAAGAATTGAACCTTGGGTAAATAAATTCCTGTCCTTTGTTGGGAAAGTTCAACTGATAAAATTGGTTCTTAGTTCAATATATGTTTATTGGAGCACTTACATATTCCTTTCCAAAGGGTTCATAAAGTCAATTGAAAGACTACTCAAGGATTTTTTATGGAACCACTCGATAAGAATTAAAGGTAGTGCCAAGGTTAAATGGTTTGACATTTATTACCCAAAGGTAGAAGGAGGGCTAAATATTCTTTCAGTGAAAACCACTAACTAGATTCTTATACTGAAACGCTTACGGTGGATTCTTGAAGACAGGCAAACATTATAGATAAGGTGGCTAATTTTTATTGCTTTCAATTGCCTTTATATCTTGATTTTGGTTACAAATCCTTGTGTTTTGATCCAAATGTGAGATTAATTGAGTAAAAATTGTGTGAATATTATATGAATGTTAATTAGGTTATTTTGCGAATTTTGCATTAAAACACCATTGTAACGTAAATTTTGCATGAAAATTAAAAAAAAAGAAAGAAAGAGAAAAGAATAAAAAGAATAAAGAATAAAAAGAAAGTTCATAACATTTAATGAATTCAGCACCTTAAAGTGCATAACAATTAATGTAATTAAATGTTATGCACAGTGCAAGGTGATGATTTTATGTCACACCCGTGCATGGTTAATGCGTAAATGTGACAAGGGAGTCACACCCGTGACTCCCCATAAACACTCGTGAGAAGTTTTAAGATTAATTTTGGCTTTAATACGAGGCAGCTTACGACTTTAAGGCACGCAACCCTAAACCTAGGAATGGTCTATAAAAGGCAAGAGGGGGTGGTGACTGAAGAGGAATTTTTTCCATTCACTGTTTCATTCGTTCACTCACATAGAGACACAGACCTAGGAGCCATAGAGAGATAGAGAAAAAGAAGATAAACAAAAGAGAGAAACAGAGAAAGGAAACATAGTGAGTCGGGAAGAAGAGCAAAACAGTAGAGAGGTGGAAGCTTAGAAGAGGCCAACAGCAAGAGCTAAAGTCGAATCCCATTCAACTTAAGTGAACATTCATATAGGAAAGAAGCTAAAGCAGAAGGTGAGAGCCAAAACTAGAAGCTAGAGACGGACTAGAGATCTCCATAACTCTTCATCTGATGATTTATCTGCCTATTCTATTCCTTATTTGTTGCTTTGTTTCTTTGATTTTACTATCTATTATTAACTAACTTATACTCCTATTAGTTTAGCCAACTGTTATTTGTTTCTTTTCATAATCCATTTATTATTCACTGTTTGATTATTGCTTTAATACTTTTATTGACAGTAACATGTGATTAAAGTGTTTAATGATGATGGATGTAATAAAATGGCCAAATTTTGCAACATTTTTGTGTTAAATGAAGATTTAAGAGACGAATTTTAATATAGATAGAGAAACTATGGACACTTAGGTTAAGAACTAGAAATATATTAACTGAAGTGGTAATTGGTAGTCAGGTTTTCATAATTAATTCGGATAATAACTTGTTGAATACAAAAGTTAGACTAGTTCATTATTCGAATCAATTTAAAACCTAATTATTAATTTTAGTAAGAGAATAATCTAATCATTTTCCCTTAAGCATGCATAGGATATTAATTAGTGAAATTAATTCTTAAGATTTTTTCCACTTTGATTAATCTATTTGTCTTTGCTCCCAATTGATTCCGTCTACTTTTAATTTTATCTTCGTAATTTTCCTTAAAAGCTTTCACTCAACAATTAGGATATAATGTCTAGGACTACATTGTTTTTGTAATTTTTAATTCAGACTTAATTTAAATTGATCAATTTCACCTCCGTAGGAGACGACCTTAGGTTATCAACTACAACTATCTCGTATACTTGCAAGTAGGATAACCCAGGCCTTTTTAGAACTTTTTGGGCATAACAAGTTTTTGGCATAATTGTCGAAGAGGTGCTTAGTCCTTTAAACTTGAATTAATTTTGATTGTTTTTGTTTGCTAAAGTGATTTTGATTTTTCATTAATTGTTTTATCTATTCATGCATACATTTTTGTCAACTTATTTTATTGAGTTGTTTTAGTAATTTTCTTATTAATTCACTGTTGTTTTTATTTGGCTTATGCGAGGAAGGAGGTCTCAGGAAGGTGAACTTGCTCCTTTATTGACAATGTGCATCGGATGAGAGAACTTCCAAGGGACTTTGAAGATAATCTTGAGGGACCCAAACTAGAAGAACAAGAGATGGGTGAAAGGTAGCTAGTGATGAAGGAGTTTGCTAGACCAATAATCAGTACTGCCACTTTGTGCATACGATTAGGGGACGTAACTAGGAACTATGAATTGAAGAGTATCCACTACAATATGTTGCCATCATTCTATAGGGTTCCCAATGAGGACCCTTTAAACATCATTCGAGAATCTATACCACTCTCCAAACATTCCCATTGGATGGCCTAGATGAAGATCAAATCGGGATGAGGTGCTTCCCATACATAATAAAGAATCGAGGCAGGGTATGGCTGATGACCCTTCCACTCAGTTCATTGACTATATGGGAAGAGGTTTACAATAAGTTCATGGGAAAGTTTTATTCCGACCAGAAGACTTCTGAGTTATAGACGAAGATAGCTACCTTCATTTAGATGGAGGGAGAGCCATTCCATGAGGCATGGGAATGCTTCAAACTCTTACTCATTCAGTGTCTACACCATCATTTTCCACTCCATATGTAAAATTAGTTTTTTATGATGGATTCACACAACAATGTCAGTATACAGTGGACAATGTAGCCGGAGGAGTTGTAGGAGAGAAGACTACCAAAGAAACAAATGAGATCTTTGAAATGTTGGTGGTTAATTCTCAACAAAAGAGCATGAGGGGAAGAAGAGCTAGAGTTTATGAAGTAAGCTCGACTTAAGAATTGACTATATAGTTAGACGAGTTAACGAGGCATATGAAGATGCTAACTATAAAGCTACCCTAAAATGTTCCAAATCAAGAAGTATGTGTTATATATGGAACTTGTGGTTATAGAGCTAATGTTTGTTCATATTCTTGTGAGTCTTTTACAGATGGGAAGGAACAAGTGAACTCACTCAACGGTTTTCAACCAAAGGAGCGAAATGATCCATACTCAAACACCTATAACCCTGGTTAGTGAAACGACCACAATTTTTCATAAAAGACCAATAATCCACCAGCACAGCCCCAATAACAATACCAAAATTTTTAGAGGTCGAATTATTACCAAGGGCAATCCTCACTTTAAAACCCACCAAGTAGGCCTTTCTAAAGCCTTAATACATTTATCCATGTCACAACTAAAAATCAATAAATGAATAATAAGAGGTTTAATTTTTTATAGGAATCTGTGAAGAGGATTGAGATCTAAGTAGGGTAACTCATGGCTCAATTGCACAACAATCAAAAGGGAAGTTGCTCAGTTAACCCAAGCAAGCACAATGAATCACTATTTTGAGAAGTAGTGAGGTAATCGATAAGCATGTTATGATCCCTTCGAATCTTTCTAGTTCAAGTAATTGAGATGAGGAAAGCCTCCCCAATGAAGAAAGTGAGCAGAATGGAAGAAGCAATACGCACGACGCCCCTTCAAGTCAGGTTCAAAGGGGTGAAAAATTGGGGCATGCAACTAACTGCAATGAAGAACCAAGATTGCATAAGGCACCTAATCCTTATAGACCACTGATCCCATATCTGAGTTGCCTTAAGGAATCACAATATGATAAGCAATTTTCTAATCTTCATAATATGCTTTCCAAAGTTAATATTAACCTGCCTTTGTTAGGTGTGATCAGAAACATTCCAGCTTATGTGAAGTTCTTTAAGGAACTAAGCACTAAGAAACAAAAATTCAAGTCAAACGAGAAGGTGATAGTTTCAGAGGTTGCAAGTACGGTGCTACAACAGCAATTAACCCCTAAATTGAAGGATCCCGGGAGTCTTCATGTGTAAGTATCAATGGGTAATGGTGATAAGGTTAAGGGTATACTTGACCTTGGGGTGAGTTTAAGCCTTTTGCCTCAATCTATTTATGACAAACTGGATCTAGGATAATTAAGTCCAACCAATATGTGCCTACAATTAGCTAATAGGTCAATCCATTATCTGAACGGAATAATGGAAGATGTGTTAGTGAAGGTTAGTAGATTGATTGTTCCTATAGACTTTGTGATCCTAAACATGGGGGAGGTTAAACAGCAAGGGAAAAAGCATGCTATACTCTTAGGGAGGCCTTTTATGGCCACTATTAATACCTTAATTTATGTGAAGAATGGAAAGTTGAGCATGACTATTTTAGGAGAAACAATAGAATTCTCAATCTTTAATGTTAAACCTGTTCATATAGCTACTGTTTATGAAGAATGCTCTCGTGTTGAACAATTTAATCCTGCAGACTTTGATTTTGTGTTGCAGTAAGAAGAAGAAAAGAAATTGAGCTTGGTATGGGAGATTGATAAGTGTCGTTAATTACTGGATGATGTAATTGAAAGAGAAGTTGGAAAATTTTTAGAGAAGAAGACCAATGAAGAGAAGGCAATAGTGGAATCGATCACTTTGGACGATCCACCTTAAGTGTAGCAGTTGAGGTGTCTAGCTAAAAGACATTAAAGAAGCGCTAAATAGGAGGCAGCCCATATCATTTCGGTTTTGCCTTTCAATTTAGTTATTTATTATTTCTTTTAGTGAAACTCGACTTAATTTATTCATTTTATATGCACAGGCCTTCATTTCAATCTCTTCTGTTTGTCTTCCTTACAGTTGTCTCCACTCCTCAATTTCAGATGCCATACTTATTTCCGTACTCAACACCACATCGATATAGCTACTTTCATGTCGCATTTCTTCCCCTGTTCTTTTTATTGTTCATAATGCATGCAGTTTAATTTCTTTTAGTCTTTAATGTTTGTTCTCGTTCATGTTAATTTTTGTCTTTTGTCCTAGACCCCTCTTTTACTTTTTTGTTTCATATTAGGAATAATGTGATGTTTAAGTGCGAGGGGGAGGGGGGATTAATTGTGTATTATATGTTTGTTTTCCCATTTATTATTTAGAAATGCATGATCATCAAATAAACTCAATCGAGATTAGAAATGCATAATATGAGTGAATGTTACACTTGCATGCTTAGATTGATTAACTTAGATTTCGATAAAAAGGACATTAGCTTGTTATGATAAATGAATTACACTTTTCAGTTGGTAAAAATTTGAGCCTTTTTGAAATATTAAATACCAATTTCCATTATTCTTTATTGAGAATGTTGTTTCATAATTAAGGAACTCTAGAACTTGCTTGCAAATACTAGTTGAGATCATATAATCTTATTCACACGTTGAAATGATGAAGGCAATTAGGGTTTACACTATTAGCTTAAAAAGCCACCATAATGTCACTCTCAGTGAGCCCCCTTACGCTTAAATGAAACCTTTTCTTTCTTTAAACCTAAAATATGAGTCTTGACCTTGATTGTTTATCTACTTCATTACACCTATCATAAGGGTAAGTTGATCATTTGAAAAGGTATAATCTAGTTTAGGGAATAAGTGTGGGGGAATCATAGCTCATAGTTGGCTTTTGAGCTAGGGGTGGGTATGGTTGTAGTAATTTTCTCTCCTCTATATTTTTCTTCTCTTAATTTCCTTGTTTCAAATTAATAAATAAATCATTAAAAAAAGAAAAAGGGAAAATAGAGAAAAGAAAAATGAAAAAAATAATTGCAAGGAAACAAAGGAAAGAGAAGACAACCAAAAAATAAAAGAAAAGGAGAGACATAAAAATGGGGAGTGCTAACTTTGTTACATGAAAGGAAAGAATTGAGTGTTTTCTTTGTCATTTTTCTGAATTATTTGAATGCTCAATTAGCTTTATAGTTTTAAACTACAATTTTCCTTTTTTCCTACCCTTAGCCCTACACCATTACAACCGAAATAAAGACCTTCAGATTGATGTTTGTGTTTGATATGAGTGGTGGAGATTGCGTTAGTAAGCAATCCTATGGTAGATACCTTACATGAAATGAACTATGAGTGAATATTTATTTCCTTTAAATGCTTGAGAGGATGGAGAGTGGAGTGAGTGTCTATCACACTTGTTGATGGTTCTTTGAATTAAAGTTCTTGTTGATTTTTGCCAAGCATATGAAGAATTGCTTGTTCATAAAGTATTATGAGTTTCAAGTTCCTAGATTGTGATTATTGAATTGATCGTTGATATCTTTGAATATTATTTGGGAAAATTGTTGTTTTCATTATTTGTTCTTCTATAGTCTAGTGCTTTTTATTATGCTTGAGGACAAGCATAGTTTAAGTGTGGGGGAATTATTGTGTCTAATTTCTGTTTCTTTTAATTGCCTTCATATATTGATTTTGGTTACAAATCCTTGTGTTTTGATCCAAATGTGAGATTAATTGAGTGAAAATTTTGTGAATTTTGCATTAAAACACCAAAGTCACGTAAATTTTGCATGAAAATTAAAAAAGAAAGGAAGAGAAAAGAAAATAAGATTAAAGATTAAAGTGGTGACACATGCCAATTAAATGTTATGCACTTTAAGGTGGTGATTTATTAAATGTTATGCACAAGGTGATGATTTTATGTCACACCTATGCACGGTTAATGACTGCCCATGCACCCCCATGGGAATTTCTAAGATTAATTATGGCTTTAATACGTGGTAGCTGTCATGTATATGAGATTAAGTTAGTGAAATTAATTCTCAAGAGTTTTTTCACTTCGATTAATCTATTTGTCTTTACTCCCAATTGATTCTGTCTACTTTTCAATTTAATTTCATAATTTTCCTTAAAAGATATTGCTCAACAATCGAGATGGAATGTCTAGGACTGCATTGTTTTTGTTTTTATTCTTAATTCAAACTTAATTTAAGTTGACCAATTTCACCTCCATAAGAGACTACCCTTAACTACAACTATCTCGTATACTTGTGAGTAAGATAGCTTAGGTTTTTTTAGAACTTTTTGGGCATAACACACTCTTATTTCCTTAAAAGGTGAAGCATATGGGTAATCTGTAAGACTCCTACCAATTCCCATTTTCTGAGCCAGTTAGCCCATCTGAGGACTCTTGTTCAAGACCAAGTGTCTTTCACTATTGGTAATGGGAAGCTTATTTCTCTATGGCTCAACAACTAGATAGGTCAAGGTCATTTATTTCACTCACCACATCTGATCAGAGGTTCTGCCACCTTTTCATTCCATACTACAATGGATTCTTTCATCGAAGGAGGCTACTGAAAAGTTCCAAACAATCTTAGACATCTGTAACCTCACGATTCTCCTTCACTCACTCAAGATACCTTTTTTGGCATAACAAGCCCCCTCATAAATTAACCAACAAAAACATTCGGGTTGTCTTCAGGACCAAGAAATTAGATGTGTTTTGGCATCAAATCATTTGGAACAAATTATATTGCTAAGAATTTCTTTTCTATTATGGCTCATTATACAAAATAAGTTAGATAAGACTGATCATATTAGCTATTTAAACATCAGTACACATTGTCCTTTCTGTCAAATCTAGGAAGAAACTAGAGATCATTTACTTTTTATGTGTGAGGTGACTAATTGAGGTATGGAAAGTTGTTCTGATGTGATGTAGTTGGCATACACAAGAGAATACCTTCTCAAGTGTTATTCAATCCTTGGTAACCTAAAGAAGTGCCATGATTTTTTCGCATATAGTCATTGTGAGCATGTATGTCCAAACAATATGGAAAGAGAGAAATACAAGGCACTTTGAATCTAAGACCAAGCCTATTGACATTATTATTACTGAAATCCTCAAATGGAGTCAAAGAGCTTATAACTTTAAGCAACTCTCCAAACAACACCAACATTTTCTAGTTTGTCATACATTTTGACTAGCATCATTGAATTGCTACTGTTATTTTCTAGCTTAAGGGGTATCTCCCTAGATCACTTATATGTTTTTACTTATATCTTTTATCAATACATAATATTCTTTCTTTTTTCAAAAAAATAACTTGACGTTGGCACTAGGAATGTATCCTATACTTCTCTTGTCAGACCACCACATCTCAATTCTAAGAAAAGAATATATATATGCATAAACTAATAACCAAACTCAACTAAAACACAAAAACAAAACACTAGAGAAAGATAAAAGTATGAATTAATAAATCAACTCTTTTAGGCCAATTTCATGCCTGTAGGAAATGAGGAAAACATAAGCAATATCCAATTAATTGTGGATAACATTCAAAAGGTAATGTAGAAAATAATAGACACATAATAAATTAAATATGATAAAATAAAATACAATTAAAAATAGATTACTCACTGTCAGTAATTAAGGTGAGCATTTTATTATAATTCTTATATCACTTTTTAAATTTTTCTTTTACATAAATAGATTATAACAATTTTTAATTTTTATCAGTTACATATATAAATTCTCATTTAAAATTTTCATAAAATCACTTGACCTTCTACCACTTTTTAAGTCAAATATAAGATTAAATTGTTTATTTTCCAAACTTTTGTCACAAATTATTAGTGATTTACAATAATTATTTGACACAAATTAAAATTTAATCATTACTAAAAATAATAAATAATCTGATAACTTTGGGTAAAATCTAATTTGTCATACTTTAACTAGTTTTCACATGAAAAAGTTGTTCACTATTTATAAGATATGCTAATAATCCATATAAAAGTCTAGATAATTTTGTATTTAGGTTATTTGGATATGTTCCTTATCCTTGGATATTAATTTTTAAAATAAAAATAAAATGGATAAATGTATGATGTTTAATTTTATTGATTTAAATATACTGCAACATGTATAATCTAAAAATAATTAATAGAAATTTCATCAAACTTATCTAGTTAATTCTTCCCAGAACATTTTTAAATTTAGATATTTATTGTACTTAATTAGTAAGATGTTATTGATTCCATAAAAATAATATAAAATTGCCTGTATTTAATTGATAAATCTATTCAAGTTTATTAACTATTAACGAATGTATATTACATTCTAAGTTTCTAAGTGAAAATTTGTCCAATTTGACAATGTATAGACTTAGGTATTATTTGTAATTTTAATAAAACATATTCTATAATTATTTTTCAATTAGATATTTCGTATTTGATTAAGGCATTAATTACGTTAATATTAATAAATAGGTTTTAATGATTTAAAGTATGAATGAAGTATAATTTCAAATTGAAAAAAAAAACTATATTACACAATTAAAGAAGCATTTTGTGTTAAATAATAAAAAAAATTTATTCTTTAACCATTCAGTATGTTTTTTTATTCTTATAATCTGGAATAAAGTTATTAATCCATATGGACTCAATGCTTTCTTCTTTCAAAAATCATAAAATCTAGTCAAACATCAATTATCTAATTATATCTTGGAATTCTATTCTAATATCAAGGTACTAAAGGAATTGAACAAAACTGACATCGACCTTGTTCCAAAGACTCGTAATCCATTTTCATTGAATGTCTTCAAGCCCATATATTGCTATAACATCATATATAAGCTTATCTTCAAACCAGTAGTGTTGAAATCCATCATCAAGTCATGCAAGAGAGCTTCATTTAAAGCGTTAAATTTGGTGACAACATACTCTTAGCTCAAAAGTAATTAAAAAACTATTATAGGAAATAATTAAAGAGTCGTACTATGTAGATTGACTTTCACAAACCATTTGATATTATCAATCGGAACTCCATTCTCAACGCACTTGAAGCTTTTGGATTCCCTACTCAATTTGGCAGGTGGATTGATCAATACATATCTACAACCACTTACATCACTTCTTATGAGCCAAACAAGTTGATCAAGGAAGTAAAAAGAATGAGATAATAAGATATCCTAACCCCTTATCTTTGTGTCCTTTGTTTTGAGGTGCTAGCCAAATTGAAAAGAGCACATTAAGTACGAAAGAAAGTTCTCATGTCATAAGAAATGCAAGGATTTAAACATATTCAATCTATTAATTTTAGATGACCTCTTGTTTCTATGTGGATGTAACTCTAATTCTATTAAGAATCTTATAAATTCTCTACAATTTCTTAATAAAATATTAGGGTTATCCATAAATAGTGACAAAAACCATCTATTTGTATTAACTACTGAAACTTACCCAGCAATAAGGAATCCTCGTTTAAATATCTAGGCATCCTAATAACCAACAAAATATTTACTTTTAGGGACTACCAATCTCTCTTTAACTCTATACACAAAAGAATTAACCACTAAAATAACGAGTTATGTTCTTTTTCTAGTAGATTATAACTTGTGAAATCTATTCTTAACAACTTATATGTTTATTAGAGCTCACATTTGTTTCTTCCCCAAAAACCTTATCAAAGATGTAGAAAGTATCTTAATGAAGTTCTTATGGTCTAGTAAAGCTTTTGATGACTCAAGCTAAAGTTAAATGACATGATATCTATTTATCTAAAGTTGAAGGAAAGTTAGGCATGATCAAAATAAAACCAAAAGAAAACTTCAAAATATACTTGAATCAACTCTTAAAGAAGAGGGACAATATGCAAAATATGACAAAAAGAAGGATAACAAATGTAAACTCAACCTTTCTCTAGTATGCCAATTGGAGTGAGTTAGGCCCTTGTTATAAATATCATGATCTAACTAACTTGAGAAACATACTGACGGACCAGGCTAAATTCAAGAAAATTATACAAGGAAATGATTGGTTATGTAACCTCAAGGACTCCTCTAACATTAACTATCACACTAACTCAAGAAGAGAGGATGCAATCATATGGCTGAGACATCCATCGAGAGAATTCACCAATAAAGCATGCTAGGAATTGTTCAAAACTCTTATATCGAGAGGGCGATGGTTCAAACCAGTATAGATTGAATACAATCTTCCTGTGGCTTTCTTCATTCTACGGTTGTCCATTAAGAACAAAGTTAGAATTATGCACAGTTTACAGGGTGATATTGCAAATTTTGATCTCAATTGCAAGCCATATAATCAAGAGATGGAGAATACTAGTCATTTATTTTTTAAACGCCAGTTTAAAACTACTCTTTGGTCTCAAATATAAGACTTATTCATCATATATAGCCAACATAATGGATGGGTTAATGTTATAAAGAAGGCAAGAAAAACTCATGAACTAAGCTTTAGGGATTGTAAAGTGTTCAAGATAACATTTAGATGCTTGGTATTTCCAATATGGAAAGAAAAAATGCAACAACATTCTAATATACCAAGCAAAGTTATCTAAGTTAGATTAGGAGAATAATCTTGTCAAGAACTTTTAATATTTACCTCGCAATGGGAATAACAAATAGATAATATATTCTTCAAACTATTAGATAAGCTAGACAAGTGCTAAAGGATCTCAACTAAAAGATGATGTTGAAAACAAACATCTTGAAGGTAACTCCATTGTTGGTTAATCGCTAGATTATAAAAAATATTGAGTCAATTACCAATTATTTGAAATTTCTTCTTGAAGGACTAGAGGATTTCAACCATAACTTCTCAAAATATTGGTCTGAAGATACTGGAATTGTTGTACTAAAACATTTAGCCCCTATTTGGTTCAGCTTTTGGAACCTCCAAAAACACTTTTTTTCACCGCAAAAGCTATTTTAAGGGAAAAAAATGAGTGTTTGGTTGAAAACTTCAAAAGTACTTTTGAAGTAGAAATAGCTTTTTTAAAAGCCAAAATATAACTTTTTCAGAAGCTAAAATTTGGAGCTTTTCATAAAAGCCCTGCTTTTCATAAAAGCCCCAAATTTCAGCTTCTTCGGGTAGATGAATTTGCGTCACATACGTATATAACAAATTTTACGTCTTTTCATTTCTGTGGTTTTCTTCTTTATTCACTCACATACGACTCATCTTCTCTCACAACATATGCGATACCCAAGGTTTGTTCCTCCTTCAGCTGTTGGTGGGACTGTTGACGCAGGTAATTATGGTGTTCTATGCTAATTGATGTGCTTATCATCCTGCCTTCTTGCTTGCTGTGACACACATTCACTTCAAGTTTTGAAATCACTAAGCACCTGCACTTCAATATGTTGATGCCAATACATATTGATAACGTGTGGAAGTGTGTGTAGGGTAAAATTTAAAAAAAACTTTGATCTTATTTAAAAACATACTGTTAGTAAATTTTAATTATTTTGAAATTTATACACATGAAATAGCATTTGCCTAATTTTCTTATGCTTGTTAAATTCATTGTTATATGCAGTGGGGATTTTGTTGTTGATAGAAAATGTCAATACCAAGCCAAGATATTCAA
>JAOQMP010000005.1:26143827-26156005 GCA_027563575.1 Erythroxylum pedicellare
ACGATTGCGGCCTTGACTCCTCCTCCAAGCTTTCTCCAAATCTTCTCTAATCTTCTTTATCTGATCTCAAACACTAAATAATGTTTGTTTAAATTTATTGTATGTCTGAGATTCAATTAGCTGTAATTTAAATTCATATTTTCCATGTTCCTATTTTTTCTTACGTGAAATGAACTATCTTAAATACTTATAATTCTCATGGAGTTTAGCATGATAACAATGAGAAATAAGCATTGCTTCATTATAGAGTTGAAACGTATATGGTAAGTGAATAAAAAGTATAAACGAGAAACATTTGTATATAGTTGAACTTTTGTATTCTAAAATGTAAAACAACAAAAGTACAGTGAAGAAAAAGAGTGTAATTGGGGAGCAATCCGCGTCAAAGTTGGTTAAAGAATAAAAGATTGAGAGTGACAAAATCTATCGAGGGACTGTACGTGTTGAGTTGGGGTGACTTACTAGAGGTAGGAAAGGGATAGTTTTCAACTCGTTTGACAAAATTAAACTAGAATTATATTAATTTGTCCGAAAGTCATTTTCTTGGCTCTGACTTACAGGAGAAGAGAGCGATGTGGGGCCTAAGTGTCGACGCACGCGTGCACGCCCAGTGGACCCCATAAGCGTTGACTTATCCCTCAGCTGGTCATATTTGGTCTCTTTAGTCTTAACGTAATTGCCGTCGTCCACTTCACTTCAACTCCTCCGCCGCCTCTCGCTTCCCTTCTCATCCGTCTAACGTTTTTTTTAATGTTTTCTAAAATGCCAATTTCATTCTTGCCACTTCTTTTTTATATGGAGTAAATATACAATTTCGTAAGCAAGAAAAGATATCTTATCTTTGTATTTAAAAAATTTTATATCTCGAGTAAATAATGTACAGTTAACCAAACTTTAGTTCATATGACAGACACTTTCTGCCATATGATTTCTCAAGTTCAAGGCTTTATAAGAAAAACGGAACATGATTGGCTCAAAATAAAACACTCGCGAAATTATATCATTTTCCTCCATTTGTTATCTGGATTGACTTGTCAGAAAGAAAATTAATTCCACATATAGAAGCACACCTTAGTCCCTTACCCTTTGGCTTCTAAATTATCTTCAATCACAGCAAAGGTGAAAAGGATATTATCCTTGAATTAAGTTAATAATCAAAGCCACTCAACGCGTAATCATCAAATTGCAACATAATTGAGATACTACGGCTCTTATTACACCACATTTAATGTGATAGCATGTTTATATCCACCTAACTTTAAAAAAGAAATGAAGCCATTACACCAACAAGTTCACTTCTATGGCTAAAATAATCAACAAGTCGGTGTTTGGTTCTATTAAAAGACAAAGCTTAGGGCGATCAAGAGGACAAACATTGACGTTTCCACTAATGTTTTAATGATATGCTGAGTTGATTGTCAACTTCCTCAGGGTGTGATGTAAAGCATCCATTTCTACAACCGAAAATAAAAATCTATACACACTCACACACATATATATATTTCCATAAAGAAGTCAAACCCTCAAGTGAAGATTCCATTATTGCATAGGCTGCGGGTTTACTTCAGAAAGCAATTAATTAAAGCTACGATATAAAGACTTGCTATTAAACAGAAACATTTTGATATTTAGTGATAACCGGATTAATTCTAAACTAACACTGTATGCTCCTTTGGGATCTTTTAGTTATTGCACAGGTCTTCATTGATCATTTTAATCAAACTATTAATACGACAAAGTTTGGGGGTAGTTTCGGACCATGGATGAAATCCCATACATGATTCTTTGTAAATAATTGAAGTCAATAGAGGTTGAGGGACTTACCCAACAAATTGAGTTTAAACCCTTATTGTAAATGATTAAAATATTTTATCAATACAAATTATTTTATTACTTTTTCTTAAAAAAATTGCTATAAGTACTTACCAAATTATTTTAACAAAAACTGCTCTATATAATTGTCCTAGCTTGATCGTATCAAAATCCTTTACAAAAATAATTTTAAAAAGGATTTAAATGAAAGTTATGTTTAGAAAACTTTATAATATTATAAAATGTTTTTAAAAGTAATTTAATATAACAATATTTTTAAAATAATTAAAAAAACATCTTTTTAAAATGATATTAAGAATAGATGAAAAATTAACTCGCAAATACTTTACACTCTAAATTATCCTAAAAAATATATATATAAAGTAAAATATTAGTATGATTAAACACTAAATAAGAATTATATGAAGAAATATAGTTTAATTAAAAAAATGTATAATCTTAAATTTAATAAAAAATGATATTTACTTATCGAACTAATGAATAACTTTACATTTATATTTAAGAGTTAGTTTATCTCATTTTAAACCATCATTGAGACGACATTTAAATGCTACTTAATAAATTCTTTAAGCAAAGAAAAGGTGAAGTGAGTACTTGTTGATATCTTATAACTTGGTGCATATTATTGCTAAGGTCGAATGAACTTGTGTCGCAAATGACAAACCAGATTCTTAATGAAATTCATTTTAGCTTCCTAAGTTTAACGAGAATCCATTTATTTTAATTGACTTAAAAAGATGAATGAGTCAATGTGCCTATTAAGTTAACCTAGCGTAGAAACTATCTCGTACCTAGGAAAAGGTAATGAAGACGATTTGGTTTTAGAGTATCAAATTTGATCTCCCTTTATTTTCTTCCTCTAAACCCTCCATCTCTTTTCATATATCTCTATAAAGCATTTGATGAAAGGCACATTCTATATATTTACATTGAGTATAAGATACATGTATAGAGTTTACAAGAGTTTACAAAATTGTAAGATGAGTATGTATAATGTCTCTCTAAACTATAGGATATGCATCAATCTAAACATACAATTCATAACAAACTAAATAATGATGGCTACAATAAATTTGGACTCTAGTTATACTTTTCACTCTCCCACATGTTGAACTGGTATTGGCAAGGAAATCAGCTTAGTCTTTAAATGATGAAAACTATGCTTTGATAACAATTTGATTAAAACATCAACCAATTGATCAGTGGTTGCAATAGAATGCACTTGAAGTTCTTTGTTAGTAACTTTATCCCGTAGATAATGAAATTCAATTTCCAAATGCCTAGTCCATTTATGAAAAATAGATGTCATACTAAGATAATTAGCAATTAAATTATTGCACCACAAAATTGGAAAGGATATTGAAGGAATACCAATTTCTTGCATCATCGATTGTAAGCATTGTAACCCTATTACAACAGTAGCAACTGCATGATACTCAACTTTGCTAGATGATTTGGCCACCATCCTTTGTTTCCTTGATCCCCACAATCTTAAGTTGCAACTAACATAAAGAACAAAACATATGGTACTCTTACAATTGTCAAGGCTGCCTCCCCAGTTAGAGTCACTGTAAGCCGATATATGAAAAGAACTTGAGCATCTCAACAAAATGACACGATCAATGTTATTGTTGAGCAAATTTCTAAGTATTCATTTAACTACAATCCAATGTTGATTAATAAGTAAATACATAAATTAAGAAACCTGGTTGACTACATAAAAAATATCTGGATGAGTTAAGCAAAGGTATTGCAAGCCTCCAACAATAATTTGATAAAGAGTAGTGTCCAAAAAATTAGTCCCACCATGAATACTCCATTTTACTTTGTCACAAGTTAGTTTAGCAAAACTATCTATATCCTCAATATAAGCTTCGTTCATCAAATCTTTTATATATTTAGATTGAGTTAGTAACAAACCATCTAAAGTCCAATGTGCCTCCATACCCAAAAAATAACAAAAATATCCTAAATCCTTTAGCCCAAAGGATTGTTGGAGAGATTGAATTATGTTAGTGATAACATGATTATTGTTTCCCGTGATAATAATATCATCAACATATAACAAACTAAAAACTTGAATCGGACCATGACGAAGGATGAAGAGAGATGTATCGGTCTTTGAATCCTTGAAACTAATTTGATCAATGCATTCGTCAAACACTTAAACCACTGTCGAGGTGCCTATTTCAATCCATAAATAGATTTTTGTAATTTACAAACATGGTTTAGATAGGTAGGATGAACATGCCGTTGCGATTATTGTATGAAGACATTATCGTCAAGTGAAACATACAAAAAGGCATTAGAAACATTCAATTTTCGAATCTGCTCTCCCAATTACTAGATAAGGCATATGATAATAAAAGACGGATATTGGAAAGTTTCATAACTGGACTAAAAGTGTTTGTGTTATCCATATCTAGTCGTTGATTGAATCTCTTTGCCACTAAATGTGCCTTGTATCGATCAATCGTACCATCTGGCTTTCGTTTAATATGATATACCCATTTGCATCCAACTATATTATCAACTTGAGAAGGAGGCACTAAAACCTAAATGTTGTCATAGATCATTACGTTGTACTCCTCTGGCATTGCTTGACTCTACTTTTTAGATTTATTGGCTTGTTTATAAGTTGATGGTTCAATTTTGGAGAAGGTAAAAAAATTGACGAGGCTTAAGAGGACAAATTTTCGATCTACTAACCATATGATATTGACAAGGTAGTTCAGTAGTATCAGAATTTTAATGAGTTAAGTCAACAATTAAAAGCAATTCAGATGAGCTGTATAAGAGCTAGTGTCGTGTAGGTACCATCAACATATTTTGTTAAATCATAACTATGTAAAAGAGATATAAGTTATGCCTTCCAAAAGAGATAATTCATAGAATTTACTTTGATAGACAATTAATGGGTGATGTTTGGAAGAGCTAAAATGTTAGAAATAGTCAATGAAGAAGAGGAAGAAGAAGAAGAAGAATAAGAAGACACAAAAATTCCCATTAGACCATAAAAAGCTCTAAAACCATATAAAGGATATTTAGAAAGGAAAATTCTATCTAGTCACATTGAACATAAGATACATATATAAAGTTTATAAGAGTTTACAAAAATGTAGGATAAGTTTGTATAATGTCTATCTAAATACACAATTCATAACAAACAAAATAATAATGGTTACAATGGATTTGGACTCTAGTTATCCTTATCAATCTTATCTTCTTTTTGCCTTATACTACCTAGTGAGGTGGCGCATTCATCAAACATCAATCTAATGGCACTGATGCTCATAACGGATAGATTTACAATAATAATGACAACAACAACAATTCTAATGCATAAGGCTCTTTATTTTGCGAGCATCAAGGGAGGGACATAAATTGTATGCAACCTTCCCGTTATATTTTACAAAAAGGTTGTTTTTGTGACTCACACATGTGACTTTTTGATCACAATGGAGTAATCTTACCAATTACTACAAGGGTCACCTTCTCATAATAGGCAAATCTAGCTATATTTAAATCTAACTTTGTTTTCATGTCTATATTATTGATAATTGCCTCTTAATTATCAGTTTTATCCTTTACCACGTCTCTTGTTTTAGATGTTTGTTAGGGGAATTGTCAAGATGTAGTTAAGGCCCAAGATTTGTTTCATCAATCTTACGATTTTGTTTACTTTTCAAGCTTCTCTATATGCAGCAATAAGACAAGGGACGCTGTTTGAATCTTCCTTATTGTATTGTAGTTTTTTCATGAATGGAACAAGAAATGCTTATTAGTTGAAGAAAAAAAAGGATGATGAGAAAACAAAGGTATCTTCTGTTTACTATTTTAGTTGAACCTTCTTTCGTGAATAAAACGAGGCGCTAGAGTAATAAGTGCACCTTAGGAACTAGGAGTTTTGCTATAAAAGTTCTACGGGAGACTGATGAGGAAGTTGGTTATTGGTTATCCACTTCTGCTTAACTGGTCGTTGATGCTATCACTACATATGGAATGGAATATGGCCATGTATGTGTAGCTTCTTAATTTGATCTTTAGCTTATCAAAACATTGTAATTCCATGTTTAAGTTACTACCAGTTTTATTTCCAATTCTCCTTATAGAAAAAATAAGAAAAAAGAATAGCTTATTTCTTATCTGAGTGGAAGTGGAAGCTAGCATGGCATGAATTGATTGGACATTAGACCATATTGTTATGTATTCTGTTGTTATTGAATGAACCAAAAAGAAAGGACACATAGCAGCCCAACAAAGTAAGAAGGAAAAAAGAAAGTCAAAAAGACCTACATAGAAATCAAATTCAAGGGAAAAATAAAAAAGGGATGAGAAAATGAAACCCAAATTTCAAAAAGACATTTCCTTTGTCTAATCAGGTGACCCCCTGAAATGTCAAACGCGCCAACAACATTCCATTTAGTTCTATCCATGGTAACACACACACGAGAACCCAAAAACAGTCTCCAATTTGGCTACTATAAATTCCCGTTGAGAGATGCAGCAAACCGTTTTCTATCATTTTATGTAACCAAACAAAGTAGAGCAAAACCTCAAAACCAACAACAAACCTGCCTATATTGAAGTGGAAGCACCCACAAAATCCAGGAATTTGTCCATACAGCTGCTAACGTGAACTTTTAAGAGCTTAACCCTTTCTCGCTATCTAGAAAGCCAAATCATGGCAGATGAATACAACACAGGCACAAGCTGGTGGAATTCCTCAAGAAACAGGTTTGATAGCGGTTCATCATCATCTTCTTCTTCAGGTCTTAATAGTTTAGGCAGCTTTGCTTGGCCAACTGAAATAGTTGATGTCAAGAGAAGGTCTTGTATGGAGTCTGTGTCGGTCTCGGATAGTTCTGCCGTT
This sequence comes from Erythroxylum pedicellare, assembly GCA_027563575.1. Classification (NCBI taxonomy): domain Eukaryota; kingdom Viridiplantae; phylum Streptophyta; class Magnoliopsida; order Malpighiales; family Erythroxylaceae; genus Erythroxylum; species Erythroxylum pedicellare. Next base: position 26,150,534 of record JAOQMP010000005.1, read on the forward strand.
TTCCATGATACTCAGAAGCTGCAATTGGGGCGAGATCATTCTGGTGGTGACCTGAATGTGATGGGTTTAGGCCTTTCTTCACATGCCATGGAATGGGACCAAACTTTAATGTAAGTCATATTTTCTTGTAAACATTGAGAATATAATTAGCTTCTTGTTTAAAGGTGTTGCTGAAATTCATGACGTGGGTCTTTAATCTTTTGAGGCTGATATCGTTTGATTCCTTTCCAGTAGTCGAAGTGATAAGGCTGAGAATGATTTTCGTTCCTTGCTGCAAGAGAACTTGAATTCCAGTTCCAATTATCGGCAAGAAAGTGGGATCGGATCGTCTCAAGTTCAGTGGAGGGGAAGAATGTTTACTGGAGCTACAGGAGATTCTTCTGTGAACGATTTTAAACATATTAACCGAGATTTTTCCTTAGATCAGCCTCATTTTAGTCCTCATGGAAGCTCCACCGATAGTACGGTTACATGTCAAAGTTTGCAGTCTAGTTTCCAAATGGATTCATCGGCTATTTATGATAATCCTTCAACTATGTTTCAAGGGCTAGTGGGATCTCAAAATCAAGCACAACAGTCCTCGTTCGAGAACCGATCCATGAATTATTTGCTTGGTCCAAATTATGGCATTAGCACCAATGAATTGTTGCCTTCTTGGTCTAAAGTGCCTCAATTCTTGAGAAATTCTCCACCTAAACAGCCTTCTCATAACCAGTTGCATTTCTCCAACAACGCACCCTTTTGGAATGCAACTGCAAGTGACATGAGTGATGTTCGACCAAGCTTTTCCCCTTCCTTGCAACCGCAATTTCTTGCATCAAATTTTGACAAAAAACCAAAGGTATGTATATATATACACGAATAAATCCCCAATAGGAATATCACAATCATGTATATGTACGTAGTGGCACTATGCCTATTGGTGTATGCAGTTTGAATGCTATAATGCTTATGGCCGAATAGTTTCACAAACAGATAGAAGCTAGAATTGATAAATATATATATACACGAAAATATAGGTAAAGTATATCGACACCTAGATGGATCGAGGCAGCTAAAAAATTAGGGTTTGGAGTATAGAGATTGAAAATTTTGGGTTCATTCATTTCCAGCTGAACATAGCTGATGCACGGGATTCGAACACAGTAGATAAGAAAATTGGTGGAAGTGAAGCAGCAACAAAAAGGCCTAGAAACGAAACAACATCATCTATGACGCCCTTTAAGGTACAATAAAAAAATTTGATCGGAAAATGTTTTTTTGACTTGATAGAGGGTACACACTGAAGCTTTTTGATTTGTACCATCTACACACTTTTATAGGTGAGAATTTTTTCGTAACTTTGATGATCATATAGGTAAGGAAAGAGAAAATGGGGGACAGAATTACTGCACTCCAACAATTGGTTTCGCCTTTTGGAAAGGTAGTCGTATATATAATTTACGAGTTCTTTTTTCTCTTATATTTCCAAAAAAGAAAACTAATGTACATATGGTGAGAGATATCATTTGCATTCCTGAATCTTAGACACTTATGCCATCTCTATATTTTGATCATGGGTTTCCGCCAGACTGATACAGCCTCGGTGCTTTCTGAAGCAATTGGATACATCAAGTTTCTCCATGAGCAAGTCTCCGTATGTTCCATTAGAAACCTTTGCTTTTCTCTCAAGTGGGAAATAAAATGATATCGTTAATACTCTTTATGTGCAGTGAGGATCATTTATTACTCATCATTCTATTTTGTATATGAAATGTTAGGTCTTAAGCACCCCTTACATGAAAAGTGGATCTCCCATACGCCACCAACAGGTACAAATTCAATACATTTTCCTTCCATAAATATATGGATATTTTCGCTAATAATATAATAAATACCCATATACGATGATGATTTGCTGTCAAGAGTCAAGTTCAGTCAGGTCGATTTGGACAAGTAAAGTTTTTGGTTTCCATTTCCTTCTTTGACCTTCAAGAAATTTAATGTAGATATCATCTTCTCTCAATGTAGAGTTCTGACAAATCTAACGAACCTGAAGGCCAAAAACATGATCTTAGGAGCCGAGGATTGTGTCTGGTGCCAGTTTCGAGCACTTTTCCGGTTGCACAAGAGACGACAGTTGATTTTTGGACCCCCACATTCGGAGGAACATTCAAATAGGATTGAGGAAAGGGAAATGGTCGAAATTTGGGCGCAAGAACAGATTCTATTGTATGCCACTAGTACATATATGATCTGATCAGAAACCCTTGGGAAGGATAAGATCAATGGAAAAGAAAAGAAAAATAATAATAAAAAGAATAAGAAGAAGAAACGAAAAAGATAAGCCCCACGTACCTGCTTAGCCCGGAATACAAAAACAAGTTGAGAAATTGTGAAAGAGAAAGAGAAGGGACTAATTTTCAAAGGTACATGCTTGTTAGTGTAGGGTCAGCAGCAGGAGGCAAAATGATAAGAGGTTGGCCCATGCACCGGGACCATTGGCTTTGGGAGCATATTCTTAAATTGTTGTAACAATTCATGAATAATTATGACAAAATTAAATATTGTTGTGTTTAGGAATGAGAATAGGTGCTGATTTTAGGGCGAGTTAAAGAGTCAAAAGAAAGATTTGTTTTAGATAACGTTAATATGTTGTTGTTTCAGTAGTTTAGTTGAAGAATATAAAGGAGCCTTTGTTGTTTCTTTCTACTATTGCTATATTATGAACAGAGGCTGCACTATCATTAGTTTTACATGAGAGAAAAGTGACGAAAGAGAATAATTGAATTCCTGAACAGAGGAAGAGAAGAGCGTTGAGATTTGTTTATCGTGTAGGAATATTGTCAGAATGTGGCCCGCAGGCCCTTCTCCTTCCAAGTCTTTATTTTTATTTTTTTTTCCTTCGATCTTATTAGATCGACTTGGAGTGGGAATTGTAACGTAGAGTATATATGTACAGGTGCTATACGTCTATTTGCTTTTGTGCTTTCCATCCAATGGTCACATTCAAGGGGTGAAGACTGAAGAGTAGCCAAAGCACCCCCACTCTTTTATTACGTTCCTTGCTTAGCTGTACTCTTACTAGCCATAGGCTATCCTGCTTAGTCCGAAGCATGACAAGTGGCTTATGATTAGAAGGGAAAGGGTATTAAACAGAATATAAATATATAACTATTTTTTGTTGCTTGTCTCGGCCCACTCCGAATGATGATGTCATGCATGCTACATCATAGCTATTTCAATTGAGTTGGCACTAGTTTAAACATAATATTCGTTAACTTTGTATCTTTCTATAAGTTCTGAGATATCAAATTCCAAAGCAACCACTTTAAAGAGGAAAAAGAAAATGATATAAGAAGGTTATAATATAGAGTAGTTCTCAACGTAATTTGAGTCATCTACCTTGCGATGGTAATACAACTGATTTTTATTCAGAACGTATACACTGTCCTTTGTACCTGGTTAAACATAAACTATACTAAACAACACATGTAAAACAATATTAATAATGACTTCTGCAACCTTGACACTTATAATTATGGTTCCACCAATAATAATAAACCCTAATTACTGTAATTTTGAACCTGGTTACAATATATCTCGCACCAATACTGTCCCTTCCACTGCCAAGTACTATTTGGTTTTGGGTTGAAGCCAACGCTGAATAATTTACTGTAATGGAAATAAAGTAGCAAGATCGCCATGATAATGCTCCACTTTGATTAATAAGTCCTAATTCTCACAACTTTTTCTGTTTTGACTTCATCACCTATATGCACTCTTTTGCGTTATATTATCTCCTATATAGTCCAGGGTCGCCTTAAAATCGAATACTTCGGAAATTGTTTCTATTTCTTTCTTCAAAGTTGCATCTACTTTACCAAGAAACATGAATGCATCAAGTTGAAAGAATTTCCATGTGATTTAAACCATCAAGGGCTTTACCTTCCAATCCACATTTGTCTTTTGCTATAACTTCGTCCACTCTTTAATGCATTTTCTATCTACTGCCCCTCCAAGCCGAGTTAAAATGCCATTGATGGTAAGTAACATTATATGGAGGGTTAGTTTTTCCATCTTGGTAATTGTTCTTTAAATTGTGCCGAATTTTTGGTTTTATTGGCCAGAAAATTACCGCAGAGAGTTGTCTAAGCTGCATTACTGCATGCACTTCTTTATACAATAGAGATCAAGAGGAATACTTGCTACTCAAATTATCAGGAAAGTATCGCCACAGTCAAAAGATGACAATGATTTTGACTTTTCCAAGGAATAAGAGAAACAACAGCTTCTTTTCATTGAACATCTAAATCAACATTATCACACTACAAAAAATTAATACAATCCGCGATGTTTTATTGAAAAAACCTCACGGATTGTAAAGACTTTTCGTGACGTTTAAAAACTATCACAAAAAGTTAAAATTTTTCATGACGTTTTATAAAATCATCGCAAATTTGTAATATTTTTTGCTTCGTTTTATCAATAAAACGTCACGAAATTTAACTCGTGACGTTTTGTTGAATAAAACGTCGTTGATGCCGTCATCAACATCTTTAAACCAAACTAGGTCCCCTTTTACATTTGCCTTTTGTTCCATCAGAAGAAAGAACTCGCCATCTTCAACTGTCAACCACGAGAACCCGACGGCCTACAAGCTCCGAAAGATCTCTCCCATTCCGATTCGTCAGACGCAGAGGCATGCCGCTGATGATAACCGCAACAAACCTGATGACGATGGGAGGATGGCTGAGGCGGAGCAACAGTCTGGTAAGTGAAAGGGCGGAGAGAATTTGCCGATGACAAATTTCTTAAAGAGGACAAAGGTGGCGTTAAGTTGAATATTCCTCGAAATAGTAACATTGGTAACAGTTTGCCACCGATTGAGCCAGGTAATGATTATGAAGATTCGTATATTTTGTAAAAGTTTCGAGCTTTTCCAAACGATTGAAGCGTTTTCTTTTTTTTTTGTGTAGAGTTTTGAGGGGACTCTTGTTTTGAATTTTTTGAACAGGGAAAAGGGTTTCATGGAGCCAATCGAAATCATTAAAATTTCCACTATCAAACAATTCACCTTTGGAGGTACATTGTATTGGTTGTTTCATTAGATTGTTAAGTGTTTGCTTAGAGGTTTATATGTGAGCTTGTGGGTTGTTTTTTTCCTTTTCTCTTTTGCTCTGTTTCTTTTTTTCTTTGGTTTACTTTTCGCATTTATAAAGTACTCATGCAATGTTTGTCAAGGAATTGCCGTCACCACGCTTCCAAGCTATACTTTGTATTACGAGTGGAAGAAAGAAGAACACCCTAGATGTCAAGAGTTTCTCTGATGAGCTCAATTCCAAAGGAGTTAGGCCCTTTCCGGTTTGGAGGTCTAGAGCTTTTGGTCATATGGAGGTATATTCTAGAAATTGCACAGCAGGACTACAGTGGTCCATTGACCGGGCGGGGGGGGGGGGGAATTGATACATGAGAACCAGAAGGAGGTTCCTA
>JAOQMP010000005.1:26158513-26172699 GCA_027563575.1 Erythroxylum pedicellare
TTAATTACATAACTTGGAATTAACAAAGAGAAAACTTCAATAATCATATATGATGTGAAAGCAATGAGAGTGTCATCGTATGTGGACAGAACAATCACCATAGAAAGAATCACCTACATGTGTCTTGGTGCTTGACTGATAGCATCCCTAGCATGTGTTGATCAAATCATGGACCATCAGTCTAGCATTATAAGCTACCAAATGTCAATTAAATGTGCTGATAATGAAATATCTGATTAACATATTGAAGACAGCAACATATATGGAATTCTCTTAAAATTTCGGTTTGCTATATTTGAATAGGAATTATAAACAAGGTAAATTAACCAAGTTAAAGCCGTGAAACTGATCTAAAACGTCATTATGTTTACCTGGATGGCATGAAGAAGAGATTGCATGTTATGGAATTGCACTACCAACAGAAAGGATAAGGCAATCTTTAAGTAATATCTCTCCTTCCTTCTTGGTAGGTGTTATCGTTTTCTTCTTGTGACCAATGTCAACCCCATAGTGCCGGAGATACCACTGTTTGAAAGGTTCTGAATCAATTGTAAGAAGCAAACTTCCCACTTTCAAGTATCAGCCTGGCAAAAGCAAAAGCAATACGTCTATTAAAGGCACAAATGCATCATGAAAGATAAAAATTTAGTGAATTACTTGCGCATGTACCTAAAGCACATATAACCAGAATAGCTACACCAAGCGGCAAACCTAAGCTTTTTTACAGGAAGCATAATAGACAGACAATCACATCAAAAGAAAGTAAAGAAAACAATGTAAGGCCTCTATGAAACCTTATAACATGTTTGTGAGGCAGCAGGAAGAAAGCATCCTTCAAAAGTAATTTCACAAGCTTAAACTATATGGCAATAAAATCAAAAACCTTAAAGTGTATTTAAGAGAAAACACAGGTGTCGATCACCATATATAGCACTTGGAAGAAGATTGAAGAGAAATATTATCAAATAACTAAACAGAACTGCCTTGGCTATAAAGTTCTAGATTGAACACATTACCTAGTAAAATGTAAACTTGCTAAACTTTCATCATCTGAGATGAGCATACTCTTTAACTTCTCTTTTTGATAGAAACCAACAAATCTAAAGCTAAATAAGTTTCTTAAAAGATGTTTATGTCATCTTAGTATAGCAATAGTAGAAGCTTCTTGTGCGTAATTTGTGTTCACAGTGATAAATACCAGCAAATGACAAGTATAGGTTCTACTGATTCAAGAAATGAGGTTCTTAAGAAGAGGAAGATTGTCTTTGCTGATGAGGCTAGCGGAAAGCATTGTGATGTCAGAACTTTTGAGAATGAGCTAATCGCTTCCCTGGAAAATAATATTGACAAAACGACTATGGTTTGATCAAAAAAATCAAAGTAGGTGTAACTTGAGAGTCAACGAAAGTTGCAAAAATAAAGCCATCAAATGTAAAGTTCTCAACTAAGAAGACTTATCAGGTATGGAACTAGCGTTTCATCTAAGCATGGTTAATCACCTGAAAATAAGAAGCCCTTGAAATACCATAACATCCAAGCCACCAATATCCAATATCTCGTCTTCACTTGCTTCCCAGGCTTTCACTAACCTACTTGGAGATGGCAAAAATCTTTCGAAAAAGAAACGGTGTTTCTTTTTCAGACAATGAGACATTTCAAAGTCTACATTGTTATCTTTTGAAAGAGTAATTGCATAGAAACATAATGCTGACATAAAATCCAGTCACCAGTCAATCATATACCTAATTTTGTTCTAATGGCATAAATTTTAATGCCTTACGCTACACATTGGAATATATCTTTCAGATGAAAATTAACCCAATATCTCTCAAAGTTACCATCTTTGCCCAATTATATCGTTTAATCAGCCATGATTAGCGTGATTCCACAAGTACATACAAGGGCTTGCCATTCAACCTCTCACAACCCTACAACATCCAAGAACATTTTTATCATAATCAGTTGTAGAGCAAGAAGAGAAAACAAAAAAGTAAAGGTTGTAAGAAAATGAAAACCTTGAGGTCTGGAAGTTCAGTTACACTTGCACATTCGACTACTTCTGCTCCACCACGCTCTACATACCAATTGCCCAATTAAACACTTAAAACACTTGTCCAAAAATGAACATTTAATTCACATCAAAGTAAAGGAAAAAGCTGAAGAATAAAAATAAAACAGATGAAGTTAAAGAACATGAACCGGTACACAGTTGATTGCTTTTGGACAAACATAATGCTTCAAACACCTCTCATTGTGTGCATTTGTAGACCTAGGAATCGGTAGATTCTTTAACTTTGTCTAAGGCTATGAAACTTGATATACATTAGGTACAAACCTTAAAGCAGATTAATCAGCGATGACACTATTGTTAACATTATTTTCATTTTATCTAAGAATGTATAAATTCATAGGATACACTCAGCTATCAGTCCACCACATGCGTTACACTTGTGCTCTATTTTTGACCAAAGATTTACTGATAATGAACTTCCGCAATGCACATATGTATTCTACTTTAAAATGATAACTTAAGTCTCAACTTTCCAATTTACGTACTGCTAGAAATCTATAGTGGAATTTTCATTCATCAACAAGTAAATCTTACAAAATCTAAGATCTACTAAGTGCCAAATAAGTAGAAACCCCATACTTTTATGTAAAAAATTAATATAGTGGTTACCCAGTAAATTCATAGCAGCACACAGAGTGCCACTAGTTGCAATTAACTCATCCACCACTAAAGAGGTGGTGGATTGCTATATCTACGAGGTAAAAACACCCCAATATCGGTGCTCTTTTCACGTTTAATACCACCACCAGGTCCATTGATAATGACTTGTCTCGTGCCAGAATTAGTGTGATTGAGTTGAACTTGAGGTGGAGGCCAAGCTGATTAGAGAAGAAAAAATGATCTCACTCCTTTTCCATTTTCATAACCCACAAGTCTTGCTCTGCTCTGGATCTGCTCTTGTAAATGGACCTGCTGATCTTGGAAACCTCCTTTCACCTGCTTTTAATGAATAGAGCATGCATGAAATTAAGCAAGTTTCATCCTATTTAAGTGGTCTTTTACCTGATTAATGCGCGAAAGCTAGAAACTGACTAGAAACCGATCAGCTCCCGATTCCACTAAACGTCGACTTGAGTGAACCAGCCATGACCCACTTGGACTTCTAATATAAAAAAATTTACTCAATAAAGGTTCAATAACAAAAAGGTAGAGAGAAAAAAGCAGTACCTTAGGTTTGGCAGCGAGTTGCTGAGTGAGGCAACGAGTCAGCCCAGAGAGGAAGTCACCGTCTCCATTGTCGTCATCACCGCTCTTCGCTGACCCCACAAGTGACTCAACCAGAGAGCTGAGAGCAGAAGAAGAGAATAAACCTTGCGTTGCTTTTCACTTGCTGCAGAGAGAAGAAGGTAGAGAGAAGAAACCAGAGAAAAAAGTAGAGAAGAAGAAACGTCAAAGTATAAACCAGCTAGTAGGAAATGATGGCACGAGAAGAAAATGTTAATTTTAAATAGCCTTCCATGATGTTTTCTTAAAGAAAATGTCGCGTTTCTATTTTGCGACGTTTTAGCGTGAGAAGAAAATGATAGTTTTAAATAGCCTTCCATGACATTTTCTTTAAGAAAATATTGTGGTTTCTATTTTGCGACGTTTTATTGATAAAATGTCGCAAAAAGTGTTATAAATTCACAACATTTTTATAAAACGTTGCAAAAAATTGGAATATTTTGTGACAATTTTTAAACATCATGAAAAGCCTGAACATTTTACGATGTTTTATAAAAAAATGTTGCAAATAATATGCTATTCTTGTAGTGTGCTAAGCTTAAAACGTAAGAAATCGTTCAACTCAATGAGAGAAGAAACTCTCAAAGCTCATTCAAAGTATTGCTTCTAGTGACGACTCACCAGCGAACTTTAAGTAGCATGCTGCATACTTTAGCTTTTAACATCATTGCAAGATTGTTGTTCTACAATTTAGGCAAGGAGTTAGCACTTTAACGACTCGTTAATGAGGTCATGAGGACGATGGGCAATTTTTGTTGATAGTAATCCAGATTTGTTATTATTATTGATAGTAATCCAGATTTGTTATTATTATTTTTGTTACTGGTACTTAGTAACTTTGTTTGTTATTGTTCATTTGCCATGGTTTAGTGGAGTCATTAATAAGTTTAGTTATTCAAGTTCCTAGCAAGTATATTACTAGTCGTTCTTTAATGTAGCTTAAAACTTAGAGTTGTAGTTGATGAGTCATACTGTATTTAAACAAGTTTTCTGTTGAATGATGTATGTATGACAATTTTTTTAAAACTTTGTCCCCTAAACATCTTTTCTCTTCTTTTTTTATTTCATATAAGTGGTATTAGAGCCGCTATCCCAAGCTGCAACTCTGACACTGACTTTTGGTGTCCACAAGTTGTTCGACGAAATTGCTAAACCAAAGGCTCATTCAGTTCTCAATCCTCTACATCAACATGATGAACAATTTAGTATAGGCTTCCATTCCCATTTTGGACGGGAAAAATTTATATCAAGTGGAGTGTCTAAATGAGGGTGTTGTTTGATTACCACAAATTGCTAGGTGTTGTAGAGGATGAATTCCTAATCTTGCAACCCATGCAAGTGAAACACAAAAGACCAACCATTGGGAAAGTAAGACAAAAGATTGGAAGACACTATTATACATCCATTAAGTTGTGAATGATGCAATGTTCGAGAAGATTGCAAGAGCTTCCATTTCTAAGCAACCCTGGGATATCCTTGCAGCAATATACAAAGGAGTAGATAACCTATATGGAGGGGACAGAACCTATCAATGATTACATTAATCGTTTATTAAGTTTGACAAATCAAATGAAGACGTATAGAGAGGAGCTCAACGATGAGTCCAAAGTTAAGAAGATTTTAAGGACTCTTACAACCTGATTTGAGCAAGTGGTTGTTGCTATAGAAGAAGCTCATGATTTGTTGAATATGATGATTGATGAATTGACTAGCATGCTAAAAGCCCATGACAAACACATGATTAAGAACCAGATATAGAAATTGATTGACTGAGCCTTTCAGAGAGAAGTTTTTATTAAAGGTAAATAAAGCAATCAAAAGAGCCAAAAACACAGTGCCTCTTGTGATAGAGTACAAAGACATGGTGGCCATCATTATAAGGGGCGTGAGCTCAAAACAACAATAGGGGTGATTGTAATGAGGAGAATGACCAAGAAAAATTAGATTTTATCCATTGCACATATAGAGGATGATTTCATGGTTGAGGTAGAAGAAGGTATGACAAATCTAGTGTTGAAGGTTACTTATGTCATCGACTTGGTCATTATTCAAATGAGTGCAGATTTAATAAGAACAGTGAGGAGGCTCATTATGTAAAAGAGGGAGGCGATGATGATCATGCCCTTCTGATGGTGAATATGAACAACAATTGGTTCTTAGACCCTATATGCATAAATCATAAGTGCAGCAGGAAGGAGTTATTTGTATAACTTGATGAATCTGCTCTTTTCATAATCAAATTTGCTGATGATAGCACCATACCAGTGATGGTAAAGGAATAATATTGATTTAGACAAAGAATGGAGACCATAGGTTCATTTCAGATGTATTTTATTTAGCAGGGATGAAGAGTCTATTCCTTAGCATTGGTCAACTTCTTGAAAAAGGGTATGTGATGAACTTATGGAACAATCAAATGGTCCTACTAGATAAGAAAGGTACAGTTGTTCTTAAGGCTCCTTTGACCAAGAATTGAATGTTTCACATCAATATTGCTGTGAGTGTTTATCATTGTCATAATGCTAGAATCTAAGATGAGCCTTGGTTGTGGCACTTATGTTTTGGACATCTGAATTTTTGCAATTTAAAGCTATTGGCTTATAGGAATATGGTGAAGAACTTGCCTAACATTGAACACCCCGAGCAACCATGTGAAGCCTGCATACTTGGAAAATAGCACAGACATCCTTTTGTTGTAGGAAGAAACCAACATGCAAAAGTACCCCTTGAACTTGTTCACTCAGACATTTGTGGTCCATTGAACGTCATATGATAAGTGTGAATTACATCGTATTTTAGGACTTAGTTTGATATGTATTTAATGGTTAATTCAATCATTTAGTATATGTTTAGGTTAGAATTGTGTTAGTTTGTTAATTATTTATGTTTTAAGTGTTTTATGGGTTAGGACAAGTCTTTGAGCTTAATTGTTTTGTTTTTGAGGTACCTTGATGTGTTTGTTAGTGTTTCAGGATTAACATCGAGGAATAGAGAAGTTTCAAAGACACTAGGGACGAAACAACTTCCACGATTGTGACAGAAGGCTTGGATGTGGCCCACGATTGTGTCCTACATTGGACAGACTCACAGCTACTAAAAATGTCAAGTTTTGAGAGATTTTTCGGACCTTTTTGGATCTCAATAAAACCCTAAGACTGCTTAAAAAATAAAAGATATTTACATAATAAGATAAAGAAGAGGAAGAAGTTTTTGCCTCAGCCACTTTCAAAGAAACCCTAGAGAGAATTGTCGAGAGATAAAAAAAGTGGAGAAAGACGACTCGATGTACTTCTAAGATCAGTAGTTTCCCGACATTATTGCCTCCCGTCTCTGTTCAGATCATATTTCTTGTTTAATTTCCATTTTATTATTGAATAGAATTAGGAATAACAGTATGATGATAAGATTTTGAATGTTGAGATGTTTTAAACTTACCTTCGGGATTTTATCTTTAATTTAATGAAATTTTATTGTTTGTGTTTTTACTGGATTTATTATGACTTAATTTCTGCAATTGCATAATTTGATGATAAACTAAAAGGGTGAATCTAGTGAAAAATAATTAAATTTGGCTGATGAGGATTAGATGATTTAATAGAACGAGAATTAAATCAAATCAGTAATTTATACAAAGGGAGATCTTGCATAGGCTTCGATAGTTTTTTGGATAAGTTCAGATCTAATTAGGGTTGTGGATAAATTGTTAATTGAGAGATTGCAATTCCCATAATTTGATTAGGGCTTATAAATTAGGGTTAATGGTTATAACTCGAGAGAGAGTAATCAACCCTAAGATCGTTTAGAACCAATAATCTAGTAATTCATAATAGATTAGGTTAGCATTAAAGATAGGTAAAATTCACCTTTCTCTCAATTGGTAGTTCTTTAGGTTGATTCTTAAGTGTGCGTTGCAATTGATAAATTATTAATATTTCGTAATTGATTTTTGAATTGAATTGCATTCTCGTTTTTAGTTTCATTACATTTGAATTTCTACGATTGGTTGTAGCCTTAGATTTTAGGATTAAATTATCCCTCCTCATGGGATTGACACCTTAGTTACTACGTGAATGACCCGTATGCTTGCAAATTATCGAGGTTAATCAATTAAAACTTACGCACATAAAAAAACCATGATCAAGTTTTTGGCGTTGTTGTCCAGGAAGCGATTAGTTTAGTTCTTTAGTCTAAGGCTTTTTCACTTTCTTTTGTTTTAAAAAAATAGAGAAAGAAGTTTGAGGCATAAACTAGAGACACAACAAGACATCTTAAAATGAGAAATGAGACATTTGAAGAGCTAGATGTTATAAAGAAATAAAAAGAACAATGATGGAAGATAGATATTATAGGGAGTAAGGAACTTTTGCGAATTACAATGAGGCACAGTATGGTTGGGGAAGTAATGATCCTTATTGGAATATGTACAATCTAACAATGTAGGGACTCATTTAGGATGCCAAGACCTATTAGGACTTTAGCAAGTCCAGTTCATGGGATTCTAAATCGTACAAGATCCTGGATAAACTCACAGATATGGACGAGGGCCAGAAGAGATTAGAAGACCAAATTGAGCAACTAACAAAAAATCATGTGTCATCTATTCACAACCTAGAGATTCAAGTGAGACAACTTTTTTGTGAAATTTTTAAGAGAATTGTGGAAGACTCTATAAGTAATGTGGAAATACACCAAAGAGATCAATATGAGGCTATCGTACTTAAGAATGGGGGAGAGCCAGAAGGATCAGTGGAAAACCAAATTGAACCCCACCTTATTGAAGACTAAGAGACAAAGAAAGAGATTGAAGAAAAGAATGTTAACCTTCCCTTTTATTCACCAATTCTTAATATACCATGTGTGAACATTGAAAATCTTAAGTAGATGTCTATGAAAAGAACCTTATCCTTTCGATTAATGATGAACAAGTTATATTCAACATGAATGATGTATTAAAGAATCCGAAGGATAGTAGCTCATTCAGGATAATTGATGTGTTCAAATCTTTTGAAAAAAAGGATGGAGAATAGATGACAACAGACATCGAGTTTGAAGAATTTATGAAAGTCTCTACTCATAAATTCGAAGCAGTAGAGGAGACGAAGGTAAGTAAGGAACAAAGATAGCTACTTACCTTCTTATAGTACAAGCTGTTGGATTTGAAGGAAAACTCAGGGAGTTTTATTATTCCCTATTTTGTTGATAGTTCACTTGAAAGAAAGATATTATTGAGATTAATTGGTTTTCATAATGTATCAACATTGTCCTTCTGATTATTTTGCAATCTGTAGCTTACTTAGAAGCCAAAAAACTGATGTTAAATGAAAAAGGTAGAAGCAAGCCACTCATAATTGATCTCGACTGAGTTTCCAATGAAAGAAAAGCATTAAGCTACTGATGTTAAAAGAAGTATTGCATGGGAGGCAACCCATGAATTGTCATTTCCTTTGGTTTTTAGATAGTTTGATTTTGTAGTTAGGTCATTTAGTTTCCAAATAAAATTAGGAAGGCATAGGACTTTGACATGAAATTGATGACTAAGGAAGTAAGCAAAGAGAGGTAAAAGGGCCACAAATAGTTAAAAAGTGATTTCAGGGAAGTGAAGAAGAATAAAAGAAGAAGAAATATAAAAAATTAGTGAAAAAATTACAGGCCATGATCGTGGTCTGCTGCAAGGTAAAAAGGGGACAAGCTATTTTTAAAGTCAAAATTTACCATTTTACCCTCTATCTACCTATATATTAATTTCTAAAAAAAATTATTTCACTCACTTTCATTTTTACTTTATCTCTATAAGTTTAGAACCTCCAAACACTCTCACCTCTCTTTACCCAAATTTCTAATTTCCAGTATCCTAAAATTTTTACCCCATTGCAAGCTAATATGTTATGCATTAAGTAGTCAGCAAAGCGCGATTAATCATCGGGGTGAAACCATGTCTTGGGACAAAGGAGAAGGAACAGGGTAGCAGACTTCGGAGCACCCTTCCTGATTTACATAGAGGAGGAAGGTATTTGTTTCCAATCCCTCAATGCTAAACAAATTGTAGTCCCAAAATATTTTGATTTTGATAAGCTTGATATGTTAAAACTGCGCGATAGGGTAGAGAACTTAGTAGAAAGAATTCAATAGGAAAAATTCATAAATTTCTAGTTTCCTATCTACCAGGAGCTCACTTTAGAATTATTTACTTCCCTTTCCTGCGGACCTAAGAACCCTAAAGAAATGTGATTTAGGATGCGAGGACGAGATTATGAATTGAACATCAAAATCATATGCGATATGTGTGGGTTCCCTGAATCTTCCATTATCAGTTAGTATAATGATTTTCGTGCTTCTTGCTATTGGAATGAGCTCACTAGGTTAGAGCAATTTGATGTCAAAAATGCCCACAACAACATCATAAGGACCCATGTGCACTTGTTATTGCACAAATTGATGTGTTAACTCGTTTTTGATAAATCAAAAACCAATAAATGTTTAACAAAGGAACTCTTCATATTGTGATGCATCAAAAACCAACAAGTGCTCAACAAAGGAACTCTTCCTGTTGTCATGTATAGATCACAACATTCTAGTATGCACCTCCACACATGTGCTGAAGGCTATTGTCGTGACTCTGCGCAAGAGGAGCAACAATTTAGGTATGAGGTACTTAGTTTCTATCATTGCTGAGTATTATGGCGTGGACTGTAGTGGTTTAACTGTCCATCTTCCAAACTTCCTAAATCATCATTATCTATAGCGTGTTGAAATCCTTAACTCCCATAATATGGAACTCCAGGATATCAGTTAAAAGACACATGTGAAGATTAGGGCTAGTCAGCCAAGTTTGAGTATAGTGCCGCCTTAGTAGCAGAAGAGGACTCAACTATTGAAGAATTCGAGGAGGAAGAAGAAATAGAAGAACCGGGCAAGAAGAAAGTGCTTAATACAATCTCCTCAAATACCAAGGTAATCACAGATACACTTGCGGAGAACTCTAGAAGAATGAAGGAGATGGCCCGAACTCAATGGCATTAGAGTTAAGACATACTCATATCCATCATTATTTTGAGGTTCAAGGCATCCAACTGCCACCACCAACACCTTCCCTACTTCCATCACCATGAGGCCTTGTTCTAACCCTTTTCTTTTTACCTTTAGTCTTTACTTACTTTTTGTTTTACTTTAATTTTATGTCTCTTCTTTCCATATGTGTTTATTTACCCCCTTCTCACTTAAGGACAATGTGTTGTTCAACTGTAAGGAAGGTTATGTGTTTTGATTTGAATGTGAGTTTTTCATATTATATGATAGTTGTTAGATTGCATTTTGTGAATCGTGTGAATGTGTCAATGACTTAGATGGATTGAAATTTATTTAATTTTGAATATAACCTATTTGGTTGTGGAGAATCATTAGCTCGCAAAAATTAGTGAATTGTGGTTCTTTGGTTAAATATGCAGATTAATTAGGATTTAGTGTTAAGTTATAACCCTCTAAATTATCACATTTATTCATAATTTGAGGTCTTTTCACTTAAGTAGCTTTGTTACTATTTTTTTCATAGAAACGAGTGCTAAAACAATAAGGTAGGCATGAAATTAAAAAAATGTATTTGTTATTGTTAAATAAATTACTATTTCGCTAAGCTTCAGGTTATAAAAGGAGCTAGTAGCCAGCTGAGAATGTTACATAGCTGAGTAATTGGATCAACACGCATCATAACTGTGTGCCTACGCATCAAAAGACTATAATGATGTTTCAACTAAGTGGCTTAATAAAAAAATGACTTAGTCCAGATCGACATTCATGACCAATGTTTGTCTTTAAGTAAAAGATTAGGTCCTTGTTTAAATTTAAAAAATGTTTTCTAGTAAAAACCTACTGAACTTGTAATAGCTTGACTTTTCATGAAAACATACTTATGAGTGGTTACAAAGTTTGAATGACCAAACAATTATTATCGTGAGTGTGTAATTGAAAAAGGTAAATAAATTAACACTTGGATCTGGATTAATATGTATCTTTAGTTTAAAACCCTTAGTCGCAGATTTTGTTTATTAATGATTTGATTTCACTTGAATGATTGAGTTTTAAATTAAATTTATTTCATAAAGTTAAAACAATTATTTCATCACTACATTTTGTGTTGCGTTTATTGTGTTTGTTTGCTTTAGGATAAGTAAATGTTTAAGTGTAAATTACAATGTGTTTTAAGGCTTAGTTTGATATGTATATAATGATTAATTCAATTGTTTAGTATGTGTTTATGTCAAAATTATGTTAGTTTGTTAATTATTTATGTTTTAAGTGTTTTATGGGTTAGTATAAGTCTTTGAGCTTAATTATTATACTTTTGAGGTACCTTGATGTGTTTGTTAGTACTTCAGGGTCAACATTGAAGAACGGAGAAGTTTCAGAGACACTAAGGCCGAAACAACGACCCACAATCGTGGAACAATAGGTTTGCTATAATTGTAACAGAAGCACTAAAGTTAGACTACGACAGAAGCCCAGGACATGGCCTACTTGCCAGGATCGTGATAAAAGGCTCAGATGTGGCCCACGATCGTGGCATACAGGGCTAAGATTGTGGCCTACATTAGTCAGACTCACAGGCACTAAAAAAATAAGAAGTTTTGAGAGATTTTTCAGACCTTTTGGACCCAAAATTAGGGCTGCTCAGAACACAAAAGGTATTTAAAGAATAAGATAAAGAAGAGGAAGAAGGTTTTATATCAGCCACTTTCAAAGAAACCCAAGAGAGAATTGTCGAGAGATAGAGAAAGAGGAGGAAGAGAGAAGTGGAGAAGAAGTCGACTCGATGTACTTCCCAAATTAGGAGTTTCTCGATGTCGCTGCCTCCAGCCTCCGTTTAGATCATATTTCCTGTTTATTTTCCATTTTATTATTATATAGATTTGAGAATAACAGTATGATTATAGGATTTTTGAATGTTAAGATGTTCTAAACTCACCTTTAAGGTTTTATCTTTGATTTAATGAAATTTGATTGTTTGTGTTTGTATTAGATTTATTGTGATTTAATTTCTGTAATTGCATAATTCAGTGATAAATTAAGAGGTTGAATCGAGTTAAAAATAATTAAATTTACTAACGAGAGTTAGGTAATCCAATAGATCGATAATTAAATCAAATTGATAATTTGTGTGAATAGACATCTTGCATAGGTTCCCGATAGTTTTTTGGACAACTTCAGATCTAATTAGGATTTTACATAGATTGTTAATCGAGTGATTGTAATTCTCATAATCTAATGTGGGTTTACAATTTGGAGTTAATGGTTATAACTCAAGAGAGAATAATCAACCTTAGGACCATCTAGAATGAATAATCCAGTAATTCATAATAAATTAGGTTAGCATTAAAGATAGGTAAAATTTCCCTTTCTCTCAATTGGTAGCTCTTTAGGTTGATTCTTGAGTGTGCATTGCGATTGCTAAATTGTTAATTTTTCATGATTGATTTTTAAATTGAATTGCTTGATTGAATTGTACTCTTGTTTTAGTTTCGTTACATTTGAATTTTGCGATTTGTCTTAGCCTTAGATTTTATGATTAGATTATCCCTCCTCGTGTGATTGACACCTTAGGTACTACACGAACGACCCATGCATTTGCGTATTATCGAGGTTAATTAATTAAAACTTACACACATAGAAAAACCACGAGCATCAGATCACTTGATAATAATTGATACTTCCTTACCTTTACTGATGATTTTATAAGGAAAAATTAGGTGTACTTTTTGGAGAGGACATTTAAATTGTTTGATCATTTAAAATGTTTAAGGCTTATGTTGAACGTGAAATTGGTTACTTAATTAAAAATTTGAGAAATGGAAGGGGTGAATATACTTCCATAGAGTTCATTCAGTATTGTGAAAGTGCAACGAATACAATATGAAACAACTTATCGTTACACCCCTCAACAGAATGGAATCACAAAATGAAAGAATAAAAGTATAATGGAAATGGTGATGAGCATGTTGAAAACCAAAGTTATGCTAAATTATTTTTGGGCCGAAGCTATTTCATATGTTGTCTACTTGATAAATAACTCCCCAACTCAAGCTGTTAAGTCTATCACTCCTGCTTAAGCTTAGAGTGGTGTCAAACCGAGTGTTTTCTTTTGTTTTTGCCAAATCTTGAATGCTTTTGTTTTCAATCCAATAGCTCTATGGTTACTTAAATTTCAAGATAGCAAAGTAACTTCATCTAATCCAATTATAATTAATCACACGCCTATTTTGGTTAGGATATCAAATAAAGTGAGGAAAAACAATTATACTTTTAGGTTTAATAATCACGTTATGGATAATGAGGGTTTAAGAATGTTATCCAGGATTTTCCAAATGTTGATGTTTAAGGATACAAAATTTACATCTACCAAAGGAAGATTTAGCTGATAAAAGATAAACTCAATAAGCTTCACTTTGGAAATGCTTCTCAAACAATTACTGATACTAAGAAAAAAACTCTCAAGACTTAGGATATATTTAATCTAAACCCTAGTGAAAATAAGCTTAAATCATTAGAAAGGGAGGCTTTATGTTCTTATAATCAAGCAGTAGAAGCCAATTTTCTCTTCTTAAATAAAGATCCAAATTATTATAGCTTAAAGAAGGTGATATGTGCTTAAACCTCTTCTTTAAATCACTCTTAGTAAAGAAGAATAGGAGAGTTTATCTCACTTCTAACAATAGCACACTCCTCAATATAAAGGAGGAATTGAAGTTAGAAGCCTATAACTTACGAATAGTCTATTGTTATCTAATCTTTATTTCCCCCTTTACATGATATAATAAAGCAACATATTACCCTTTAAAAGGAACAATTTTTGATGGTACCTTTTAACGCTCTTGATGTTGAAAAGGCCCTCTTTATACTC
>JAOQMP010000005.1:26176180-26192187 GCA_027563575.1 Erythroxylum pedicellare
CGTGCAATTCTAGACAGATGTGCAATGTCACGATCGTGCATTGCTGATCGTCACAATCGTGTATTGCTGATCGTCACAATCGTGCAAAGTAGCTAGTGCACAATCATATACCATACACAATTATGCAAATTTTAGATTTTCCAAGATGTAAGATTTTTGTATTTATGGTGATTTTGGGCTATTTTTGTTACAAAAACAAGTGTGGAAACCCTAAAAAGAGCCATATGAGGATTAAGAAGTGTAAAAGGCAAAGAAAAACACAAAAGAGGCAGTTGTAAACACAAAAGAAGAGATCAAACAGGGAAAATTCCAGAAGAACTAAAGCTACAAAATTTTCTAGCCCAAAGACAAGAAAGAGAAAACATCTAGAACGTAAGCCCCTACTCTTTTCTTTCCTTTTCATTCCTTGTTATTGAATATTAATTACAAATAAATTGGGATGTATGTTGGATATGGATTGTTGAAATTCCTTTAGGGATTACTCTTAATTTGTTTTGTTAAACTTTTATATTCTTGATTTAATAAAATATTGTTTGTGGTGTTTATTGTTTTTATATTTGATAAGAATCGAGAGGTTAGGTTAAATCATTTGTGTTATGTTGTGCAGCAAAATCTAGTACCATAATAGACATATAAACATCAAATTAATAGGCAATTAAAAATAAATCTCAACTATTTGTTAGTTACCTATAGGATTGCTTTAAATCTAATTGGATAGTTAGGAAGAGTTTTGATAAATCGATAGGTCACAATTCAAATCTTATCTACTTTAATTGGGATTAATTGGTTAGATCATAAGAGGGTAATTATAGTAATTGGATATATATGGAGTCTAGTATAACTAAATTAAGAATGTGGAGTGAAATAAAACAAGGATAGAAGTAATTCCTAAGTTTTCATCATTAATTAATCAACAAATTTACTATTACTTGTTTAGTTACTCAATTATCAATGATATTTATTTTAGTTCATTTTCTCTTTGTATTATGAACTTGAGCAAACTATTATAAGAATTCCTAGGTGACTAATACAATTCTTTTGTGAATGATACTTTTTATACTATAAAATATAATTTGTATACTTGCAGTACAGATAATTTTAAATTAAAATTTAATAAAAATTTTGACATCTTTCCTTAAGATTAACAAGTTAGCATCTAGTATAGCTTGATTTAATTTGATTTAAGTATTTTAACACTTTCTTTATGTGATTGCAAGGGTATAAACACAAGAGCAACTAAAAGTTCCAGCAAACTCTTAGGCATACAAGTTTTCGACATCACCAAGTGGCAGAGGGAGATTCAAAAAGTAAGATTCTAAGAAGCTATAGAGATATCAATGAAAAAAGAAGGGAACCAAGGAGGATAGCAACAAACCCTCATAGACTTTATGGGGCTCGGCTTCAATGTTAATTAATAAGGTATCACAAGATTACTAGTGTAAATAAATACTTTTAATATTAAACCAGCTCTACTGAATATACTACAAACTAATATCTAATTTTCATAGTCAGGCTAATAAGGATCCTAATGCTTATTTAATCTATTTCTTAGAGATACGTGACATGTTTAAGCGTAAAGGGTTATCAGAGGATGGAGCTAAGATGGGGTTATTCACATTCAAGATTAAGATCAAGCCAAAGCATGGTTAAATTCTCTTAGCCCATAGAATATAATGATATAGGAGCAGTTGGTATGAACCATTTTGGCTAAGTACTTGCCCTTAAACCCTTTTATAATGGAGTAAATCCACCCACTAGAGGTATCATTATTACAGTAGCTAGATGTTCATTAATGAGGAAGTTAGTTAATGCTACATATGATTTGTTGGTGATATTGTCTATGGACTTCAAAGAGGAACGAATAACAATTACCTTTAGAGATCAGAAGGGAGTGCTTATTGTGGATTCAATAATGACATTACTAGCTTAAGTAGCAAACCTAACCAAGCAATTAGACAACCCAAAAGCCACTTCTTCTAGCCCAGTAAAAGTGATACAATATGGATATAAATTCTGCAATCAAGAAGGCTATGTTACATCTGATTGTTTTCTAGTGGACTGCAACAATATGGAGTAGCTAAACTTTATCGAAGCACAACTAGATCAACATGGTAATAATCCTTACTCAAATAATTATAATCCTAGTGAAAAAACTACCCAAATTTATCTTAGTCTAACAATACAGGAAACCAAATGAGAACATAAGGCCCACCAAGATTTTAACAATAGAAGCTTGGTTCATTAGAATCGAAGATAGACAAGTTAATAGAAGTGATAAATTCTAAGTTCAAAGCCAAAATGAGAACCAGAAGAGGATGGAAGCTAAATTTAACCAAATTGTTAACAATCATCCTTGTTTCATTTATAATTTGGAGGTTCAAGTGGGGCAATTACCAACCTCATTATATGCACAATGTATGGGGACTCTTTCAAGCAATACAAAGTCTAATATAAGGGTGTAACTGATATTACACTTTAAAGTGGAAAAGAGTTAGTAAAACCTACTGAGAAAAAAGCTAAGCCGTATATTAATGGATTCCAAGAGAGGAAGGAAGAGACAGAAGAGAAAAAAGAGAAGGTCCATATATCCCTCCTCCTCTATATGTGGAAAAGATCCCATTTCCAAAGAGGCTAAAGAAGAATCAATTTGATAGTCAATTTGTAAAGTTTTTAAAGAAGTTGAAGAAATTGCAAATTAACATATCCTTTGTGGAGGCTTTAGAGAATATGCCTAAGTACGAAATTTTTTCAAATGCATATTAACAAACAAGTGAACTGGGAGGACAATCAAACTATTTCCTTAATTAAGATTTATAGCTCTATAATTACCAACTAATGCCCTTAAAATTGAATGATCCAGTAAGTTTTACTATATCAAGTGTAGTTGGTAATTTAGAATTATATAAGTGTTTATGTGACTTAGGTGTAAGTATCAATCTTATGCCTTTTTAAAATTTTAAGGAAACTGGGACTAGGAAATGTGAAGCCAACATCTATGCTTATTTAGTTGGTGGATCAATTTATAAAGAAACCATTTGACATATTGGAGGATGTGTCAAAAAAAGTGGATAAGTTTATTATTCCTGTGGAATTTGTGACATTAGACTTTAAAGAGGATTAAAATTGTCCATTAATTTTTATTATATCTTTATGAATACAAGAAGAGCCTTGGTGGATATTTGTGAAGGCAAACTAATTCTTTAGATTGGTGATGAATAAGTTCAGTTTAATATAAGCAAGAAATTAAAGAATTTAAACAAGGGAAACTCTTACATAAAGATTGATATAGTTGATAAGTACGTAAAAGAGAAAGAGGAGAGTCACAAAGAAGATGGTGATGTTGAAGATGTGAAAGATGATAAAGAGCTAGATGAGGAGGAGTTAGGTGATTAATCAAAATAGGAATATTTAGTAAGGATGAAAGCACCTATGCTACCCTCCATTAATAAACCACCCATTCTAAAGTTAAAAACCAATAGGGAATAAGAAAAGAGAGTGGTGGAGAATTGGAGCCATAGGACGGAAAATTTTAGACGTAAGAAGCACAAGTCCTAATATGATGATGAATAGGACCTTAACGTTTTAAAAAGAATTTGGTTGAAAAATTAAATTGAAATGGTTAAGCTAATGACCTTAAATTTAGCATATTATGTTTTAGGTAGTTTTTGTAATTTTATGTGCATTTATTGCCTTATTTTATGATTTTTTAGTGATTTTGATTGATGGATGGTCATGGTATGAAGTGTGTCTAAGTCGCCTCTCTGATGACATAAAGTGTGTCCAAGTCCCTTCTCTAATGACATCAGCACCATAATCCTCATAAGCATTCTTGCCCTTATTTTGTATTTTTGTATTTTTTTGTTCAATTAGTTTTGTGTTTTGATTATGCTTTAGTTAAGTGTTGTTTCCATATTGAGGATGATTGGGTAGGCAAGATTTACAATTTCTTATCCCTCAATATACTACAAGTGCACAAGTCGTGTGTGTAGTATAAGATGTCAGTCCCTCAAGGAGCTAGTGAACTAATCAAATTCTAAATTATCTAAGCCGTAAAAAGATAATTAAAATAAAAACAAAAAATAAACAGAAAAGTAAACAATCGGATATGTATTGATTGAAAATGAAATCATAAAATTAACAAAAAAATCAAAACTGAGCACCACCAAATGTAAATTGGAATTCAAACAAGGGAGATTAACAAATTATAAAAAAGGGGATTTATCATATCATTAGTGCTAACTTAGTCACTTTTGAGATAATGTGGTGTTGGTCCTAGACTTTCGAAGGGAGGATTACTCTCTCTCAAATTATAATCTTTAAACCTTAAATTATAAACCTAATTGAATTATGGAATTTGTAATCTCTTAATTAACAAAAACCCACACATCCTATTAGATCTTAAGTCCTTTAAAGGACTATCAGGTCCTCACACGAGGTCTCTCTTCATATAAATTACCGATTTGATTATTTGCGTGATCTATTAGATTGTTTAACTCTCATTACCCAATCTAATAATTTTTTATTAGTTCACTCTCTCAATTTATTATCAAAGTATGCACATATAACAAATAATCACAACACCCATCATCATTAACAAGAAAAGCAATTAGATTAACAATAAATCCCTAAAAGAAATTAGAACATCCTTAACCTAAGATTCATCATCATGAATCCCATCTTATATATCAAATATATGAAATAAAAGATGGATAGAAAGAAAATAACTTGGAGGATTATAGGTTGAAGCACCTGAAGCTCCACCTTCTTCTCTCTTTTCCTTTTTTCCTTTTCCTTTTTTCCTTTTCCTTAGCTTTCTCTCGAAAGTGACAAATGGAGGCCTCCAATCTAGGTCATTTCCCTTCTTTTATGCAGTATTCTCTAATTAGGGCGAAAACTAGGTTTTTTTCCGAGCCTAAACGTGCAAAATAACCCTCAAAAACTTAAGTTTGGAAGGTTGGTGTATGTTGTCCTTAGGTAAGACACGATTGTGGCACTTAGGATTTTGCTTCTGTCATGATCATGGCTTGTCCATTTTGCTTCTATCACGATCTTGGCCTATCATGGACCTGGATCCTCTATCAAGCTTCCTCCAAATCTTCTCCGTTCTTCAATATCTGATCTCAAATACTAACAAACACATTAACGCACCTCAAATACACAAAATTAAAACTTAATAGTGTGCTCTAACCCATATAACATTCAAAACACAAATATCTAACCAATTAACAAAATTCTAAACCTATACATGCATGAATCAATTAATTAACCACTAAAAACATAACAAAATGCCTATTATAACATCATGCAACCTATAGCCATCACATCCCCGCGCTTGAACTTTTGCTTATCCTCAAGCAAAAAGAAAAAAAAAAACAAAACACAAACACACCAAACAACAACATACACTAATGCAATAATGGTACAATGGCGTTGAACTTCAGAAAACAAATTTAACTACAAACATAATCCTTCAAGTTGATTTAACCTATTAACTTATGAAATATGTGCTTAAGTACTTCAGACTAAATATATATTCTAATTACGACTTAATTTCAATTTCATTCTCTCTTATCCCTTGCATATATACATTGATAATTTGTTAGTCAAATGAAATTGCAACTATCCATAAGTGGCTTTTCATTAAAAATCAAGCTATGCAAAAAAATTGGTAGGATTTATTAAACAATACATTATTTTTGTTAATTTTCATTAACATAAACCTAACCTTTTGACGTGAAGGCAAACTTTTATGATGAATGTCCCCCAGTTACTTAACTAGGTCATATTTTTATTAAGCAGCTTAGTTGAAATGTCATTATAGCCTTTAGACGTGAAGGAAAAAAATTGTGATGAATGTCCCTTAGTTACTCAGCTACATCACATTCTTAACTAGTTACTAGCTCTACTCATAACCCCATTTGTTCAATAAAAGCTAGTGGAATAGTTATTTATTAAACAAAAATGCACTATATATAAAATTTCTTTCCTACCTCCTTTCTTTAACTAATCCTTCCCATGAAAAGATACTAATGACGCTACTTATTCTATTGACCTAAAATTATAAATAAATGTGTCAAATTCCTAAAGTGAAGGAACTAACATTATATCCTAATTAACATGCATATTTAACCAAAGCAACCTAGGACATTAATTTCATAAGCTAATAAATTTTAGTAACTAAAAGACTATGTTCAAAATTAAACCAATTTTGTTAGTCCTATCCATTGACACATTCACATGAGTCACATCATTTAAATCTAAACAAAACTGACATATAATGTGAAAAATTCACATTCAAAATAAAAACATATAATGCACATCACACAACCCTCCACACACTTGAATAACATATTGTCCTCAATGTAAGAAGGATAGATAACATACAGGGTGAGAATAAAATTTTTAAAAAAGACCAAAACATAAGAATAAAATAAAGATCGAAATGAAAATAGAACTAGTCATGGTGAATGAGGTGGCGATGGTGATGGTGTTGGAGGTGGAATCTCCATGCCTTTAGCAACGAAGCACTTGCATATGCCTCAAATGTTTCAGCATTGGCATTTGTATTCCTTATCTATCTCCATTCACACCTTGGCATTTTGTGAAACAGCCTTGTTAGTCTCTATAATGGCATTGAGCACCTTTTCACATCCACCAACCTCTTCCTTTCCAGATTCCTGACTAGTTGACTCCTCCTCTTTTTCTTGTGGTGGTACCACACTTGAACTAGCCTGTTGCACTGTAACATCCTGCTGGACCCTGTTTTCGGAGCCCAACTATCTTGAGTCATAAAGCGTGAGTAAAATACCCTATAGGGTTGAACCCTCACTTTTTTTCATCCATATTTTTGAAATCAACACCAAATTAAAAATGTGTTAGGAATCTATTGCTTCAAGAATCACTTTATTTGGAGTTCGGATGAAGAAGTTATGACTAAAAGAATCAACCATGATTCTATCCTCAATAATATTATACCTATCTTGGGACAATTAGCATAACTTTCACTAGAGATGTCGAATTAAGGTCTTCTTAGGACCGTTTCAAAGAAAACTTCGATAATATCTACAACTTTTATGAAGACCCCAAAGAGAGATGTTGCCATTTAGAGGGTCAAAAACATAAATTTCCGAAAGTGCAAAGTGTATATCCATTAAAAAGACATACATGTCTGCCTAATGGACATAAACGGGGTTGGGGGCCATTCCAAACCTGAGAAGTTCTATTTAACAGACTTAATGTCCATTAAATAGATATAGGCGATGCTGGCGGTCCTTACAGACCTAAGAAGGTCCGTTGAACGGACCTAAAGTCCGTCTAACGGACATAGGGGATACCCAAGCCCCTACAAAGCCTTCCCATGGTTCCTACATCCTCTATAACATTAGTTTCCCTCAAAATCCTATCAAATTCACCTCTCCTAGTGCAATATCACTTCATATATGTTCAAACTCCAACCTTGTTCCATTAAATCCCCTAATCTCTACTCATTTGATTCATCAAACACACTAATTCTCCTCATTTACCATAGCTGTCCTGTGTATACATCTTATGCAGCATCACCATTTATAATGCTCATATCTCTCAACTCCGATATCTAAAATTTACATACTTTATACTGTTGGAAAGCTAAGAGGATAAGCTATAACTTCTAGGAAAACAACTTTGTCTAATTTAGCCTAGCGTAATCCAGTTTTCTCCCTGAATTTAGTACAAAATTTTACCCCTATGGAAGACTTGAAATATGAAATGTACAACTACAAGAGAAATAAGCACATACATATTGGAAACTTCTTCAATTCTCAATTCATTTCTAAATCAAAATGAAGTTAATACATAGATTTAATTTCATATCAACATTACATCAAAGGTTTAACACAAGATACAAAATACATTGAATGCTCAATGTTTGATATTCTTATAAAGCTATCTACAAGTCTAGTCACTAACTTAGTACATAGATTTCTAGTTATCTTGGTGTTTTCGAATGCCTTGCAAGGATCAAAAATCTTCTCATTCTACACTTGAGTGGGAAAAATATTAGGTTGAGCTACACAACTCAGTGGCTAATATATTTATAGCCATTGGTAACAAGCTACATAATCAAACATATATGTGAATATTCATATATGCATACATGTCTTATCTTAATCTAGCAATGTAGTTTAACATTCACAATTCCAATTCACAACTCATAGTTCAATCCAGCATCATATAAAACATATTGGATGAAATTTATCATCAAAGCATAACATCATAACTTAACATATCAAAATGCAAATGCACAAACAAATGGCTCGAAGATTCCATGGAACAAAATGGAGAAATCAAAGTTTACACCGTGAATAAAACAGGTCCACTTTTCGAATCATGTATGCCACAAGCATGCAGTCGGAAGAAGGCTTTATGTCGACATGTATGTGACTACGAAACGGTTCCTGTCTTGCCCAAACAAAATCAAATCTCATGCTCAATTCAATCAATCACAAGTTCATATTCTCGTGTTTTTTCTTCTTTCCATTTAATCAGAATGCCATGATATAATTCCAAGGCATAGCATGATCATACTCACAATTCAATTTTATCAAAATGTCATACATCATAATGCATTTTTCACATCACAAGATTTCAAAACAAGCCATTTTAGCACACAATAAACATACCAGGCATTTTGTTAATATTACATAACAATTATAAATAAATTACCCACCTAATTGGCTTGCAAAATCTAAGCAAGCTTGCCTTTCCTCTTGCTCTTGGATTAGGCTTCCTTCATTTCCTAAATAAACCAATTTCCCATTCAATCCAATTTTTAATAAAAGTCATCAAGCTTAAAAATCACAAAAATGAAATAATTGTTAAATTGAGCTTAGCACTTACCCATGGTCTATCTAAGTTAAAAGACCAACACTTAGTTTAGAAACCCTAAAATCAAATGGGTTCCCTTAAATCATCTTCTTCCAACACAACACCCATTCTCTCTTTCTTCCCTTCATTCTCAACACAACCCATTTCTTTAATAAGCAAGAAGAAAGATGATTAACTTACTTTAACAAGATTGATTTCTCAACTTTCTCCACGATTTTCTCTCCTTCCTAGCTTCTCCCACGATTTTCTCTTCTTTCTCTACATTTTTTTCTCTCTTCTCTTAGCTTTTCACCATCCTCTCTCTTATTCTTCTAATTCAAGCCCCTTTTGTTCAGTCTTTCTTCCCATTTTGCCCCTCATTTAACTAGTCTTTCCTTATTTACCCCTCCTTCTTTCATTTAATTTGCTTTTGTTTACTAACTCTCTTAACGCATTAAACACCATATTAATTCTAACTTAATTATAACACTTCATTCTAGTTTCAAATTTCTAATTTCTATTGATACTTGCTAATTTAATGGACTAAAAAAATCCAACAAATAAATCGATAATAATTAAAAGAAAATTTCGGGGTCCAACACATCCCATTTCCATACTAAGGGTTAGAACCCTAGATTTATGTACTTTAGAAACAACAATGAGAGATTAGAAAAATGCGTTTCATACTCAGGCATAATGTTAGCATATACGCATATGAACTTGAATTTTGCACACATTAAGATGATTTGTTCATGCTCTCATTTAACTTTTTTTCGAGTATAAATGATTGTTTTAATATGATTATAAAATTTCTTAAAAATTGAGTTGGTGTGTATATGTAGTGATTTAGAATTTTTGGTAAAATTTGAGAATTTTCTGGAATTAAGTGTACTTTTGGACTAAAAAAAATGTCAAGTGGCGAGACAATTGATAAATAGTAGTAGAAATAAGTGTCAGATGGCAATAGAAATTTTGATGAATGAAATTAGGATATAATGACATAGGTCATTTAAAATTGGGAGTCAATTGGATTAGAATTGGGACACAAGTGGACTAGCTTATTAAAAGACCAAAAGAGGTCCATGATGTTACTTGCCACACCACTTGTTTTAACCCACGACACCCATATGAAAGACCATCTTTCATATTAGTCTTCTATTTTCCCTACTACTTGCTTTCTTCTTCTCTTCTTCTCTCACTCACGATATTCTCCCGACCCAACCATCAACGTTGAGCTTTGCTAACACCCTTCATCTAGCCACTCCAAATAATTACTTGTATTCACTTTGGTGATGAAAGCCCAACCTTTTCCTCCTTAAAATGAGATGATTGTGTGATGTGGGAGGCTAGGGTTTCTTGGAAACTCTTGAAGAAGCTTTGGGTAAATCAAGTAAGTAACATATTAATCTTCATGGCTTTATTGTATGAATTATGTTTTAATGAAAGTTAAGTGTTAAATGATCATAAAATAAGGATGGGTACATGCTAAAATGTGGGTAGATTCATTTCTTGCTTTTGTGTTTATGGTGATCAATATTTCATAAATTGTTGTTGAGATGATTTGAGTTTGAATGATCATTAAAGATGGTCTAGTAAAAAGTGCAGAAAAATTTGATAGATATGATGGGTTTTGTTTTCTGTTTTCTTATAGTATTATTGTGGATTTTTTGGGTGTTTTGGAGATGAACTAAAATGAGTATAAAGATAAATAAAGGGAGTAATGTGGTGTCTTAAAATGGGAAGAATTAAGGTGATAGTTAGAAGTGAAATGAAAGTGGAAATAAAGTTGAACATATGCAGAAAATTGAAGATGAATGTATATATGTATATGCTTTATTTTTAGTGTTTATGATCAATCATGGACTATAATTTGTTTATGGATGATATTGAGTTGAAATGGAGTTAAGAATGATGGGGAAATGATGAGTAATTAAACTAGAAATGATAGACCAAGCATAAGGTGTTGAATTTAGTAAGTAAAGAGTTAGAAATTTGGAAATAAGGATACAATTACATAGATTTTAGGGCAAGAGGCATAACTTTTGATGTGCATCTCTTATTGAGGTCATTTAAGTTTCCTTTCAAAGAGGACTTCAAGTCCTACAACTTCTATACAGACCCTGAGGAGAGATTTTGTTGTTTAAAAGACCAAAATTTCACATTTCTATATGTGACCCGTAAAGGTCCAGCCAGCGGACATGATATCCCTTCAAACGAACATGGGAAGAGTTGGAAAGCTAGAAAAGCAAAGAAGGTCCGCCCAATGGACATTCACTGTCTATTTGGACTTAATTTAGGCTTAAATTGAACCTAGAATAATGCTTGGGTTAAGTTATTAAATGTGTGTTATGTATGAAGTGATAATTGGGGTTATAATTTAGTGAATGACTTGTTGATATCAAAGTTATAAGTATAATGGGAATAAAGATGTTCATATGATTGTAGTTATGATGCAAAGGAGTTGAATAATATATATTAGTAAATGTGAATGAGAATTGGGTATTATGAGAGCATATAATGTTAGAAAAGAAATGATGAGAAATTGAATTATGATATTAAAATAACCAAGTGTTCTTAAGGTGTAAGCCTAAGAATAAGCTAGACACATGCAAAAGACAAGGATTGAATGGCGAACTTAGAATGATCATGCACAAATGAAGTGTAAACCGAAGTTCTAATATGAATTATGAAATGAGAATGAGCATAAGAAGTGAATTTAGGTAATATACCCGAGATTGTCATTGAGCTTGCATTATACACATCACATATACATATGTATGTAATTGAGTATTTATAAGATTGTGCAATTAATAATGTGTGTGCAATATGTGTATTGTCTAATGTTGATACAGGATAGAACGTCCGCATCTAGATGTTTCTAAATCTTGGAAGCAAATGCTAATTTGGAGCGTAATGTGAATCGATCTAGATGGTCTTGTTTTAAATGATTATTCTATTTAAATTCTGTTTTTAATGATTATGCGAATATGATTTTATTGATTCCGGACATTGAATGTTCGAGGCATTTGATTTATAAATAACATTGGAAGTGTTTATTGAATGTGAATTGGACTGACTATATGTTTTCTCAACTTAAATGTTGAATGTTGAACTAAGGTCCGATGACAAATGTGAATGAGATAGTGATACTTAATTTGAATGTGTAACATTGATCACATTTTATTGTTTGAATACATGTGATGTAATTCATACATGAATGCATGAATAGATAAAGGCTATTGTGACCGGAGTAGCCACCAAAAAAGAGTTTAAAGCTTAGAAAGTGATTAAGAGCTAAAGGCTCACTATATACAATGAGCCCTGTATCCCTAACAAATAAGGGGGGACTATTATTAATAAGCCCGGTATCCATAATAGATACGGGACAATTACAGGTACTCGGTCACAAAAATAATAAAAGAAAGTGAGTCTCATGAGCATTGCATATACATTTAATATGTATGTTTGAGTGATTGAAATGTGTTGTTGAATTATGTTGAATGAGAAATGTGAAAATTGTGAACAAAAGAGTTTTGTGATGTTACATCTTGATAAATAAAATGATGTAAATTATGTGATTATATAAATTGACGTGTTATGTGATTGGGTGAGCCATTGAGGATGGTCCACTCATTGAGTTCGCAAAACTCACCATAAAATTACAACATTATTTTTCAGTCTTAGAGAAGATATTTAGTTAGACAAATTGGAGTCCAATTACTGCATTCGAGAAAGAGATAGAGGTTGGGATTAGTTTGCATTTGCATATGTATTTCTTTATTTTTTGTATCAAATTGTGTATTCCACAATTATTGTACCTCGGGTATTTAAAAAATTCTATTTTGTAATGACTTTCCAAATTGGAAATGTTTGTAAATGATATTGATTAATGAGTGTAGTAACACCTGTGAATGAAAATTTTTGTGAATAAAGTGCCCCCGATTTGTTTATTGATTTTCCGTATATGCGTGTGATAATTTGAAAATTTTGTAATGAGTTTAATTGACTAATTGTTCTAGCATGCCACCCTCATAGAATATGTTCTCAAATACCGTCGGTATGTTTAGGGATATGCCCTATGGCAGTAGGGTGCTACAATTTGGTATCAGAGCCCAAATTTAGTATCTTACATGGGTGTTTTTCAAAATATGTGTCAAGGTACATGCATTTTAGACATGTCACAATAGGCAGTAGCAACTGATCCCCAATCTGAGTTGTATTTACATAAGTCACATGCATGAACATTTGTTAAGAGTTTGAGCTAATAGAAATAATGAGAAGAATGATGATCTGTTATAATGTGAGAAAATGAAAGTTTATGGATATTTAAAAATGCGAAATAATATATGTTTAGATATGACAGATAAAGATTCAAAATATTTGTATTGGTGGACGTATTATTGAATATGGCATCAATATTGTACTGTGGTGATATATCCTTAAATGTGATATAGATGTGAATGCATTATTGTGGATTGTTTAAGGAAAAGAGAGATATAAGTAGAAATGATGAGATTAAAGTATACAAGCGTAATGGAATGAAAGCAAAAATTTATTTTGACCTTAAGAAGATGAACTTGAAACTGAAATGGTTATTGATTAATGTAACAAGAGTTATGATCCACCATAAGAATATATTAGTGGAATTGAGATTAGAATGTCATGACGATTATGCATCTATAATTTTGAATTGATTGCGAACATATATATATAAGATGAAATAAATGATGATAGGAAGAGGAGATAAATGAGAATGAGATAAGAACAAAAAGCCCCCAAGGTTAAGTTGGTTTGTGCATATCTGATAATGTGATTACTTTAACAAGTGATGTTATTAGCACATATATGTTATATGTTTGAAGATGATATAGGAAGTGATCTGTGAATTATTAAATGCTCATCAGTCTTAGCCCCCACAGTTAAACTGATAAGATGACTCAGAGTAGCGCATGAAAGCGTTTATAATGATCAATTGGGGATAGATTGAGAGTGTAAATGATGTTACTTTGTGCGATAAATTTGAGTAAAAGGAAGGAAAAAGAAGTAAGACACGATCGTGGCATAGTTCCCACGATTGTGGCTGAGATTATTTGGTTTTGTCACAATCGTGAAAAGATCCACCATGATCATGAAAAGATCCACCACGATCATGGTGGGCATAAAGATAGAAATGTTGTTTAGAATTAATTGAAATCCAGGTATCATTAGCGAAAGATATTAATTGGTGAATTGTCATAAATACATCTCTAGATAAGATGTAATGATCTTGATGGAACACACCAAAGTATAAGAGTAAATGAATATGTTTACTATTCCACTAAGTTTTGTTATAAGGAATATACTAATCGTGTAAGATATGATAGAAATTACTCTTATTAAGAGATCATAAATAGTTGGAATTCATCTATTTGAGGTATTAAAAAATGGATGATAAGTAATGATGAAAATAGTTGATTGATAACGATTTTATGCACAATATAGATGAAGTAGCAAGAAACCTTTTTTTGAAGAAGAATTTCACTAAATTAGCTTAAGTAGACCAGATGGTCTACTTTTTATAATGAACGATCCTGGAACAAATCAAAAGTGAATATTGGATTCCCATTTCCAACAGAGACTCTAGCATAAGAGGTTGAATATGCTATAGAGAGTACATGTATCTTGTTCATGAAAGGTAACCCATTTACATTAGTAGGTTCATGAAATTGGGATGATATTATTGCTATTGGTGAAGGAACTTAGGTCCACCTTATATTCTATGCAAATATCTTTAGAGATACAAATTAGATTTGATGAATGTGTTACCAACACAGGAAGTTAAGATTGCAAATAAATTGAAATGTGTGAAGAAACTAGTATGAATGAATAGACATTAGAATAAGTCAATGTGAAATCAAAGGAAATCGAATGAATGGATACAATCATTTGAGAAAAGAATTCAATTACGGAACTAAAAATAACATGAGATAATATTACCTCATTGAGGAATTAGTTACTTAAGGAATTACGAGAACTAATCATGGGGAAATAGAGTTTTGGCAATATTTATTGGAGTTAAAAAATGTCCTTAAGTGTATTATGTTATTGAAGAATAAAGTGCCCTAATTTTTTCTTAGATCAATTAGTGACTATGATTATAGATGATATATTGAATGTATTCAAAAAGTTGAGAAGAATGTTTTGAATAGTTGAAGTAAATCTTACATATCATGAAGGTAGAAACAATTATATGCCAAGGTCAATAAGAGTGAATTTTAGCTTGATCAAATACAATGTTAGGTTGTATAGTATTTGAACATGGCATATTAGGAGACGCAAAGAAAGTAGAGGTAATGATGAAGTGAGAAACTCCAAGGAATATATAAGAGATTTGGAGTTTTCTAGAACTAGTTGTATATTAGATACTATCAGAGACTATTAAGGAGTTTTTACTAATCTTAGCCGTTTGATAAAAATGTTTGAGGAAAAACTTGTAAATTGTATGGACTAATGAATGTAAAATGAAATTTGAGGAATTAAAACACTGATTGATTACAACTCTGATGTTAATTGTATCATTTAGATTTAGAAATTTTGTAATATATAATGATGTTAGAT
Organism: Erythroxylum pedicellare; assembly: GCA_027563575.1. Taxonomy (NCBI): domain Eukaryota; kingdom Viridiplantae; phylum Streptophyta; class Magnoliopsida; order Malpighiales; family Erythroxylaceae; genus Erythroxylum; species Erythroxylum pedicellare. Next base: position 26,191,622 of record JAOQMP010000005.1, read on the forward strand.
GCAATCTATTGCAGCATAATAACGTGAATTTGTATCCATAGAGATAATTAAAGTCCCATAAGTTGATTATTTGATACATGATTTAGAACTTGCTGCAATAGTAATTGTTTTAAAAGCTTGGAGATATTATATGTATAGAGAAACGTTTTTGGATATATATAAATATACAGATCATTTAAGTTTGAGGTAATTATTGAGTTTGAAAGGATTGAATATAAGACTAAGACAATGGATATAATTAATGAAAGATTATAATTGTACATCCTGGTAAAGCTAGTGTCTATATAATGCATTGAACAGAAAATTCAATATCAAAATAGCACAAATTCAGATATTGAGGTTAACAAACCTAGTGCAATAAAGAGTATAGAATGTTGAGTTGAAATTGGGGCAAAATGAAGTATTATTAGCTACATTGAAAATTTAAGATCAGTTTCACCTGAAAAGATTAGCAAAGCCCAAATTGAGGATTCATAATTTGTGAATCTTACAGAGAAATTGAAAATGAATCCGAATTTTGAGTTTGAATTGGAAAATGATACTTTGTGATTGAAATAAGAAGTATG
>JAOQMP010000005.1:26207660-26227151 GCA_027563575.1 Erythroxylum pedicellare
AAACCACTACTTTCTAAGAACAAAAAGGAATTGTAGTTATTGATTAAATGACGGAGATGCAAGCTAAAATTAACAACCTAACTCGATAGTTCAATAACATTAAGGCTTCATCCTCATATCCAATAAAAGTCATGCAACTTAAGTGTGAACTCTATGAACAAATGGACTATGATACGGTGGAATGTTCCTTGATGAAGGAAAGTGATCCAAAGCAAGTGAATTATATGGGAGCTCAATATGGACAAGGATGGGAAACAATCCTTACTCTAGGACTTACAATCGTAGGTGGAAGAATCATCCTAACTTCTCTTGGACGAATAATGTTGGAAGACAGTTCAAACCTTTAGGACAACTAGGCTTCTAACAAGATAAATTAAGTTCAATGGAATCCAAGTTTGGAAAATTTTTACAAAAGCTTGGAACCCTAAACAATTCATAAAAGAGTTTAGAGGGCAGGTTCAAACAAGTAACAAAGAACCAGACATCTTTAATCCACAATTTAGAGGTCTAAGTAAATTAATTATCAAACATTTTCTCTACGGGAATTACAGAATTCTTCCTAACACTTTAGGAACAAAATCGAGGGAGCAATTAAAAGTTGTTACACTTAAAAGTGGCAAGTAACTTGAAGTACCCATAAAGGCAATAGAGGAGCCTGTACCTCCTGTTGAGAAAGATTAAGAAAAAGAGAAAAAAGTGAATATAAGAAAATACCCTCCTTTTGTCTCTCCTCCACCATATCCACCCAAGATTCCTTCCTTCAACGATTTCAAAAGAAGAAGCTACATACACAATTTGTAAAATTCATTGAGAAATTGAAGACGTTACAGATAAATCTCTCATTTGTAGAGGTTTTGGAACATATGCCTAAATACACGAAATTTTTGAAGGATATATTATCAAAGAAGCATACTTGGGAAGATAATAAATTGGTAGCTCTAACTAGCACCTGCAATTCCTTAGTCACCTATCAAATGCCATCTAAATTGAAAGATTCAGGGAGTTTCACAATATCCTGTGTGGTTGGTGAATTTGAATTCACAAAGTTATTGTGAGACTTAGGTGTATGTATTAATCTTATGCCTTTGTCAATATTCAAGAAGTTGGGGATGGGTGAGGTCAAACTAACATCTTTGTTAATTCAGTTGGCTGATCAATCTATTAAAAGACCATTTGGAATAGTGGAAGACGTTTTAATGCAAGTCGTAAAGTTCGTTATTCCTGTAGATTTTGTGGTTTTTGATTTTTAAGAAGATAAGAACTGTCCACTGATCCATGGATGATCATTTATAAATATAAGGAAAGCAACAATTGATGTTCATAAAGGAAATTAACAATTTGAATAGACAAAGATCATATCAAATTTAATATAAATAAGGCTTTAAAGAACCTAACAACAAGCAATGCATGCTTGAAGGTTGAAATTATAGATCAAGATTTGCAAGAACAAGTTGAGAACTGCATCGCTGAAGTACAATCAGTGGAAGTGGAGACAAACAATGGATATCAAAATTTTGACTCTAAAAGAGACGATGAAATGGAGGAGTTAGATGTTTAAATGCATCAATATAAATTGGTTCAAACTGAAGCACCCACGTCCACCTTCTACAGAAAACTACCCATATTAGAGCTTAAGCCTTCACCTGCACCTCTCAAATATACCTTTTTAACGTTACTGATAATCATTTCCAATTAATTGAACGAGAAACAAGAAAGTAAGATGGTAGAAATTGTTAGAAAGTGGATGAAAGCCATCTGATGACAGATTGTTGGTATTCAAGGTATAAGCCCAAATGTTTGTATGCACCGAATAAACCTAAAGGAATGATATAGAACGAAGAGGGAGCGTCAACGAATGTTGAACCCTAACATGAAGGAGGTGGTCAAGAAGGAGATAATCAAACTCTTAAATGTAGGGATAATTTATCCCATCTCTGATAGTGAATGGGTTAATCTAGTACAATGTGCACCTAAGAAGGGTGGAATAACGGTAATAGAAAGTGATAGTGAAGTAATTTCAACAAGAATGATCACAGGATGGAGAGTATGCATGGATTTTCCTCTCCCATTTATAAACTGGATGATAGAAAGGGTAGCTGGTCATTCGTTTTATTGCTTCCTAGATAGATATTAGGGATATAATCAGATCTTAACTACCCTAATGGTCAAGAAAATATAAAATTCACCTATTCTTATGGTATCTTCGCATATAAACTGATGCCTTTTGGGCTATACAATGGCCCGATTACATTTCAAAGATGTATGATGCCTATCTTCTCCAATATGATAGAAGATATAATGGAGGTGTTCATGGATGATTTATCAATTTTTGTAGATTCGTTTAAAATGTGTTTAACTAAGTTAGACAGAGTTCTTCAAAGATGTGAAGAGTCACACTTGGTGTTGAATTAGGAGAAACGTCATTTTATGGTACAAGAGGGGATAATGCTAGGGCATAAAATTTCACACCAAGGATTTGAGGCCGACAAAGCAAAAATAGAAGTGATAGAGAAACTTCCACCACCATACAATGTAAAAGATGTATGAGGATTATTAGGTCATATAGGATTTTACCATCGATTCATCAAAGACTTTTCGCAAATCACAAGACCTTTAACAAATCTTTTAGTCAAGGATGTGCCCTTCTTGTTTGATGACAAGTGTGTTTCTGCATTCAACAAATTAAAGGATGCATTAATATTAGCACCAACTTTATCACCACTGGACTGGTCACTTCCATTTAAAGATATGTTTGGTGCAAGCAACCAAGCCACAAGTTATGTATTGGGTTAAAGGAAAGATAAAAGGTTGCATGCAATCTATTATACTAGTAAAACCCTTGCGGGACCTCAACTGAATTACACCACTATAAAGAAGGAATTACTTGTAGTAATGTACGTGTGTAATAAGTTTTGACAATACCTTTTAGGGTCAAAGGTAATCATATTCTTTGATCACTCGAAGTTAAAATGCCTTTTCAACAAAAAAGATGCAAAACCAAGGCTCATTCAATGGGTGTTACTTTTATAGGAATTTGATATAGAGGTGACAGATAAAAAGGGAGTAGAAAATATGGTAGCAGACCATTTATCCAAACTATAAGCAGGGGAATACAAGCTAAGCAACTATATTAATAAAAATTTTCCTGATGAAACTCTGATGTACTTAAAAGTTTGACTATGCCATGGTGTGCAAATTATGTTGCCAGTAGTAAACTTCCTTCAGATTTATCTTACCAACAAAGAATGAGATTCTTCCATAATTGTAACCGATATATATAGGATGAGCCAATTTTATATAGAGCATGCATTGGGTTAATGCGACGATGTGTTCCAAAAGAAGAAATTTTGGACATCTTAAAGCAATGTCATAAAGGTCAGTATGATGGACATTATGGAGCTAACAAAATAGTGGCTTGGATACTCGAGAGTAAATTTTATTGGCCATAATTTTTTAAGGATGCTCAGACTTTCATATAACAATGTGATCGATGCTAGAGAATAGGTAACATCTCTGAAAGAGATTAGATGCCTTTATCCAACATTTTAAAAGTGGAATTCTTCGATGTATTAGGCATCGACTTTATAGGTCCTTTCCCATATTCAATGGGAAACATGTACATTCTAATAGGGGTGGATTATGTTTTGTGTTAGGCTGAAGCAGTGGCATCTCCAACGAATGATGGAAAAGCGATGCAAAAGTTCATCAAATGGTTATTCAATCAATTTAGAGTGCCACGTATGATAATAAGTGATGGAGGTATATATTTCTGCAATAGATCTTTTGATGTCCTCTTAAAAAGATATGGAGTGTACCACTTTGTTTCTACACCTTATCATCCACAGACTAGTGGCTAAATGGAACTTCTATTAACCGTCTTTTTGAAAATTCGTTTCTATTCTCGGTTGCTTTATGGGCTTATAGAACTTCTTTTAAAACACCTATCAGAATAACTCCTTATAAACTCATGCACAAAAAAGCTTGTCATTTGCCAATTGAACTAGAACATAAGGCACACTAGGCAATAAAAAAGTTAAATTTTGATTGGAAGCAAGTAGGCAAAAAGTAACTTTTTCAACTGGACGAACCTGAGGAGTTTCATTATAATGTGTACAAAAATGTGAAACTCTACAAAGAAAAAGTAAAGAAATGGAACGATTCTTATCTTAAACAAAAGGAACTCAAAGTAAGAGAAGTAGTTCTACTATATAACTTAAGGTTGAAGCGGTTCCCAGGAAAGTTAAAATCTCGATGGAGTGGACCTTTTACGGTCATTCGAGTTTTTGATCATGGTGCCTTTAAATTGAAAATTCTAACTAGGAAACTTTCAAGGTCAATGGGCATCGTTGCAAGCTATATCTCGGAGGAGCAATTCCCAAGGATAAGGAAGTGATTTCCTTCTATTCGAACAATTAAGACACCTCTATAGATATAAAGTCAAGCTAATGATCATAAATTAGCATGTTTAGTAGTCGATTTAAATTGTTAGGCTTAGTTAGCATTGTTTTAAACTTTCAATAAAACTTTAGTAATTTGAATTGATCTAAGATCACTTCTTCTCACTTTCTTTAAGCAATTCTGAGATAAGACGACAAGCTCAAGGAGTTCAACTACCACCTCCAACTCCATCCCTGCTGCCATCACCATGAAGCTTTGCTCTAAACCTTTTCTTTTTAAAATTAGTCTTTACTTTATTTTGTTTTTACTTTAATTTATGTTTCTCTCCTTTCCATATGTGTTTGTTTATCTCCTTCTCACATTGAGGACAATGTGTTATTCAAGTATGGGAAGGGTTATGTGTTTCGCTTTAAATGTGAATTTTGCATATTAAATGATAGATGTTAAGTTACATTTTATGAAGCGTGTGAATGTGTCAATGGCTTAGATGGATTGGAATTGATTTAATTTTAAACATAGTCTATTAGGTTGTTAAGAATCATTAGCTTGCAAAATTAGTGAATTTGTTCTTTAGATAAATATACAACTTAGTTAGGATTTAGTGTTAATTTATAACCCTCTAAACTGCCTCATTTATTTATAATTTGAGGTCTTTTGACTTAAATAGCTTTGCTTTTTTAAAAAAAAATGGGTAGCTAAAACAACAAAGTAGGCAAAAAAAATTTACGTTTCTTAATTTTGAATAAATTACTATTCTGTTGGCCTTCAGGTTATAAATAGAGCTAGTAGCCAATTGAGAACTCGATGTAGTTGAGTAACCAAATCGACACGCATCATAAATGTGTTTCTATGTATCAAAAGGCTATAATGACGTTTCAACTAAGCAGCTTCACAAAAAATGACTTAGTCGAGTAACTAGATCGACTTTCATCACTAATGTTTGCCTTTGAGTAAAAGACTAGGTCCATACAGTTACAGAGTTTAAATGACCAAAGAATTATGAATGTGTATATGCTATTGAAAAAGGTAAATAATTTAAGCTATTGAAAAATGTAAATAATTTAACACTTGGATCTGGATTAATATGTATATTTAGTTCAAAGCCCCTAGATGCAGATTTTGTTTGTTAATGATTTGAAATGACTTAAATGATTATGTTCTAAAGTTAAATTTAATTCATAAAGTTGAAGTCATTGTCTCAATACTACATTGTGTGTATTGTGATTTTGTGTGTTTGTTATTTTGTTTGCTTAAGTATAAGCAACCGTTTAATTGTGGGGATGTTGATAAGAGTAAATTGCATCATGTTTTAGGGCTTAGTTTGATATGTATTTAATTGATAATTCAATCGTTTAGCATGTGTCTAGGTTAAAATTGTGTTAGTTTGTTAATTATTTATGTTGTAAGTGTTTTATGGGTTAGTATAAGTCTTTAAACTTAATTACTATGTTTTTTAGGTACCATGATGTGTTTGTTAGTGTTTCAGGGTTAACATTGAGGAACAGAGAAGTTTTGGAGACACTTGGGCTGAAACAACGGCCCATAATTGTGGCACAACAAGGCACGATCGTGATAGAAGCACTAGAGTTAGGCCACGATTGTGAAAGAAGCCCAAGACATGGCCTACGATCGTGCCTACGATGGGTACATGCACAGTCACTCAAAAATTTTAAGTTTCAATGGATTTTTCGGACCTTTTGGACCTCGAAAAACTAGGGTTGCTCTTAACACAAAAGGTATTTAAAGATTAAGACAAAGAGGTAGAGGGAGCCTTTGCATTAGCCACTTTTAAAGAAACCCTAGAGAGAATTATCGAGAGATAGAGAAAGAGAAGAAGGAACAGAGAAGAGGAGAAGAAGCTTACTCGTCTTACTTTCCGTATCAGGAGTTTCCTGACATCACTACCTCTTGTCGTCCATTCAATTCGTATTTCCTATTATTTTCATTTTTATTATTGTATAGAATTGAAATAACAATTGATGATAGGATTTTTAGATGTTGATGATGTTCTAAACTCACCTTCGAGGTTTTATCTTTGATTTAATGAAATCTAATTATTTATGAATTATTTGGATTTATTGTGAGTTAATTGTAGACATGCATAATTCGATAATAAACTGAGAAGGTGAATAGAATGAAAATAATTAAATTGGGCTAAACATGATTAGGTGATTTAATAGAACAAGATTTAAATCAAATCGGTAAATTGTGCGAAGAGAGATCTTGCATAGGTTTCCAATAGTTTATTAGACAACCTCATATCTAATTATGGTTTTCGATAAGTTGTTAATTGAGAAATTTCAATTTCTATAATCTGATTAGGGTTTATAATTTAGAGTTAGTGGTTATAACTCGAGGAGAGTAATCAATCCCTGGATCGTTTATAACCAATAATTCGGTAGTTTAGGTTAGCGTTAAAGATAGGTAAAATTCTCTTTCTCTCAATTTTCAATTCTTTTAGGTTGATTCTTGAGTGTGTGTTGCAACTGCTAAATTCTTAATATTTTCATGATTGATTCTTGAATTTATTTGATTAATTGAATTGAATTGAATTGAATTCTTGTTTTAGTTTCGTTATGTTTTGAATTTCTATTATTTGTTTTGGCCTTAGATTTTAGGATTGGATTATCCCTCCTTATGGGATCGACACCTTAGGTACTACGTAAACGAACTGTGCACTTGTGGATTATTCAGGTCAATTAATTAAAACTTAAACAGATTATAACATCTCGTTTCCATACTAAAGGTTAGAACCCTAGATTTCTGTAATTGAGAAATAGCAATGAGGGATTAGAAATATGCATTTCATACTCATACATAATATTAGCATACACATATGTGAATTTGATTATTGCACACGTGTTAAAAGTTGATTTGCAAAGTATATTTATTTACTCAAAATTTTTAGTGAAAATTTGAGAATTTTCTAAAATTAAGGGTATTTTTGGACTAGGAAAAATATCAAGGGGTAAAACAATTGATGAATAGTGGTAGAAATAAATGTCAAATTGCAGTAGAAATTTTAATATGTGATAGTAAGATTTAATGACTTGTGTCATTGAAAATTAGGAGAGAATTGGAGACAAATGGACTAGTTAATAAAAGATCAATAAGAGACCTTAAGAGAGTGACATGTGGCAAGTGACGAATTTACTAAATGAAAGACCAAATTTTGGGTCTTTCACTTGTTAAACATGACATATGCTTCTCTCATCTCCATTTTCTTCATTTTCTTCATCTTCCTCTCCTTCTCACGAAACTCTCTCCTCTAAGCATCAAAGTTGAATCTTCCTATCAATAGCTACTTAAATGTTGAATGTCGGAATAAGGTCCGATGATATGTGAAAGTGACTGATTGATCATATGATTGATTGAGAATATAAAAATGTGATGGATTTTATTACTTGAATTTATGAAACATAAAGGCTATTGTGACCGGAGTAGCCACTGAAAAAGAGCTTAAATCTTAGACTGTGATCAGAGCCACAGGCTTATTTGTGAATGTACTCGGTATCCACTAAGGGATATGGGACATTATCTGATATAGCTCAGTATCCACGAAGAGATATGGGTTAGATAAAAAGGAACTCAGTCACAACAATAATAATTGAAAGTGAGTCTCATGTGCATTGCATATAAAATCAATATGTACGTTTTAATAGTTTGAATGCTTTCTGAATGTGAATTATGCTTAAGTGAATGTGCAACATATGTGACTCAATATGATAAATTGATGAACTGTATGTGTTTTGTGATTGAGTGAGCCATCGAGGATGGTTACTCACTGAGTTTGCAAATACTCACCCAAAAATTGTAATATTTTTCAGGCTGAGAGAAGATCTCCAATTACACAAATTGGAGTCTAGCCACTGCATTTGAGTAAGAAATAGAGGTCAGGATCAATCGTATTTCATTGTTTTGTCTCAAATTGTGTACTCATAAATTTTGTACAATATGTATTTGAATGATTTTGCAATGTAAAGGAATTATGACTAAAATTTTTTGTATCTAAATTGGGCCCAAGTGACTAGAGAAATTATGATGAGTTGTGTAACATTATGTTTGAAAATGTTTATGAATAAAACTGGCTGAAATTTGATTATTGATTTCCGGGTATGCATGCATTGTTGTTGTTTTTTTAAATAATGAGTTCGACTATTTGAATGTTTTAGCATGCCACACTTATGAGGTACGTACCCAGTTATCACTCAAGATGTCGGGTATGTGTTTTGCGAGTGGGATGCTACGCACATCAAACAACCCGATCAAGTTTTTAGGGCATAATCATGAGCCATATCTGAGCCTTTTGTCACGATCGTGGGCCATGTCTTGGGCTTCTACCATGATCTTGGGCTAACTTTAGTGCTTCTGTCACAATTATGACCTGTTGTGCCACAATTGTGGGTTGTTATTTCGGCTCGAGTGTCTCTAAAACTCCTCCGTTCTTTGATGTTGACCCTAAAATACTAACAAACACATCGAAGTACCTTAAAAACATAATAATTAAGCTCAAATACTTGTACTAATCCATAAAACACTTAAAACATAAATAATTAACAAACTAACGCAAACCTAAACATATATTAAACGATTGAATTAATAATTAAATACATATCAAACTAAGCCTTAAAACACGATGCAATTTACACTTATCATTAATCATTCCTATTGGATATCTAGGGTCAAGTATCATTAAATCAAGAAGGTTAAGTGAAACAAAATAAGGATAAAAGTAATTCTTAAGTTTTCATCATTGATTAATCAACAAATTTACTACTGCTTATTCAATTATTTACTACTGCTTATTCAAAGTGTTACAATAATTGTTTGGTGACTAATACAATTCTTATGAAAATGATAATTTTAATACTGTAAGATATGATCTGTACATTTACAATATAGATAAGTTTAAATTAAACTTTAACAAGTTTTTAACGTCTTTACGAGGGACTAAAAAGTTAACATCACCTCTACCTAGCTCTCACTCCATCATTTATATGTAAAAGAAATTTTCTCCGAGCAGCTCGAATTTTTCTCTACCATTGAGCATGTGGTTGCTCTACTTTTATCTTCTGAGAAGTGTTGGTAAACAATGCTCGTAAATAGTAAATATGATTGGTGCTCAATTAGCTTTGTATCTAAGACAATTTCTTGGTCTAATGGATGATATATATGATTTTATGCCCATTATAACTTTGAAACAATCTTCGCTGCTCCTTAGACTTAGTCATCTTTAGGCTTGAATTAGTGTTTACATGTGGCTATCCTGAACAATAACAAAGAGAATACTAGTGGTATAAGGAAGACATGGGTGCAAGTTACTGGAGATAAAAAGCTAGAAGCTAAACTTAGCAATTTCCACCCATCAAATGTGATGAAAAGTTTATTATATCGCCTCCCATTGAAATTTTGAAAACTAGTGCACTGAAATGAAATTCTACATTGATTGGATATTTTCTTGACAAAAGCGTTGCTTATTTTGTCTTGAAGTGTTGAGCACAAACACATTAGAAAACACATGGTTTTGTCAACATATTGGTAAACAATGATGACACTTTTTTCTTTAAATTCTCTTATAAAGAAGCTTCTATAAGAGTATTTGAAGAGGGACCTTGGCATGTGTAGAAGAAGCCAATGTTGTTATAGCTTTGGAGACTTGGATTCAAAATTGATGAAATTAATAAGGAAAATATACAAATTTGGTTGTGTATACATGGAGTACCATTAGATTATTGGACCATAAGTGGATTAAGTTATCTTGCTTGCTTCATTGGCAAACTAATTTAAGTGGACCAAGCCACTATAGAGATATCCAGAATTAATTTTTGTAATTTATGTATTCTAGTGAATTATATGACTTCTTTTCCAAACAAATGTTCTAATTATAAGGTTAGATGAAAACCTTGAGATGGTTGGAGATAATCTCAAAATAACCTATGCTTGTAAACCCAATCAACTTAATGTTAGAAAAGGATGGAGACCCATAGGTAGACATTTCAATAATGGATTTGCATAGGAGCTTAATGAAATTAAAGAAAGAAGTAGGAAAGCAATGTTCAAATAGCTAAAATAAATTCCATTAGCTTGAAAGGTAAATGTCACAACACTGTGGCTAATCTTGGATCTGGTGAAAAGCATTTGTTGGAAGAATGTATAGAGAATGAAAATGTTTATGAAACCCCATTACCTAAAAAAGCATTGCAGTAATAAAGAAGAGTAGAAATAGAGATGAACAGGTAGCTACATTCATTAATAGTGCAAAGGAGTTTCAACATATATCAAGGAAAAAATTTAGCAGAAGGAAGAAACCTCTAACTTTAAAGTCCAAAACATGAAATCCATTACATGGAATATAAGTGGAGCTAGTGCTCCTTCCAAGAAACTTTTGTCCAAGAACCTTATCTTGGAGCATAAACTAGACATATTTTGCTTGTTGGAATCAAGAATAAAAGATGGCAAATGTAATATGTTGGATATACTATCTTTCAACTAGAGACAAGTCCCAAACCATCCTCATTATCATACTAGGAGGATCCTGTTATACTTTAATCATCAAATTGTAAATGTGACAATCTTGGGAATGTCTGATCAAGCTATACATTGTGATATATTATACAACATGATAATTAAAACTGGTGTAATCTCCTTTGCTCATGCACATAACAATATATTTCAAAGGAACCAATTAATAAGAGGTTTCTATAGTAATTAGAAACCATAGCTATTGACTAAATATTTCAATACTATCCTAAATTTTGAAGAAGATGAGGGTGTACATGCTTTGAAACATACTTATTCAAAGTTCAGATAAAACATTAAAGATATTTAGTTGTTTGATATATCTAAGGTCAATACTTCTTCACATGAATTAATAATCAGTGTGAAAGCAGTTTCATTACGAAAAAACTAGATAGATGTATGGAAAATCTAGAATGGATTCAGCATTCTATAGTTCGTCCTCAATTTTCATAACAAACAGTCTTTTTGTCAATATGCTTTGTGCATATTCAAACACAAGCTATAAGTATCGTAACATCTTTTAGATTCAATAATTTAGTAACCTATTTAACAGGGATTGATGAAATCATTTAGAAAGCTGTCTCCACTAAAGTTTAGGGAACCAAGCAGTTTGTTTACATAACAAAAATGAAACTCATCATAATGTCCCTAAAGCAGTTGTATAAGGAGAATATTGGAAACAATCATCATTTGTTAACAATTTCCAAAAAGGAACTTAGAATTATACAAGATGAGATATATAGAAATCTTGAGTCTAGTGAACTTCAATAGAATGAGCAGATTGCAATGTGTAACCTATCAAAAGCCTTATTATATGATCATCCTATGATCAAGGAAAGATCAAGAGTGTTGTGTCTTAAAGAGGGTGATACAGAAATTCCACTTTCTATCATAGATCTATGTTAACAAGAAAATAATCCAATAAAATTGTTAGTGTTATTAAAGATAACTAAATTATATCAGAACAACATAGTAATTTGAAGAAGCTTCTAATTACTTCAATTCAATCATGAATTCACCAGCTAATTCTAACTACATAGTTGAACTACATAAGAAGATCATGTTGGAAACCATAACTTTTGAAGATGTTGAATCATTGTCTAAGCCTATCACTAGTAAGGAGATTGATGAAGTGGTAAAGTCAATCAATCCACACAAAGCACCAGGTCCAGGTGATTTTAATATGATGTTCTTTAACAAAATTTGGCATTTAACTAAGATTATGGTTTATAAAGCTGTTCTCGAATTATTTAATTATAGGAAATTACTCAAGGAGATTAATAGAAACTTCATAACTCTAATTCCAAAAAGGGGAGAGATGAAGCACTTCAGTGACTACAGACCAATTTCTTGTTCCAATTCCATTAATAAAATCGTCTTCATGGTTATAGTTAATATATTAAAAAGGATTTTGACTAAGTATGTGGATGAAACACAAAGGGCATTTATACCTAGCAGATTAATATATGACAACATTCTTTCGATGCAGGAGTTTATTAAATGTTACTATAGCAGAAAGGGGGTAGAAATTGCATCTTGAAGGTTGATTTAAGGAAAGCCTATGACACTTTGGAGTGGAAATTGCTTATTAACATTTTGAAAGCAATGGATTTTCCTAAAATATTTATTGAGTGGATTTCTTAGTACATTACCACCCCATCTTTCAATGTACTTATAAATGGGGAACCTTCAAGGAGTTTTAGAATTATCAAAGGTATAAGTCAAGGTGATCCTTCATCTCTTTACCTATTCTCTCTTATTATGGAGGTTTTCCATAGGACACTTAAGAGGGTGTTAGAGAGAAAAATATTTTAGATGTCATTCTAAGTGTAAGAGGCTAAATATAATGATTATAGTCTTTACTGATGATTTATTGTTGCTATCCAGAGTATATAAAATATTTTTGGTGGCTTTGATGATTGTAATCAAAATGTTTTCTAAAATTTCTAGACTTGGAGTGAACTCTAAAAAAAGCTCTTGTTACATCTTTATTAAAGTTATGGAATAAAAAGAAATGGTACATGAAGTTGCATGTTTTAATAGACAAGACTTGCCATTTATATATCGAAGGAGTTTCTATTGTTGCTTCTAAGTCAACTTATGGCAATTACAAATTTCAAATTGATAAAATATAGGCTAGTATATCATGCTAGAATCTAAAGGCTTTTTCTCTAGTTAGGAGAGCACAACTCTTTTTGTTTATACTCAATGCACTAACTATACAATGGACAACTCACATGTATTTTCCCAAAGTTGTTATCAAGAAAATTGATGTTATTCTCTAAAAGTCTTATGGTCTAGAAACAAAACAAATAAACACTTCAAGCCTATTAAATAGTTAAAAGTTAGGAGTGTGCCTATGGCCCGGCCTATGGCTCAACAAGCTAGGATAGGACGACCGTGGCCCTGCCATAACCCGACAAGCCATGGGTGGGCCGAGACATCCCAACCCACTTTATATTAAAATAAACATCAAAAATGGTGTCATTTATCAACATCATTTTTTAAGTAATGGTCCTTCCCAGTCCATGCTTGGTCACTTTTGACCTATGGCCCTATCAACCAGGGCTAAAATTGACATCCCTATTAAAAGTATGCTCTCTGGAAAAGCATAATGGGATGAATGTGCTACCTTGAGGATTTGTAATTTGGTTATGCTTACTAAAAAGTTATGGATGATCACTAAAAACAAGTAATCCCTATGGGTTAAGTGGATCAGTGCTTATTTCATCAAAGGGAGAAATATATGGAAATTTAATATACCTGAAACTTCCTCAAATACAACTAAAACAATCTCTAAACTTCAAAACAATGTTATACCATATGTGATCAAATTATTAGGAAATGGTATCAATACATCCTTTTAGTATGACAAATGGTTAACTGCTGAAGTTTGTGAGGATATGAGTGAGCTTAATTTGATCAAAAATATCATTAGGGATGATCAATCTATTGCTTATGCTCTAGCACAAAAATTGAAATTTTATCAAGGATTCAAGATTCTGGTTTTTATAATCACATCAATAACAATGAGCTCAAAGAAAACAAAGTAGATGTTAATTGGTGGAAGTTTTCTAGAAATGATAAATTCACTAATTTGACATGAGAAAGATATTTCAAGAGTAAGAAAATATGGTAGCATGGAGTAAACTTGTCTGGTGTAAATATATGATACCTAGAGCTTCAATCACAATATGGAGAGTAATAAAGAACAGGTTACCTATAACTGATGGATTGAATATATTTATGGCTATCCTAAATAGATGTGTTTTATCCAAGAAGCAATAAGAAAGTATTACTCACATATTCTTCAGGTGTTGATTCACTCATCCTTTTTAGAAGTATATAACTCAAGGTTGTTTGTTAGGAGATGCACCACATGAATGGTATCATACTGTAGCTCAATGTTCAACTTTAAACATGCATGATAAAACAAAGCAATGATGCCTTTTCATTACTATCTTATCTAATACAAGTTGTATAGGATGAAAAGAATATGATAATATTCAAGGACATTGAGAAACAACTTTCAAGGATATACAGGGAAACAATCAAAGCAGTCAAGTTACATTTTGTTACCTTTGAAGATAGTATGCAATTAACTTTAATCTTATGTCAGTATGAGACTAATGATTAGCATATATGCTTGTGTTTGATTCTTTGTAATACCATCATGGTGGTTTGTTAACCCATTCATTTGATAGGATGTTTATACTTATAACAATTTTTATTGCCTTTCATGACTTAAGCTAATTTACAATTTTTTGGAAAAAAAGAAGATAAGTTAGCATTTAATGCAGTTTGAGACGATGCCAATTTTCATGACTTTATGTGATAAGCAGAAATTATAGTATATTTTACACTCCTATTTTATATTATTTACATAGCATATTTAGGTTAGATTATTTCATTTTCTTACTAAATATTTACGATATTTAATTTTATATTTTATTTCTGAAAAGGGTTTAAATTGCACTAAATATTTTCTTATAGGTTTGGTGGACTTAAGGAAAGTAATCTAGAAGAATATATGTCCCATAATGAAGTTCAGTATAGGAGAAAGTCTATAATTAAGTATACAACCCAATAGAAGAAAAACAATAGTAAAACCAACAGCCTGATAGAAAAAAATCTAGAAAGTGGAAAGAAAACCAAATCTATGACCCAGCCATAATCTATCCCAAAGCCAAAGAAAATAAGAAGGAAAAATGATGCAGCAAATAAGAAGTAGCAAAACGCAACAGAGAAAAAGGAGAACGCAGAAGCAAAATGAAGTAGCAAGAGGAGACAATCCAAAACATAGCATAATAGACCATAAACGACCAACATCAGCAAAAAATTAAGCTAATAGCAGATAGAAAAAGAATAAAATCGAAAATCTAGTATCATGCAATGTTTGGAGATATTTTAGAGGCTATAAAAACCAACAAACAGCTAGGGAGAAAGACAAACAAGCAGTCCAAACAAAGGTGAGATTTTAGAGAGGATTTTCATTTATAAAAGGCGATTAAAGCAAGGAGCTAGCAAGAGGAGGTGTGGGAGTTTTCAAAAAGCCAAAATCCAATGAGATCGAGTTGGTTTGTAATTGGTAAAGGAAAAAATTCTAGACCTTTAAGGCCAGTCTGAGGTCTATGAAGGCAGAAAAAATTAAACAATTTTTCTAAAACTTCTCCCCTCTTTGTTTATGATTTACTATGCTTAGTTGATTTTAATTGTTAAATTTAGTTTAGATATGCACTTTGAATATTTGGATTATTAATTTTCTAAATTCATTGACTTATTACTGAGTTAATTTAATACTTATACAATGTATGATTTTTTATTCTTGTTCTTTATATGATTGGAGACGTCCTTGATTATATGAATGTAATACTTAGATCATTAATTCATAATATATTGTATGAGCTAGATTTATTTGTTCTTCAAATAAATTATTAGTGGTTGGATGTATCTTTTAGTTCATAATGCACTTTGAGTTAAGATTGAGCTAGATCGATTTTATAAATTAAAAGGAGACAGGTAGGAGCTAGCTACTTCTTTTTCTAAGCTTAACATGTTAAACAACTTGGATTATCCAAGTATATCAAATTGCATGGCTAACTTGAAATTAAAACATTGTTTGTCCACTTTTACATATTAGATTAAGTTAGAATAAATTTACAAGTTGTTTATTTATTTTCATTATATTCAATTCAAAATTTGTAAATCCCCATTTTTTTTATATAAGTGCATTTATTTCGGGTTAATTCTTAGGTTTTTAACTTGTCAAAAATTGCTTGTATTGAAGTTTAAAGTGGAACAAAATTATTGATTCACAACAAAATAAAGAATTTAGATGATGAACATTGACTTTTCTAAATGATGTCCAAGTCAAAAAGAATATTTTAGATTTTTATGAAGATGTGTTTTAAGTTTAGGAAAGCAAATTAAATGTTTAAATACATACTTCTAGTTTTACCTATGATTTGACTTGTCCTATAAATTACTTAAGATATAAACTATCTAACCAAATTGGATTGAGTTAGAAAGTAACTTGGAAGCTCCATTCTTTTTTAGTTTTCATGTTCTTTTCTTTACTCTAAGTTTTAAGATTTCTTCTAAGACATAACAGAATTCACTAACATTTAAATGGTGAATTAATAATTCAAGTGTTGATTAAATTAGGATGAAAAGGATGAATGTTGAAGTAAGGAAAATTTATATTTCATGCTTTATGATTAATGCTAGCTATTTTAAGTTTAACGTTGATTTTTATTCAGTTATAAAATAATTTATCAGCTTTTGGAATATTGGTGGAATGATTTTTTTTATAAAAAATGTGTCATACGTTCATTTTGTCAAGATGTAATGTTGTATCTTACTAATGTGACTAAAGAGGACATTACATAAGTGTTGATGATGTTTATATTTTGTTATGGAATACCTTTGACATGAGTGAAGTTATTATAATGTAATTGTTTTTTTAAAATAAATTGATTTGTTGGAATATTTTAAATTATAATTAATAAATTAGATTAGAAAACTAGCTTTTTTCGTAAGATTGACTCTTATTTGCTTTATACTAAATTTAAAAAAAATTAGAAATTAAAATAAAGATGTAATTTCTATGCACCTATAATTATGACGCTACGATTCAATGCTAATCAACAAGAGATTGCAAGACTACCAATAAAAACAAAAGAAAATTGAGATTAAAATAACTATGTTGAACATATTGCAAACTATTGTCTGATTTCATGGATTGGCCAATAAAGATCCTACTGTTTGTTTGGCTAACTTTTGGAGATGTGCTACAGGTTTAGGTATAATGGGCTTAAAGATCGGGCGTGAACTGTTTAACCCTAATTCTATTCATTGCAATTTTATCTGTTATTAAATTATTGGTTTTTCTAATTCCAGTTGTTTTAAAACTTCATTAACACCAACCTAAAGTGTTGCTATTGATAGCTGAAACATCATGTTTACGCAACCGTAACCTACTTTTAAGGATAGCATCATTTTTGCCTAACTTCTTTACAACATTAAAAGCTAGGCGGATAACGTAACGCGAATTAAGAAAACTCACAGAAACCCTCAGTCTTGACTGAAAAACATATAATTAGATCTTTGTAAATTTGGGTTGCACTTGCAGGAATGATCTTTATTTTTTAAAATAAAATCTCTAATTCTAAGATACGAATTGAATTTAAATACAAATACTATCTTTAATTACATTCAACAATTAGTTGATACACAGAATATATATTTATTTAAAATTTACATTCAATAGTGTATTACAACTAGATCGTTTAAATTGAAATTCAAAAATGTAACATTCAGCATTATAGCCTTTAAGTTGAGGTTGGTAAAACATTGAATTCAAAGACGTCTATAACGGGAACGGGTTTATGGGCTTCATAAGTTTGAGTGAATTGTAGTTTCTGTCGACATTTTCTTCTTGCTCCAACTACAGAGAAATGGAGAGAGCAGACTCGGCTTGGGATCTGGGATTTGATAAATAACTAATTGCTGTGTCTGACTCGCAACACTTTATATACAGAATTGCCTCGAGCGAACACTTAAAGCTCCTAATTTTGTTTTAAGTTAATGCAAATTCAAGTTGAGCATGTTCAATATGGCAAATTCTGTTTTTGTTTTTGGTTTCCAATTTCTAACTCAACTATCATAATCGGTGGCCAATGAATTAATTGATTTGTGATTTCATTGGCACTGCTTACAGCAGAAACTTGAAGACGTTTCATGATTGGCTTTAAGCCAATCCGACTCATCATCCACAAAGCATCGTCATATTTACGTCAAAAATTCAGTAATAAATTTGTGTTACTCGCGAGATAGCGCAGGTAGCCGGACCTAGGTCCCCATTAACTTCATCTCCAAATTTTCTTTTTCCTCAGATCAAGTCAATAACGCAATGTTTCAAAGTCCAAAGTCATAATAGAAACCACACACCCCAGTTCCCTACATAACATGGCATTAATATTAGACGCACATCACAGAGTCAACTTTTGGATTCAGACCTCAGACTTTATATTTTGTCAGGTTAGTTGGGTTGTAACTCCAACGCATTCTAATTCGGTAAGTAATCTGATTGACTTGAACCATTGAATGTGTGGCTACCTAGACAAGCGAACGTGTTGAGGAGAAACTGAGAGCGGTTAAATTTCATAGACAAAATTGCTTTCAAAAATTTATGAAGCCGGCGAAGTTAATTTTACTTCCAATTCCAACAAATGCTACCCACATGTCACATCGCCCGACCGTGGCTTGAAAGAAAGCAACCCAACAAATGTGAATATTTCAGCCAGTTTATGTAAAAATACATATCATTTGACAAGAAAGTAACCACTGCTCTAAACTGATTCTAAAACACAATTGAAAATTACAACTGCTTCTCTTAATTAGAAGAGATAAATCTACTTTTCAATATTGAAAATATTCCCAAACGCAACAATTAAGAACAACTGAAAATTACAACTTCCTCGCTTAATTAGAAGGGATAAATCTACTTCTCAAAATTGAAAATATTGAAGAATTACAAATGCAGTCGAAATAAAAAAAATACAATTTTATATTCATCTATTACGTTTAACAAACATACTAATAATAAGAATAGACAAAAATAAGCATCTGAAATATGAGGATTAATCGATACAAAATTTCAAAAATATAAAGTTTTTATGCACCCTACACTAAAAAATATGTCTTACTTTTAACACTTAATATAATATAGTTAAATTTAAAAAACTCTTTTTGCAAAAATAGAGAAAAACAATTTTCTCAAATTTTTCTACTACTTTTTTTTCATACAAGGAACTAAAATCAAAGAATATTTTTGTCTTCTTTCTTTCTAACGTACAAAAACTAAGAGTATCTCTATTTGTTTTTTAACTCTTTGTCTTAGTAAGACATTTACGTACAAAAAACGATATTATCACTGGCTCTCTTTACTGACATATATATTCACGTTTTAATGTTTTCAAGTTTTAAAACTTGAAAACAAAGTTATGAATACCGTACCGGGTTCGGTACCGGATTGAGCTTTGGAACGGAACTGTACCGGTACCGGTCGGTACC
>JAOQMP010000005.1:26230606-26256284 GCA_027563575.1 Erythroxylum pedicellare
CTTAAAGTTTTCCAACGCGACAAGTTTGTTTTGTTTCATAAGCTTAAGTTTTCGGATGTCGGATATTTGTTCAGTTCATTTGAACTGTTTGTTTACTTTGATTTCGAGCCAATTCGATTTCCTTTGGGATTTCGAGTTTTTGTAAATCCGCTTCCGCTTTATGATTTCCGAGCCTTTCGATTTTTCTATGGCTCATTAGGAATTCGATTTTCTTTCAGTTTCGCACGTGATTCCGGTTCCTTTCGTTTTGTGACCTGCTTTGTCCGCTTTTCGTTTCGCTTTGTTATCCGTTCTTTCACTTTTTGACCCGCCTTTGTTTTTCGTTTAAGTTTTCCAAGTTGGGCTCCGAAAGCGGGGTCCAACATGCAATGCTACTCTACTCTCTAGCTTCATCAAGCTCACACCCCTCCCTCATTCTTTATATGTATATAGAGGTATAAAAGAAACTTGTAACATTTGAAAACATCATTCTTTTTGTCTTAAGGCTAGCGTAACCCATCTTCTTCAAATCTACTCTGTTTTTGGTTCTTCTGCTTAATTCTTGGAGATAGTTCCTACTCTACCTTTTGGAGTGCATCAAAGTTAATGGAGAAGACATTAGCCCCGGGATCGGATCTCGTTGTCTTACTACACTGTAGAGGGGGAATTTTCAACTTAGGACAATGATTTTTCAAGATGCCTTACTTTTAGATAATTCATTCCAATTTAATTGTATATGCTATTTCCGCTAACATGACAAAGAATGATTATTTTTGTGGGGGCACGAGAAGGGTTTTAGATGGTCCAGAGTGTGAAATTTCTTGATACAAGGAACTTCTGATTTAATAGAACAATGAACCTTACAAAATGTGGGAGGAAGTGCTTGATGTACTACTCTTATATAACTTATTCAACCTTGAATAGCACAGATGGAAAAAGATGCCTGCTGTGATTTGGAAACCTTACAGATAGAAAATGGGTAGGACATTTATATTAGGCTCGCTACCTCTGATTTAGGTATGGTATATTTTCATTTTCCTATTCCTTGGTCTTCCACCATAAATGACAGTGCAACTTGATCATGAGATCTCTAAGTAATATAAAAGGTATTTATAGATTATTAATAAACCATTCGAAACAAAATATTGAGGTGTTTTAACATTACTAACACTTATTTTGCAAGGGAACTGTAGTAATGATTACTTCCCTCTTCATTTTGTATTCTCAAGATTTTGAGTTTTGAACTTTTTTTTGTTTACTAGTCATATTTGCTATGTAGAATCCATCCGCAGCTCTAAGTGCAAGTTTAGATTTTGGATTATAGGAATCAGTTTATTGGTCGTGGTTTCTCCTTTACTAGGCTTTTTTTGTTGCTACAATTGAGAAGAAAGATACTTTAAAGACAATTTAATTCTTCTAAAAACCTTGTTCAATTCTTGAATTTTGAAACACAATAAAGAATGGAAACGCTACCAGAGGCTTCCTGATTTCTGCAAGTATTATACTTTGATTTTTCATCTATTAACTAATGTTGGTTATTTTGAGTGAAACAAGATGAAGTTAAGAACTTCAATGTGCACATCAAAAAGTTGTTTTAAATAAACTTTGATTGATGGACATTCTTGTTAAGGATAAGAAGGTTTGACTTGGTCATTTATACTTAGTATAAGTTAGTTGCTAAAATATCATAATTTGTTATCCATGATTGTTGTACATCTTATTATTCATGTTTGTTAGAGTTTCGTATACATTCCTTTATATATAGAGAGTTTTTTGTACACTCCTCTATATATGTGTGTGCTTTCCCTATATCATGGGGCACAAAATTAATAAATTTCTTTTCAACAATCTCAAATCTATTATGGTAGCAGATCTGTACCAAGTGTAACAACATTTTCCTTTTCAACAAATTTTTTTAATCCTAGCACTTCTTTCCTTTTTTCAATCACCGATCATGGCTCTAGATGCTTCACTCGTGGCTGATGGAAACTCCAGCATATTGTCCCTTAATATGTAATCTATATTCAAATTAATTGGATCCAATTATCTAGCGTGGCGAGTATAAATCTCCTTTCTACTCCTACTGAAACTGATGCCACATATAAGCAATTGGTACGACAAGATAAGCTTCTTCTACAGGTAATTACAGACTTGGTCGATGCTATGATTGTCAATATACTTGGATCTATAACTTTATCTCAACAAGCTTGGGCATTTTTGGCTCGGATGCGTGCAAATAAATCGTTCTCGCTAATTATGTCTTTTAAAGAGAGATTAATAAGTCTTACTAAGGGTGATTCATCAATTGCAGACTATCTCCAATGCATTAAAGGAATAGCCGATGAACTGGATATTATTGGCAAACCATTTGATGACACAGATCTTGTCATCCACACTCTCAACAGGTTGAATTTGGACTATCGAGAAGTCAGTGTGGCTATATGCGTTCATGAGAACCCTATCTCATTTGATGATATTTTTGATAAGTTAACTGATTATGAGTCATTCCTGTTGTGGTAATCTCAAATCGCTAATTTGGCTCATCTTATGACTACTAATGCTGTTGCTGGGGTCTGGAACTCCTCTTCTCGCACCTCAACAAGGTTCCAGTTGCACACACAACAAACTCATGCTAGACAGTCCAGTGCATCAACGCCCACCAGCTCCTACTGCAATATTATCTGTCAATTCTATGAGAAGCTAGGACATACCACAAAGGTCTACCGAAAACTGCATCATCGACATTCTAGTCATCATATGGGGGGCTTTGGTTTTGCTACTACTCCATCGGCACACTTTATCGGGTTCGATGGTTATTGGACAGGGCCCCTTGGGCCTTCACACCCTACAAGGACATCCCCAAACCTCCTAAGGCCTCCTGCCTACTGGCCCGACACTCCCACTTCAATGACTTTTGGCACAGTAGGTTCGAACTTTGTCTCCTAGCCTCCCTCGGCTCCAAATCAGTAGTGGATTCTTAACTAAGGCACGTCACATCATATTACAAATGACTTACAGAATCTGCATCTAAGCTCTCCATATTCGAGCAACAATCAACTTCAAATGGGTAATAGTTATAACCTACCAATAACTCATACTGGTAGTTTTCATTGCACTTTTACATTGAAACAATTGATATTTGATAAAGTTCTACATGTACTGAATATTAGTCATAATCTTGTTTCGCTAAACAATTTTACACTGAAAATAATATATTTGTCGAATTTTTTTTGAACTAATTTCAAGTGAAGGATTTGCAGACCAAGGTGGTGCTTCTTACGGGGATATGTCATGGTGACCTTTACAACCTCCACTTACCGTCCTCCAACCTAGTTGCTTTTTTTTACAAATGTTTCAAGTCATGGTCTTCTTCACCACATTTTAGGTCATCCCTCAAATAAAACTATGTCGCACCTTTAATCCAGACAACAGTTCTGCTGCCCCTCCAATCTCTCGCCAGTTTGTGTCTCTTGTGAATACGCTAAAAGTCACAAACTCCCCTTCTCCACTCAACATCTTCACAGCACTAGACCACTAGAGTTAGTTTTCTCTAATGTTTGGGGTCCTGCTCCAATAGCATCCCATGATAGTTTTCGATATTACATTATTTTTGTTGACCTTTTTTCAAAATATGTCTAGCTATATCCAATTTGACATAAATCTGATGCTCTTGACGTTTTCATTTCTTTCAAAGTTTTTATTGAAAACTTTTTCATTTTTAAATCAAGTCCTTGTATACCAACAACGGAGGTGAATACATCAAACTACGATTGTATTTATCTCAATATGGCATCTCCCACTTCACTACCCCTCCACACACCCTAAAATTAAATGGAACTTCTAAATGTAAACACCATCACATCATTGAAACTACCAGATCTCTTCTTCATTTTATCCATTTACCCCTCAAATTCTAGACCTATGCGGTCTTAATGGTCATTTATTTCATTAATCATATGCCTAATCCACTCCTCTCTATGAAATCTCCCTATGAAATCATCTATCAAACCATTCCTACTTAAAATCATCTTCATGCATTCGGGTATTTGTGCTTCCCTTAGCTACGTCCATATACGAATCACAAATTACAAGCTTGCTCTATCCTATGTGTATTTGTTGGATATTCTCTCAACCAGTTTGCTTATCTACATCTTGATCCCAAAATAAACAAAGTCTACACATCAAATCATGTTAAGGTTATTAAGGATCAATTCCCTTTTGAATCCCTATTACCATCTCCACTTCTACCATTCAAGTTAAACCACAACCCCTCCTTACGCCTACTCATTAGGTTCTCACCCTTGGTCTCGTGACACCATCCTCACTTGGGAATGGACTGCTATAGTCTATAGATACTGTACCACTGTCTAATCCTTTAACCACACAAGTATCAGTTGTAGCCTCATTACCATATACACCTCCTCCAAACATGCACCCAACACCTCCTTTAAGAAATCATCCAATAGTCACTCGCTCTTAAAATAACATCTTCAAACCTAAAAGTTACAATGTTAACCTGATACAGAGGAACCTTGAACCATAACAGAAGCTTTTAGACTCTCTCATTGGCTTGCTTCTGCGTCTGAAGAATATGATGCCTTAGTTTGAAATGGAACCTGGGAATTAGTTCCAAGTTTGAAAGCAATAAATGTTGTGGGATGCATGTAGATTTTTTGAACTAAGTGAAAGCCTGATGGGTCAGTTGATCGTTACAAGTCATGTCTAGTTGCCATGGGTTATAGTCAATGTCCGAGCATTGATTACTAGGAAACCTTTTCACCAGTTGTCAAAGATCCGATGATAAACGTTGTTCTTACTGTAGCTATCGCGAACACATGGACACTATGTCAGATGGATGTCAACAACGCATTTGTTTAGGGTCATCTTCAGGAGATGGTTTATATGAAACAACCTCTGGGCTTTGTTTATTCGAAATTTCCTATGCATGTTTGCAAACTTCATAAAGCCATATATGGTCTGAAACAAGCACCGCGGGCTTGATATAATGAGCTACGAGAATTTCTTGTTCAATATTGGTTTAAGACAAGTGCCAGTGACTCCTCACTCTTCATCTATCATCTACAATATGTCACCATGTATTTTCTTGTCTATGTTGATGATTTGTTACCCACAGGGAGCTCCAAATCTCATCTTAGGGAATTTATGGACGCCATCTCCTCCTGTTTTTCATTTAAGAATCTTTATTCCCCAAACTATTTTCTAGGCATTGAGATCACCCTTACCATCAACAGCATTTTTTATCCCAACAACGATATATCCATGATCCCTTACATAAGTTTAATATGGATGCTGCGAAGCTGTGTGGAACTCCGTTATGTACCTCTATAGTGTTGAAACTTGATGATGGTACTGCTATGGTTAATGGGACTTTGTTCCGTGGTATTATGGGAGCTCTACAATATGTTACTATCACTTGTCTAGATCTAAGCTATGCCATTAATTAGCTATCTCAATTTACGTACATGCCATCCGACATAAATTTTAAACAACTGAAGCGCACACTTTGGTATCTCAAACATACGTATGATTTTGGCTTACAGCTTCGTCGACCAATGAATCTCAATCTTACAACCTATAGTGATGCTAACTGAGGAGGTAACTTTGACTCCAAGACTTCTACTTCTAACTATGTGATTTATCTTGGTAGCAATCCAATCTCTTAGTATTCTAAATGTCAATGTATGATTGCTCGATCCTTCTCTGAAGTTGAATATCGAGCTGTTGCAAATACAATTGTTGAGGTAAGTTGGCTTCGTAACTTACTGGATGAGCTTCAGATACACTCTTCAGGTCCTCCAACGACCCTATATGACAACACTGGTGCAACATATGTGTGCTCGAACCCAGTATATCATTCTCGGATGAAGCACCTAGCCTTGGACTGTCACTTTATCTAGGAATAGGTTCAGATGCAACATCTTCGGGCCTCTCATATTTCTACTCATGACCAAATCGCTGATGCACTGACCAAACCTCTTTCTCGCACCACGTTTGATCTTTTTTAAACCAAGATGAATGTTTCGTCTTAACACTTCATTTTGTGGGGGCATGTTAAGGATAAGAAAGGTTGACTTGGTCATTTAGACTTAGTATAAGTTAGTTGCTAAGATATCAGAATTTGTTATTCATGTTTGATAGAGTTTGATGTACATCTTGCTATTCATGTTTTTTATAGTTTGTTATACATTCCTCTATACATAGAGAGAGTTTGTTGTACATTCCTCTATATATATGTGTGCTATCCCTGTATTAAGGAGCATGAAATTAATAAATTCCTTTTCAACAATCTCAAATCAATAATTCTGATATGCAGCAAGCACGATTGTGATTCAGGAAATAGATTTGACCAACGAAAGCGACGAAAAAGATTTGGAACTTCTTGATTTCTCAACTATTGTTAATGCTACCAAAAACTTTTGGGATAACCACAAACTTAGAGAGGGGGCTTTGGACCCGTGTATAGGGTATGATTTTAAATGAGAAAATCAAGTAGTAGAAATGTTGAGGGCAATAATTATAGCTTATAATGCTGCATCTATTTAAATGACTTCTCAGGGCGTGTTGAAAGATGGACAGGAAGTAGCTGTTAAAAGGCTTTCAGAGAGTTCCCCTCAAGGACTAGAAGAATTCAAGAATGAAGTTATTTGCATTACCCAGCTTCAGTGTCGGAACCTTGTTAAGCTTCCAGGCTGTTGCATTGAGATGGAAGAGAAAATGTTGATTTATAAATACATGCCTAACAAAAGTTTGGATGCCTTCATTTTCGTCAAGACCTCTACATACAATCTTGATGAAATCTAATGAATTTGTCTTCTCTTTGTGGATTAATATTGGAAATATTGTAGGACATTTTTGTCTTTTTATATTAATTGAATAACTATTAATTGTTTTTTCGGTTTTTAAATAACTTATCAGTTAAGTTATGTAATTTGATCCTAACTAAAGTAATAAAGTAACCCAATAAATGATCTAAATTAATGGGTTGAAGTTCGGGAGGAAAATGGATCTCAATTAATGTGAACCGGACCTATATCGGACTTGTGATGGGAAAGCCCGACATGAACTCCTTTAGTTATTATGTAATTCTTAAGCGTACGGATGCTTTAACCTATTAGGAGTGCTTACGTCTTAAGGAAACTGAAGAAAGACATTAACTGAGTGTTGGTGAACAACTTCCTAAATTGTTTCGGGAAGATCGGAACTCATTTCGGCATAAAAACTACTTTGGAACTTTAAATGGAACCGAAATCAGGTATTTCACATTTTTTTCGTTTTTATCCTTTTATGTATAATCTTGAATACGTAATAAAGTCTATACTATATATTACAAACATAACTTTCAGATCAAAAGCAGAGGAAATTACTAAACTGGCCTACTCGGTTCCACATTATCTATGGGATTCTTCATCAAGATTCCAGGCTGAGAATAATTCGTAGACTAAAAGCAAGCAGTATATAGTTGGACCATGACTTCATTCACATGAACCCAAAAATTTCAGATTTTGGTATGGCCAGGAGTTTCGGTGGAAATGAAGTTCAAGGAAACACCAAAAGAGTGATCGGAACGAAGTAAGAACTCCTGGACATGTTTTTTCTTTTATGAAATACCAAGTCATCATAGATTTTGATTTTTGTTCTGACCACGTTAATTCTTGCAGTGGCTACATGTTTCCTGAGTAAGCAATTGATGGGGGTCTTTTCTCTGAAATCTATTGTATTTAACTATGGTGTCTTGGTGCTGGAAACAGTTAGTGGGAAGAAGAACAGAGGATTCTGTCATGCTGACCACAATTACAACCTTCCAGGGCACGTAAGTATGAGCTTCAAATTTGTCATATGTGTAGAACATGCCATTTGATTAACAAATTGTTTATAAAATCGTAGGCCAGGAAACTATGCAATGAAGAGAAGCCATTGGAGTTGATTGACGAATCTTTGAAGGACTCTTGTGCATTCTCAGATGTGCTAAGGTGCATTCATGTGGCTCTGATATGTGTGCAACAGAGTCCCGAAGACAGGCCTAATATGTCAAAAGTGGTATTGATGCTAAGTAGTGACACTGTTTTGCCTGAACCAAAAGAGCCGGGATTTTTCACTGAACGGAAAGTTTTTGAGCAAGAATCTTCGTCGAGCAATGTTACACTGTTGACTGCTCCATAGCAGACACTTGTAGTTCCCAATTTACTAATCCGCCATCTAATCAGTGGTTATTTGCTTCAATTCCGGGCAGTGATACAACGTTAGAAACTCAGACGTAATAACTGGAGGCTGGTTATGCTTGAATTTGGTACCTGAAGGTGAACCGATTACAAGTCAGGGTAGTAAGATTTTGTGTGGCTGGAGTCGTAATAAACCCAAACCAAGCCAATAAATAATAGGCAAAAGAGAGAGAGAAACAGGAATTTATAGGTAAAAGTTCCCTTTTGCCCTCGTTTCTGATTGCTCTGTAAAAAGGTAGCGCTAGTTGAGGTATTGTGCTTTAGCCAAAAGTGTTATTCCTGATGAAAGCTGTGGGTTCCTCCCCCAAGATTCCCGAGGAAGAATGCTCTCTAGGACATCTCCTATATGTCAAATCACCATCACACATTTTTGCTACTCGTCACTTTGTTTAAACGAAAAAGGCTGAACTCAAATTACCTGGTGCTGAAACAGCTCCAATCCAAGCCACCAACAGGCAACATCTACCTTTTTAAGAAGTAGCTTTTCTCGCATGTACTCAATCAAGTTCATGAACAAGTAACTTTTGCCTAATCATCTTTCAGCCAACTTGATATCAAATCGTTTACATGCCTACACTTTGCTTTCCCAACATTTATGCACATGGAATGGTGCATTTTGTCTGGTAGAATAAAAGAAGAAAGAAGAAAGAAGAAAGCACGCCCTCATATCTGCAGTTACGCAGTAATGAGACAAATGAAATTGTCAAATTTCCACTATCCCTTTCCCATATAAAGTCAAACTTTTGACGATTCAGTATGGAATAAGAAAAGATCAAATTTACACGCCATTAAAAAAAAAGACAGTGGACTTTGAACGACAAGTGATCAGACTCAAAGTTTTTGGCTCCTTTTTTCTACCAAAACAACTGCAATCTTGGCATTTGTAATCTATTAAATTGACCCTGCAGTAACATTTGCGTCTAATAATCGTAAGTAACGGTACAACTATTCTATTGTAGTTATTCTCTGCCACTAATTGTGGCAAGGGGAAGAAAGAGTCATCTGAGAAGCATGAGCGTATCAATACAAGGCCAAGGCCTTCTTCTACTTTTCTCAATAATTCTGTCAAGCTCAAGGATCTCCGCAGCTGTTGATGTTATTAGGGCAACTCAAACGCTCACTGACGGTGAAACTCTAGTTTCCTCAGGTGGGAACTTTGAGCTGGGTTTTTTCAGACCTGGAAATTCCCGGAAAAGGTATTTGGGAATATGGTACAAGAAGATCTCAAAATTCACTGTAGTATGGGTTGCCAATGGAAATAACCCCCTCAATGATTCCTCAGGAGTTATAAAGTTTGTTGACCAAAGCAATTTTGTACTTCTTAATGGTGCTAATGACACAGTCTGGTCAGCGGGTTCATCAGCAGCAGTAATCAATCCACTTGCACAACTTTTGGACACAGGAAATCTTGTTGTGAGAAATGAAAATGACAAGGACCGTGAAAATTTTTTGTGGCAGAGTTTCGATTATCCATCTGACACATTCTTGCCTGGAATGAAGTATGGCATAAACCTACAGACTGGCCTCAATCGCGTCCTGACATCCTGGAGGAGCCCTGTTGATCCATCCACGGGTCATTTTATAAATAAGCTTAATCCAAATGGGCTACCACAGTTCTATTTGTTCCGGGATTCAGTTGTGGAGTTCAGGTCTGGACCATGGAATGGACTGCGATTTTCTGGTATGATAAATTTGGAACCAAATCCGATATACAAATTTGACTTCATTTCTAATAAGGAAGAGATATATTACCAGTATGAACTCATCAATAGTTCTGTTCTTTCAAGGATGGTTTTAAGTCCGCAGGGTACCCTGCAGAGGTTCACATGGATTGATCGTACTCAAGAATGGAGCCTTTATTTGACAGCAAGTATGGACAACTGTGACAGGTTTGACTTATGTGGCCCAAACGGTATCTGTGACATTAACAATTCACCAGCCTGTGGATGCTTGAAATGGTTTGTGCCCAACTCCACAGAAGAGTGGATTGCAGCTGATTGGTCAAATGGATGTGTTAGGAAGGTGCCTCTGGAATGCACTAATGGAGAAGGATTTATAAAGTACCCAGGTGTTAAATTGCCAGATACACAGCAGTCTCGGAACAATGAGACGATGAACCTTGAAGAATGTGAGAAAGCTTGCTTGAAGAATTGCTCCTGTACAGCCTATGCAAATTCGGATATTAGAAATGGAGGAAGCGGGTGCATATTGTGGTTTGGTGATTTAATTGATATCAGAAAGTACAGTGAAAATGGACAAGATATTTATATAAGGCAGGCTGCTTCTGTTATGGGTATGACTTTACTCTCTGTCTCATATCCATGTTAGATTTGTCGAAACAGAGGAGTTACAATAAAAAGATGCTTATGCATTGTGCACGCCGCAAACTGAAAAAACTTATCAACTTTCTTGTAAGATTTATCAGGTTTTGAATTTCTTAAACTATCAATGGCAGATGACCTTCAAAGATCCGAGGGGAAGAAACGTGCGAAAATTATTGTCGTTCCCATATCATTGGTTGGATCTTTTCTCCTGGCCCTCAGCATATTCTTGTATGTCCTCAGGAGGAAGTGGAAGCAAAGGAGAAGAGGTAAATGAATACCATATCCTTTTCCAATACTGAAAATGGATAATTGAACTCAAGAATAACTATCAAATTATTCTACTGTATGTTCTTGCTCATCAATCAACAATGAAAATGAGCCCAGTTCACCTTTTAGTTCTCAAATTATTTTTCCTGCTTCAAAACACTTTGACAAATTTTTATGAAGAATATTTGGATGGCCACTCCTCACCTTGTTATCCTAGTTTGAGAAGAACATCATAGTTATGGGATTTGATTCTGAGTATTTCTTACTTCATGCAGGCACAGTGGATGACGGGCCAAAGCAAGACCAGACAATCAATGAAGATTTGGAGCTGCCGTTATTTGAATTTGCCAGTATATCTGAAGCCACCAATTGCTTTTCAATTAACAACAGAATTGGTCAGGGTGGTTTTGGACCAGTCTATAAGGTAAGGGAAAAAGCATTCCAAGAGGCCAAAATAAAAACAGGAAATTCCTTGCAATTAGAATCTTTCTACTGGTATAAATATGCATAGGTATGGCTACTTAATCTGCAGAGGCGAAAGAATTTTCAACTTTATATAGAAATCAGCATTTGAATTTGTTCTACTGAAGTTTGAGAGACAAAGTATTAGGATTGTACTCCACTTCCTAACAAATGCATCGAAATTTTATTTTAGGGTATACTAAAAGATGGACAAGTAATTGCTGTCAAGCGGCTTTCTAAATGGTCAAGACAGGGAGTTGATCAATTCAAGAATGAAGTCATTTGCATTGCCAAACTTCAGCATCGCAATCTTGTGAAGCTTCTAGGCTGCTGTATCCAACATGAGGAAACGATTCTGATATATGAATACATGCCCAACAAAAGCTTAGACTACTTTATCTTTGGTTTGTATTTCGAAAGGCGTTTGATTTTGAGTAAAGTTGATTTGGTTTTTTGTTCTGATAACTAAAAAATTCTGGCACCAAATGCAGTTCACAATTTAACAAATGCACTTTTGATGATGAAAAGCGTGAATCATTACCATCTTGCATAGTATCCCATTTCCATTTCGATTCACCATTATTGGTTTACTTGGACATAAAATGATGCAGACAAAAGAAGAAGCATGGTGCTGGACTGGTCTAAGCGCTTCCATATCATGAATGGAATAGCTAGGGGACTTCTCTACCTCCATCATGATTCAAGAATTAGAATCATACATAGAGACTTAAAAGCAAGCAATATTTTACTAGATTACCAAATGAATCCAAAAATTTCAGACTTTGGCATGGCTAGGAGTTTTGGAGGGGATGAAACCAGCGCAAACACAAGCAGAATTGTCGGAACGTAGTAAGTACCTTTCTGAATGATGAATACTGTCAATTTGGAATTTCGTAAACTTGTGACAATATTTTATGATTTTGTTTCAGTGGTTACATGCCTCCAGAATATGCAATTGATGGTCTATTCTCAGTGAAATCAGATGTATTTAGTTTTGGTGTTTTGGTGTTGGAGATATTGAGTGGAAGGAAGAATAGGCGATTCAGTCATATAGACCACAAGTTCAACCTTCTTGGACATGTAAGCATTATCCTTTCCTTGTCATTTTCATTCTAAACTAGATCAAGGCTTTGGCGACTGTTGTTTAAATAAGCCGCAGGCGTGGATGCTGCATAGAGAGGACAGATGCTGGGAGCTAGTTGAGGAATCTTTCAAGGGCTCATGCACCGAGTTTGAGGTTCTACGAGCAATCCGTGTGGGCCTCTTGTGTGTGCAGCAAAATCCTGAAGATCGACCCAACATGTCGACTGTGGTTCTTATGTTGACTACCGACATCGCGTTGCCTCAACCTAAAGAGCCAGGTTTTTTTGCTGAAAGAGATCTCTTGGATGTGGATTCTTCTTCGAGCAAACGTGAAACCTCTTCCACCAATAAGTTGACACTTACTAAGCTAGAGGCCCGGTAGAGTTGGTCACACATTTAGAGGTGTAGTTGTACTTAACTTTTTCCTTCTTACTAAAATGCAAACTTGTGTTGAGATATGGAGCTTCATAAAATAATTTAGACTGTACACTAGGCCCATGATCGTGCATAAAATACGTTGTATTCTCCTAGTGTATTGTGTTGTTGAAAACATTCATGGTGAAATAAAACACTAGCCCTTATGGACATAGCCAAACATTTGGTGAATCACATAAATTTGTGTGTTTGTTTATTTTTCTTTGTTTATTTTCCTCACTGTTCTTTGATTATTATGATTGATCGTCCATAACAAGTGCTATCAAAGCCAAGTTTCGGCAAGAGATGAGTATGGAGATGGTAGTTAGATTCTGTGGTTGCCTCCCACGAAGAAAAGCAAGGACACTCTTGGTGGGCCCAGACTAGTAGAGTAAAAGGGCTCTTGGTGGCGCCATATACTCGAGCTGTTAAGCAAAAAGGCTTTCGCTTAAGGGGGAGTCCAAGCCCAATGTCGAAGTTCACACTTGAGGGGGAGATTGATGGGATGTCATGTGTGAGAATCCCACATTGAAAAGAGATGGAGCTAGTGAAGGACATATAAGTAGAAATCACCCATAAACCTAATGTCTTAAGATTTTGGGTTGAAGTGTGGTGTCAAAGCCCATGAGTATGTTTCATCACTAGGCCTATGATGTAAATCTCCCATATAAGTGAGCACCCCAAATCTAAAAACTGGTATCAGAACTTGGTTAGTATCATAACAATCTAAAAAGATGAAAAGCGTAGAGATTCAAATCGAGAAATTCGATGGAAACAATTTTGGTTTTTGGAAAATGCAGATG
Source organism: Erythroxylum pedicellare (assembly GCA_027563575.1). Classification (NCBI taxonomy): domain Eukaryota; kingdom Viridiplantae; phylum Streptophyta; class Magnoliopsida; order Malpighiales; family Erythroxylaceae; genus Erythroxylum; species Erythroxylum pedicellare. The sequence continues at coordinate 26,244,179 of JAOQMP010000005.1, forward strand.
GAAGATTATCTGTATCAGAGAAACCATCCATCGAACCTTTGTTAGGGATGAAACCAGAAACCATGAGATAAGAGGTTTGGGATCTGAAAGATCGACAGGCGTTAGGGTTGATTCGTTTGTTGCTAGCGAGAAATGTTGCTTTCAACATCGTTAAGGAGACAACGACTGCAAGAGTATTGAAGGCTTTGGCAAACATGTACAAAAAACTATCAGCTATTAATAAGGTATATCTGATACGTCGCTTGTTCAATCTGGAGATGTTTGAAAGTGGATCTGTCGTAGATCATATTAACAAATTTAATATGATTATCAGTCAATTAAGTTCAGTGAATATTAATTTTGATGATGAGATTAAAGCCCTAATTTTGATGTCCTCTCTACCCGAGTCATGGGATATTGTTGTTTCCGCAATAAGTAGTTCGCGTGGGTCTGAGAAGCTATTGTTTGATGAAGTCTGAGATGTTGTCTTGAGCGAGAGCATTTGCAAAAGGGAAATCAAAGATTCGTCTAGTAACGCACTCAGTGTTGAGGGAAGGGGCAGGAGAAAGTCAAAAAGAGGCCATAGTAAACATGGTCGATCGAAATCAAAAGGGTGGGGAAAATCTAAGGGTAAAAACGAGGTCTCTTATTAGGATTATGGTGAAAAAGGACACTTTAGGAAGGACTGCCCTAAACCCAAGAAGAAGAAAGCCCAAAAAAACAATAAGTCCTATGAATATGATGATTCTGTATGTTCTGTTGAAGACATTGGTGACATCTGAATTCTTAGTGTGGACAGAACGTTGAATTAGCGAGCAAGAAGTACAAGATTACATGCTGGGCTACCAAACATGTTTTAGGCAGATGCGGTGAACGCGACAACATACTTGATAAATAGAGGACCTTCAGTTCATTTGGGTTTCAAGATGCTAGAAGAGGCTTGGTTGGGTAAGGAGGTCAAGTTTACTCACCTACAGAGTTTTGGGTGTGTATGTTCATGTTGATCTAGAGAAGAGAGACAAGCTTGATGCAAAAGCTTTGAAGTGCTATTTCATTGGGTGTCGTTCGAATCAATTTAGATAAAGATTTTGGGATGACAAGAATAGGAAGATCTTGAGATACTATGATGTGACATTTGATGAGGGTGTCTTGTATAAGGACGAGTTTGGGGTGCGATCTGAAGATGCAGAAGAAGTGGGAGCTGAGGTTGAGTTGCAGGAAAATCTAAAAAATATTGTTGTAGAACCAGAGCAGTAACTATTCACACCTAAGCTAGTGTTGAGGAGATTTACCATAGTTCTCAGGTTACCAGAAAGGTATTCTCCATCCTTGTATTATTTGTTGTTGACTGATGGAGGGGAACTAGAATCCTTTGATGAGACTTTACAGTTAAAGGATTCAATCAAGTGGGAGCAAGCCATGGATGATGAGATATAGTCACTTGAGAAGAATGATACTTGGGAGTTAACTGAGTTGCCTGCAGGGAAGAAAGCTTTGTTGAACAAGTGGGTCTACAGGATTAGGTTTAAGGCTCAATTGGTGGTTAAGGGATATTCACAAAGGAAAGGTATTGACTACACTGAAATATTCTTTTCTGTTGTGAAGCTAAATACAATCCGAATTTTGCTGAATATTGTTGCGACAGAGGATTTGCACCATGAGCAGATGGATGTAAAAGCAACATTTTTACATGGAGATCTGGAGGAAGAAATCTACATGCAGCAACTTGAGGGATATGAGTTTCCTGGTAAGGAACACATGGTGTGTAAACTCAAGAGGAGTTTGTATGGATTGAAGCAGGCTTAAAGATAGTGGTACAAAAAGTTTGACTCCTTCATGTTTACAAACGGTTTTTACAGGATTGAAAAGGATCAGTGTTGTTACATCAAGAAGTTTACTGACTCCTTTGTTATTTTACTCTTGTATGTGGATGATATGTTAATCGCAGGTTCAAGTATGGACGAGATAAATAATCTTAAAGGGAGTCTATCATTAAAGTTTAAGATAAAAGATTTGGGTACAGCAAAGTAGATTCTAGGGATAACGATTTCCTAAGACCGGTATGCTGGAATTCTAAATTTGTGCCAGGAGTAATACATTGAGAAGGCGTTGTCCAGCTTCAAAGTTGATGATGCTAAGCCCAAGAGCACGCCTTTATCTAACCATCTCAAATTGTCAAAGGAGCAATCACCCAAGACAGCTGAGAAATGTTAGCACATGGCAAAAGTGCCTTATGCTTCTGCAGTAAGGAGTTTGATGTATGCTATGGTCTGCACCAGGCTTAATATACCACATGCAGTAGGAGCTGTGAGCAAATATATGTCAGATCTAGGGAAAGAGCATTGGGAAGTTGTGAAGTGGCTTTTAAGATACTTGAAAGGAACAATTAGCACCTCACTTTGTTATGGGAATGGCAAGGTAGTGCTAGAGGGTTTTGTTGATGCTGATCTTAGTAGAGATGTGGATTCAAGCAAGAGTACATTTGGGTATGTCTACACTATAGATGGGACAGTAATGAGCTAGATGTTTAAACTTCAAAAGTGTGTCTCTATGTCATCTACAGAGCCTAAATATGTTGCAATAGCTGAAGCTAATAAGGAGATGATATGGTTGACTGATTACTTGGAAGAGTTGGGCAAGAAGCAACATGACAAGGTTCTCTTCACTAATAGTCAGAGTGTCATATAGTTGGTAAAGAACCCAGTGTATCATTTTAGAACCAAGCATATTTGAATAGGCACCGCTTCACTCTTAGTTTGGTGGAAGAAGGTGAGATGTGATCGAAGAAGATTGATGGTGCTAAGAATCCAGCAGACATGTTGACTAAAGGTATTGATGCTAGGAAACTGGGGCTGTGCAAGGCCTCAGTTGGTCTTATACCATAGCGTGGGAGATGTTGCAGCTAGGTGATTTTGTTGGGTACGTTGGCATGGAGAATAAAGATGGTTGGATTGACTGGATCGATCTCAAAGTAAAAGAATTGTTGAAATATGGAGCCTGATAAAATAATTTGGACTATACACCAGGCCCATGATCGCAAATAAAATACGTTCTATTCTCCTAGTGTATTGTGTTGTTGAAAACATTCACAGTGAAATAAAACTCTAGCCGTCGTGGACATAGCCAAACATTTGGTGAACCACGTAAATATATGTGTTTGTTTATTTTCTGCACTGTTCTTTGATTATTATGATTGATCGTCCATAACAACTTGAACCTAAACTAAGACTGCTATTTGGTTACTCCATCAACAAACTCTTTTCTAACTTAATGTAATGCTTTGTTAGTTTTATTACTGATTTATAACTCAAGTAAATGAGAATAATCACTAATTTCTGTTTTTCTTTAAATAACAATAAAATTTGTTAGTGGAGCAAACTATTTTTCAGCATTACACAATGTTCTTGCTTATTATATAAACACTGCTTTGGCAAACACAAAAGGTGTAAACCTATTTCTTATCATCTTCTTTTTAGCAATTTGGTTATTCTTATTGCCCTACCATATAAACATTACATCAATAGTTTGACTACTTTTTGAGGACATACGTTTTCTCGTCTTTTATTATAAGTCAGTCGTATGTGTTCTAAAAGGGCTGTTTGGATTTGCTACACATTGTCATAACTTTTATTACAAGTTAAGTTTGTGAGTTTTGCAAGCAAAATAGCATTTAATTTGATTATCTACCCAGGGCTTTGAACAAGTTTGATATTAATTTGAAAATGGAGACTATATAGGATTTAGTGACGTGGGAACTAGATTTTTAAATTGAATCAAAATGCCTAAAGTTAAATATGTGGACTTAAAGTTAGATTTTAAAATTGAATTAAAATGCCTAAAGTTATATTTTATGGCTTGAAATTGCATCAAAATAGCTAGAATTGGATCTTAAAGGCTAAAATTACATCAAAATGCCTAAGATCGAATCTTATGGCTTGAAATTGGATTAAAATACCTAAAGTCAGTACTTAGGACTAAAAAATACAATATGTTAATAAATGCCAAAGATTTTATGGTTTTCTCTATAACTGGATATTATAAAATAAAGCATATGATTAAATACTTTAGAGTTCATTATTTAAATATAAGGCTTAAAATGAATTAAAAGACCTGCTTAAGGTTTTATGATGAGAATTAAGACAAGAGAAATGAATTAAAAGACCAAAAACATGCCTGGGGTTAATGAGAGAGCTGGTCCTTTGAATGAGCATTGACTTGACCAAGGACCTAGAGATCTTTGAACATGGATTGATTTAATTTGATACAAACGAAGGTCTAAGGTTTAGTGATTTAGGATCTACGAAATGAACATATTTTAATTTCGATTTTTTTGACAATTATTTTAACTTCGATTTATTTGCTATACTTTTATCAAGTGAGCATCTGGCTTTCATTTTTCTTGGCAAAAAACATTTCCATTTTTTTCAAATGGAGAAACAAAATATGAAAAAGGAAAAGGTTGTTTTATGAGATTGCAAGTTTTTAATACATGTTGAGTGTTTTAGAACTTAGCACATAAACTAACAATTTTTAAAAATAAATATTTGGGCTTGAACTATTAAGAGCTAAATTCTATAATAAGGCTCTAGCATGCATAATAAAAATTATAATCTTAATTAAGGCCTAAAAGAAATTAAATCTTATCATTTACATGCCAAAGAATGTTTATCGTGAAAGGGATTAAATTGCTTCTTATTTTATCAATCCTTTTTTATTTTATCAATCCTTTTTTACTTATTTTGGTATTGTCGATGTGCTACTTATTTAATTATTAAAGGATCGGTTGTTATTCAATTTACTACAACATTAATACAAGATTAGAAAATATGTACCTAAAGATTGTTGTAAAAGAAAATAACAAAACTAAAATTATAGACAAGGGAACTTTTCTTGAATTGTTCTTTCTAGATCTTTAGCTTACTAGTGACATACTGTGGACATATAATTGTCACTCAAAATTGTTTATCCTTAGATGACACATGAGATGTAACATCCCATTCCCATACTAAAGGTTAGAACCCTAGATTTCCGTAATTGAGAAATAGCAATGAGAGATTAGAAAAATACATTTCATGCTCATGTATAATGTTAGCATATACACACGTGAATTTGATTATTGCACACATTACAATGAATTGTTCATGCACTCATTTGACATTTTTCGGGTATAAATGATTGTTTTAATGTGATTATAATGTAAATTATATATTATGTGTCTTAAAAATTGAGTTGGTATGTACAAGTAGTGATTTAGAATTTTTGGTGAAATTTGAGAATTTTCTGAAATTATGGGTATTTTTGGACTAGGAAAAAATATCAAGTGGCAGAACAATTGATAAATGGTAGTAGAATTAAGTGTCAAATGGCAGTAGAAATTGTTGATCTGCGACAATAAGATTTAATGGAAAGTTTTATGGAAAATCGGGAGATAAATGGATTAAAAATGGGGAAACAAATGGACTAGTAGTTTAAAAGACCAAGTGAAGACCATAAGGTGGTGACATGTGGAAAGTGATAAGTGTCACTTGCCTTGCCACACACCTCACTCTTGTAACTTACCCTTATAAGACTAATGATCATTTATTTCTCACCTTTCACTAAATGCTTTGTTTTCTACTCTCTCTTCATTTCGTTCTTCATCTTCTTCCCTTCTTCTTCTCCATTCATGACATTTTCTTACCCACCCTACTCTCAATTTTAAGTTGCCATCATCTTTCACTTTATACTTCAAGCTCTTTATTATTTCTACATCTTTTTAACAAAAGACCCAACCTTACCACCTTTGAATATCGATGATCGAATATTACTAGAGAAGCTAGGGTTAAGAGTGATTTGAAGATCTTGAAGCTTAAACAAGTAAGTAGTATGTTATTCTGCTTGATATTTTGAGTGAAACATGCATGATGATAGTTAGATGTTGAAAGATCTTGAAGTCGTGATGAAAATATACTGATATGTGAATGACAAAATTTTGGGTAAATTTGTCTGTAACGATCGTTGTAATATCTTGTTTTCTGGAACATGCTTAGGGTTTAACCCTAGATTAATTATTGCATATACGTGCATAACATTAGCATCCATACACGAATTGATATTTATACACATGCAAAGATATTATATGCAGTCCATTGACTTATTCTAGGGTATGAAAAATGTTAAGTAATCATGATGTGAATTATGAATTAATATGTCTTGAATTTTGGTATGATTGGACACATACAAAGATAGTATATGCAGTCAATTGACTTATTCCAGGGTATGAAAAATGTTAGGTAATCATGATGTGAATTATGAATTAATATGTCTTGAATTTTAGCATGATTGGATTTCCATTAGTAAATTGTAATTAATGTTATGGATTGGGAAATTGATGGATTAAAATGTAAATTTGGGCTAGGAAAAATGTCAAGTGGTAGGATAAATTGATACATGAAAATTTTGGATGATTTAGCTTAAAATTGAGTGACGATTGGCATAGTTAAAACTTGTGACAAATAGACTAGTAATTAATTGACAAATGGACCAATTATTGTGTAACATGTGGAATAATTATAATGAGACATATGGAATGATTAATTGGTGACATATGGCTGCATATATACTTGATACATGTTGAATATGCCTTTAGATATATGGTCATTCCATTAGATGACACCTAACACCTTAGGTGTAACATTTAGCAAGAGCAAATTTGGTTCAACCCATTCTTGTTCTTTCTTCTCTCACTTACACCACCGAAACTCTTTTCTTTCGCCTCCCTGAACTTGCTTATGGCTATGCCTAATTGTTGCACAAATAATCCATGTTTTAGCCTTACAAAGTTAAGTAAAAGATCAGCTTGAAGTTGCCTTACTAAACCTAACTGAAATCTATATAAGTTGTACCTTGAATGTGAGATGTTTATGTTTACTTGGAGTACTGGATTGGCTTGATCTTTTGAGCTAGAATTGGAGTTAAACATGTAAGTAAATGATTAGTGTTTATAGTATGTTATGATAGAGAGTTGATGATGATAAATTAGGATGAATTCCATATGATGTTAAAGATTGATTATGCTAGACTATGTTAGCTGTAGTGCTTTCAGTGAACAAACATCCGTATTTTGGCCATAGCTTGATCTGTAGATATCCAAATGGGATGATTTCAAGTTTAGATTAAATTAGAGACATATTTCTATATTTTTTATGAAGGAATAGAATTTGAATTATATCTCTAAGAGTTTCAAATTTTGTCTTGATGTTGAGTCTTTGGATTTTGTAGCAGTTTGGGAACAATCTTAAGTATTTTAGGTATAACTTACACAATACTGAACCAAAATACATGAAATTGGTCATTAGAACATTAATACATATGGGAACATTTTTTTGGAAGAATGTATTGCCTAAATACTTCATTTTCCTGGTCAAAATGGCCATAAAAAATTGACCTGAAATACAATTTTGAGAAAAACTGGAATGATACTTTAATAAAAGGTAATGCACGATCGTGCACAAGCACGATCATAATAGAAAGCGAACATTAGAGGGTTGAATGATCATGAACAAGCATGATCATGACAGAGGAGGATCAACATGATTGTGACAGTGAAGGTATACTGTTGTTTGATAGCTTTGAATACCCTTCACTCTTTTGACCATAACTACTTCTCCGGACCTCCGATTGACTTAAAATTTGAACCACAAGCTCCTCACACATTTTCATTCCTATCCACCAAAATTCATTAGGAAAGTATTGGTAATTATTGATTGATGATGTTATAAAAATCAAGTGTATTGAGCTATGAAACTTAGTGTATGATTCAGTGATGAACTTAGAATAAATTTGTATTATTAAGGTGCAACCTAAGTTCAAATTAGACATATATGAATTTTGAAGTATGAATGATCATGAGTTGAGTTGTGAATAAAGGAAACATACCCGAAATAGTCATTGGGCATGCATTGAACATGACATATGTATATATGTGCACAAATGAATAAGTATTTAATTGATCGACTTTGTAATGTGAATTATATGTGAATTGTATGATTTTATACATCAAGTTAGATGTCATTCAGACATTGTCGGACCATCTAGGCAATAGCATAATTGGAGCGTACTATGGGTCAACCTAGATGATCTTCCTAGGATTGATTTATTTTATTTAACTTCCAATTGTTGAATTGTTTGTGATTTGTATGTGAATTCCAGACTTTAATGGTCCAAGGAGTTTGATATTCAAAAATGTATTGGAAGTGTTATATTTTCATATGAATTTTGAATGATATTTGTATACTCAACGAAAGTTGAATGCCGAACTGAGGTCCGATGAATATGTGATTCGTCTATGCTTTAAAAGTGAATACTATACATGGCATATACTATTATTTGATGCATTTCATAAAATACATGTTCAAATAAAGACGTTGTGTTCAAAGTAGCCAGTCTGAAAGAGCTTTAAGCTCATAATTCTACAAGTAAAGTTTTGCTCTATGATTTCTGTATTTGACTGAGCCTAATAGGCCGCCAGTATCTATATCTATATATGAAAGGAACTTGGTCAAAACAAATAATAACGAATCTGGAGTCGCATATGCATCTAAATTTGTGTATTTATGCTTATGAAATATATGATTATGAAATCTTTTTTGAAATTGTAACGATAAAGGGATATGCTATGATTATGTGATTGATTAGGTTATTCATGTTCTAAAAGAATGTTTGCGCAAATGGTTAGTTGTGTGATATTTTTGTATTTTACCTGAGTGAGATCATAAATGATAGTTCACTAATTGATTTTGCAAAACTCATCAAAAATTGCAACGTGGCTTTTCAGGTATGAGACAAGAGGCCTAGTTCCTAAGATATTCTAGGGGAACATTTTGGATTAAGATATAGGTCAGAGGTCTGTCAGATAACATTATAAGAGTTTTAGATTGTATTTTGTAGTTTCTTTGTCATGTAGAGCTTTTGTATAAAGGATTGTAAATATTTGTTTCAATGACTACAATGTAAACTTTTGTTAATGAATGAACTGAAGTGTTGAGGTTTTTAAGTATTGTATATTCTTTATGATGTCATTTAAGAGATTATGTTTTCTCTAACATACCATTGTCATAGGATATGTACTTGAATGTCCTCTTGCTGTTCAGTTATATACTCTATGGGAGTGGGATGTTACAATCGTACACAAGCATGATCGTGACAAAGAGGAAACGTCAGGAGACTTGCACGATCATGCACAAGCACGATTATGACAGATATGAGATATCAAGTAGTGCACAATCATGACAGAAAGAAAACATTAGGTAGTGCATGATCGTACACAAGCACGATTGTGAAGTGAGCAATCAACAGGTAGTGCACGATTGTGCACAAACATGATCATGACAATGAAGGCGCACTGCTATTTGACAGTTTTGAACACCCTTCACTCTTTTGACCATAACTTCTTGTCCGGACCTCTGATTGAATTGAAAATTGAACCATATGATCCTCACACATTTTCTTTCCTCTCTACTAGAGTTCATTATCATCTAAATTCACTAGGAAAGGATTGGTAAATGATTGATTGATGAGTTTAGGACGAAAATGATGAAGTGTGTTGGAATTTGTTAAATGGAGTGTTTTCACTAAATTGGCATCTATATTTTGGCCATATCTTGATTTTTAGATATCCAAATGGAATGATTTTAAGTTTAAATTAAACTAGAGACATATGGATACAAATTTTATGAAGGAATAGAATTTTAATTCTGTCTTTAAGAGTTTCAAATTTTGGCTTGAAGCTGAGTACAGAGTGTTATTGAAGTTTAAGCACAGTCTTAAGTATTTTGTGTATTTCTTGCAGAATACTAAACCAAATCATGTGACCTTGGTGTCCTTATAAACGTAATACATATAGGAACATTTGTTTTAAAGAGGGTATTGCCTAAATACTTCATTTTCCTTGTCAAAATGACCATGAAAAAATTAACCCGAAAATATATTTTGAGAAAAGCTGGAATTATTGATTGATGATGTTATAAATTAGTGAATGAATTTTTGATATCAAAGTATCAAATGCATGAGTATAATAAGAATGAAGATGTTCATATAATAGTAGTTGTGATTCAAAAGAGTTGAGTAATATGTATTAAGTAAAGGTGACTGAGAATTGGGTATAATGAGAGCATATACTGCTAGAAAAGAAATGACAAGTGATTGAATTATGACATTAGAATTACCAAGTGTTCTTAAGGTGTAAACCTAAGTATAAGCTAGACACATACAAATGATAATGTTTGAATGATCAAGAGACATGATTAAGGAAACATACTAGGAATAGTCAAATTGAGAATGAATTTTACATTACATCTATACATATGTGTACAATTGAATGTTTATATGATTGTGAAATTAACAATGTGTGTGCAATATGTGTATGGCATAATGTTGATATGTAGGATAGAACATCCACATCTAGACATTTCTGGATCAAAGAAGCAAATGTTAATATGGAGCATATTATGGATCGACCTAGATGGTCTCATTTTCATTGTTTGTTCTATTTTAAAATTTTGTATTGAATTACTAATAAATGTGAATGTGAATGAGACAATTCTAGACAATAAATGTTTGAGGCGTTTGATGTATGTAAACCATAGGAATTGCTCCTTGAATGTGAATTTGAATGAATAAGTGATACTCAATATTATTGTTGAATACCAGACGAAGGATTGATGATAAATGTGAATATGAATGTGAAACTGAAATCAAGTGACTTATTGAATATATATGAATGTGAATATGATGCATTTCATTTCATGAATTTATAAATAGATAAAGGCTATCACGACTGGAGTAACCACCAAAAAAGAGCTTAAAGCTCAGAATGTGATTAAGAGCCAAAGGTTTACTATGTAAAATGAGCCACTCCATCAGATAAGGGACATTTATTAATGAGCCTGGTATTCATAATAGATACGGAACAATTATAAGCACTCAATCACAACAATAACAACTGGAAGCGAGTCTCATGAGCATTGCATATATGTATGTTTTGAATGATTGAATGTATTGTTGAATTGTGTTGAATGAATTTTAATTTGAAAATTATGAACAAAAGAGTTTTGTGATGCTACATGATGATAAATGAAATGATGTGAATTATACGATTGTATGAATTGATGTGTTATATGATTGAGTGAGCCATCAAGGATGATCCACTCATTAAGTTCGCAAAACTCAACCCAAACCTTACAACATTTTTTTTTCAGGTTTAGAGAAGACCTCTAGTTAGACAAATTGGAGTCTAGCCACTGCATTTGAGTAAGAGATAGAGGTTGGGATCAGTTTATGTTTGCATAGATTTTTCATTATTTTGTATTAAAGAATTTATTCCATAATAATTGTGTCATGTGTATCAGAATAACTCTATTTTGTAATGACTTTCCAAATTGGAAATGTTTGTAAATAAAATTGATCAATCAGTGTAGTAATAATTATGATTATGATGTTATGAAAAAGAAAAATAGGCCCAATTTGATTTGTGGTTTTCTGAAATATGCAAGTGATGCGTGAAAAGTCTTAATGGTTATGATTGACTAACTATTCTAGTATGCCACCCTCATAGAGTATGTTCTCGAATACTATCAGTACATTCAAGGATATGCACTATGAGAGTGGAGAGTGGGGTGCTACAATTCCAATGGCTCTTGCATATGAGTCAACTCCAACATGGGAGGATGACCATATTCTAGAGTCAACAAGTGCCTTTATGAACTAATGACATTCCCAATCGTCAAGGTTAGAGGAACCAGCCATAGTGAGTTTTAATGTGGAACAAATGGCTCAAATTCTTGCTGCAGTGATGCGACAATCATGTGAAAATGTGGAAGCTTCTGGATACTTATTTAAACACATCTATAAATTGGCACCAAGACTTTTAATTGGAGTGGAGATCCCTGAGAGTGAACTCATATGGTTAGATCAGGTCATGAAGGTATACAGAGTTATCGGATGCACAAATGAGCAAAGAGTTGTGTTCTCCACTTTCCTCCTCGAGGATAAGGCTAAAGATTGGTGGGAAGCCATTGAGAGACGACATCCAGATGGGGTATCTTGGGTATAATTTCAGAGAGAGTTCACAGACAGATTCTTCCCATAG
>JAOQMP010000005.1:26256384-26266631 GCA_027563575.1 Erythroxylum pedicellare
AACATGGCATATTGGGAGACCCAAAGAAAGTAGAGGTAATGATGAAGTGAGAAACTCCAAGGAATATATAAGAGATCAAGAGTTTTCTAGAATTAGCTAGAAATTGGACACTATTATAAGTTGTTAAGGACTTTTTATTGATCGTAGCCCTTTGACAAAAATGTTTGAGGAAAAATGCGTAAATCGTATAGACTGATGAATGTAAAAAGAAATTTCAGGAATTATAACATCGATGTTAATTATATAGTTTGGATTTGGAGATCTTATAGCATACAATGATGTTTCACACCAAAGATTAGGATAAAATCTAATGCAACATAATAAAATGATTTCATATGCATGGAGACAGTTAAAGTCTCATGAGTTAAATTATTCAAAATATGATTTAGGACTTGCTGCAATAGTAACTGCTTTGAAAGCTTCGAGACATTATATGTACAGTGAAACATTTCGGATCTATATATAAATATACAGATCATTAAAGTTTGAGGTAATTATTGAGTTTGAAATAATTGAATACGAGACCAAGAGAATGGATAGAGTTACTTGGAGATTATAATGTATAAATGAGTATTTCTCAGTAAAGCTAGTGTTGTAATATGATGTATTGAATAGAAAATTCAATAACGGAATAGCACAAATTTAGATATTGAGGTTACTAAATATAGTGCAATGAAGAGCATAAAATGTTGAGTTGAATTTGGGGTAAAATGAAGTATTATTAGCTATTGAAATTTAAAATCAGTTTTATATGAAAGGAATAGCAAAGCTCGAATTCAGGATTCAAAAATTGTGAATCTTGTTAAAGAATTGAAAATGAATCCAAATTTGAGTGTGAATAGGAAAAACGATATCTTGTGATTGAAGTAAAGAGTATATGTACCTGAAGGAAATGATTGAGATAAGAGATTTTTGGATAAAGTACAAATGGTAACCTATACTATACATCCTAGTCAGAATATACCAAAATAGTACTTAACGGCTAAGGATATAGAAGCAAGTGACTGCATGTATGATTTGCCAACAGTCTTAATTGTTGGAGGTATGCTTTAAGCTTATATTTTGGAGTTCATATGAACATGAGGTCAATGTATAGTTTTAATTGACTTTAACCATAACAATCATTATCATAGTGCTATCATTAGAATATTCTATGAGGCATTATACGACAGAAAGAGTTGTTCGCCCTTATATTGAAATGAAGAGGGTCTAAAAATGGTTAAAGACCATAATTGATTCGAGATACTGTTGATAAGTGAAATGAATTTGTAATAGGAATTAAGTGTATTAACACTATAGATGTGAAATAACAAGCGAAAGATGAATTGTTTCTGAAAGTATCACCTTGGCAAGGTGTGCTCAGGTTAGGAAAAAGGGGGAGCTAAGCCCGACATAAATTGGTCCCTATGAAATTGTTGTGAGAATAGGATCATTGACTTATGAGTTAATATTACCAATAAAAAATGTTTCAGATTCATGCAGTGTTACATGGATATGTTTAGGAAATATCGTTATGATCCGATATATATGTGTTAATGAGATCGGAAATGAAATTTTGAGTAATCTAAAACAATTGAGGAAACAATTAAGATAGAGTGATATCCGAATAGGCGACTAGAAAATTGAGTGATTCCATTGACCATAGTTAAGTGGAAGAAATTTTTCGAGTGATGAAGTTAAATAGGAAACGGAGGAGCATATAGGAAAACAATACCCCTGCCTTTTTGATCAATTAGATAAGAATTTTGAGGAAAAAATTTATTAAGGGGGAGAATTGTAACATCTCGTTTCTATAATAATGGTTAGAACTCTAGATTTCTGTAATTGAGAAAATAGCAGTGAGAGATTAGAAAATAACATTTCATGCTCATACATAATGTTAACATACACACACATGAATTTGATTATTGCACACATTACAATGAATTGTTCATGCACTCATTTGATATTTTTTGAGTATAAATGATTGTTTTAATGCGATTATAATGTGAATTATGGATTATGTGTCTTAAAAATTGAGTTGGAGTGTATAACTAATGAATTAGAATTTTTGGTGAAATATGAAAATTTTCCAAAATTTAAGGGTATTTTTGGACTAGAAAAATGCCAACTAGCAGAACAATTGATAAATGGCAGTAGAAATAAGAGTCAAATGGTAGTAGAAATTTTTATAAATAACATTGGGATTTAATGACAAAGAAATTTGGGTTGAAAATTGGAGACAAATAGACTAGCTTATTAAAAGACCAAAATGGGACCATAGGAAAGTGACAAGTGTGACTACCACTCACCACTTACTATTCTTTTATCTAAATTAAAGACCATATTGTGGTCTTTCACTTGTCATTTACGACACTTGCTTCTTTTCTTCATTTTGTTCATTTGCTCTCATCTTCTCATTCTTCTCTCCATCTATAAAACTCTTACCACCCTCATCATGTTGATTTTTGTCCAACTCTTTTACTTTATTTCTTCAAGATTTGTTGTCTTCGCCATCTTGTTACTAAAAGACCTAACCCTTCTACCTTGAATGATGATAATAATTGTGTATGTTGGAGAAGCTAGGGCTAAGTGTGATTTGAAGACATTGAAGCTAAACAAGTAAGTATAAGCATTAATCTTCTTAATTTGTTGAATGAAGCATGTACGATGATAGTTGGTGATAAAATGATCATAAGGAAATGAATGTGTTTATATGTTATTTTTCTATGAGTTATGAACAATAATGTATGATTTGGTGTTAAGATGATTTTGATTTAAAAATGAGTTTGAAGCTAATGAAAAAGAGTACTATGGTGTCTTGAAATGAGATGAATTAAGGTGATAGTTATAAATGGAATGAAAGTGATAATGAAGTAAAACATATGTGTAGAAAATCGATGATGAATGTGTACATGTATATGTTCTTTTTTTGGTTAATGATCAAATATAGATCATGAGTTGTTTGTGAATGGTATTGAGCTGAAATGGAGCTGAGAATGAAGACGAAATGAAGTAGAAAAGATGATCTATGTGCAAGATGTGTTAGACGAAAAATGTAGGATTTAAAAATCTGGAAAAAAAGTGAAAGAAGAATTTCTGGAGTATGATAGCTGTAGCGTTTCCACTAGACATGCATCTGCATTTTAGCCATATTTTGATCTGTAGACATCCAAAATTGGATTATTTTAAGTTTGAACTAAACTAGAGACACATGGCTATATTTTCATGAAGAAATTGAAATTGAAATTTATTTTTAAAAGTTTCAAATTTTAGCTTGAAGTCAAGTATTGTGTACTATCATAGTTTGAGAACAGTCTGTAGTATTTTGAGTATAACTTGTAGAATACTGAACCAAATTGCATGAAATTGGTGTCATTAGAAACTTAAGAAATAAAGGAATAATTGTTAAGAAGAATATTTTGCCTAAACCCTTCATTTTCCTTGTCAAAATGACTATGAAATATTGACTCGAAGGTTTGTTTTAAAAAGAGCCAGAATGAAGCTTGAAAAAAAAGGTTGTGCATGATCGTGTACAAGCACAATCATGAAAAAATGGGTCATTAAGGGATTGAACGATCGTGCATAAGCACGATCGTGACAATGGAGGATCAATTGGAAGTGCACGATCGTGCACAGTGAAGGTATACTACTGTTTGACAACTTTGAACAACCTTTACTCTTTTGATCATAACTTCTTCTCCGAACCTTCGATTGACTTGAAATTTAATCCAACAAACTCCTCACACATTTTTCTTTCTCTTCAAAAAAATTTATGGCCATATTAATTCATTAGGAACAGATTTATTGATGAGTTTAGCATAAAAATGATGAAGTGTACTGGAATTTCTTAAATGTAATGATTTCATTGAACAGTCAATAGTATTTTGGCCATATCTTTATCTGTAGATATCCAAATGAGATGATTTTTGATCTAGATTAAACTAGAGAAATATGTACACAAAGTTTCTGAATAAATTGAATTTCAATTCTATCTTTGAGAATTCCAAAATTTGGCTTGAATTTGAGTACAAGGTAATATTGTAGTTTAAGAATAATCTGAAGTATTTTGAGTATAACGTTCAGTATATTGATTCTCATTGTATGATTTTTGTGCCATTAGAAACTTAAGACATATATAAACAGTTGTTTAGAAGAAAGTATTGCCTAAATACTTCATTTTTCTTGTCTTAATGACCATGCAAAATTTATCCGAAAATTTGAGAAAAACTAGAATGATTGATTAATGATGTTATAACTTAGTGAATGAATTGTTGATATCAAAGTACCAAAGGCATTAGTATAGCGGGAATGAAGTTGTTCATATGATAGTATTTGTGATTCAAAAGAGAAGAACTATATGTTTTAAGTAAAGGTGGATGAGAATTTGATATCATGAGAGCATATACTACTAGAAAAGAAATGATGAGTAATTGAGTTATGATATTAGAATAATCAAATGCTCTTGAGGTGTAAACCTAAGAATAAGTTAGACACATACAAATGTAAAGGTTTGATTGATCAAAAGGCATGATTAAGGAAACATACCCAGAATAGTCAAATTGAGCATGCATTATACATGACACATATACATATGTGTACACTTGAATGTTTATGTAATTGTGCAATTAATATGTGTGTGCAATGTGCGTATTGCATTATGTTCATATGTAGGATAAAATGTCTGCATCCAGACATTTCCGGATTATGAAAGCTAATGCTAATTTGGAGCGTACTGTGAGTCAACCTAGATGGTCTTACTTTAAATGATTGTTCTGTTTAAATTTATGAAATGAATTATATGCAATGTGAATGTGTTGATTCCAGACATTGAATGTCCAAGGTGTTTGATGTATGAATATCATCTTGTAAGTGCTCCTTGTATGTAAATTTGATGAAATAATTGATACTCAACTTGATTGTTGAATACCAGAACAAGTTTCGAAAAAATATTTGAATGTACATATGAATGAAATAAGTGATTCTCAATGTATATGTTGAATGCCGGACCAAGGTCCGATGACAATTGTGAATGAGAATACGATAGTGAATATGACTGTATAATATTGACAACTTTTGAGTGACTGAATAAATGTGATGCATTTCATTACATAAATGCGTGAAAGATAAAGGCAGTTGTGATTGTAGTCGCTAGTAAGATGACCTTAAACCTCATAATGTGATAAGAGCCTCTGGTTCAGTTGTTAATGTACCCATTATCCACAAGAGATATGGGACATTATCTTATACAAGCTCGGTATCTACAAGGGATATAGGGCAGGCTGGAATCCACAAGGGATATAGGCCAGTAAAAGGCACTTGGTCACAACAATAATAATTAGAAGTGAGTCTCATAAACATTGCTTATAAAATTGATATGTATGTTTTGACTGAATAAAATGAACTGTATGATTGCTCTGAGTGTGAAACATGAAATAAGTGCTTAAAGTGATATGTGATGCTATATGATTATTAGTGAAATGATGTGAATTACATTATTACATGAACAATATGTGTTATGTGATATGAGTGAGCTATCAAGGATGGTCCACTCACTGAGTTCACAAAACTCAACCTAAAATTTGCAATATTTTTTAGGCATAGAGAAGATCTACAGTTAGACAAATTGGACTCTAGCCACTGCATTCAAGTAAGCGATAGAGGTCGGGATTAGTTCGCATATACATTAGTATTTTTTATTTTTGTATCAAATTGTGTATTCCACAATTATTGTATCATGTGTATTTGATCAATTCTATTTTTGTAATAACTTTCTAAATTGGAAATGTTTGTAAATAAGATTGATCAATGAGTGTGTAGTAACACTTGTGAATGAAAATGTTTATGAATAAAGTAGGCCCAATTTGTTTATTGATTTCCTAAATATACGTGTGATGTTTAAAAAAATTTGTAACGAGTTCGATTTTTTGACTATTCTAGCATGCCACCCTTGCGGGGTATGTACT
The DNA here is from genome assembly GCA_027563575.1 of Erythroxylum pedicellare. Taxonomy (NCBI): domain Eukaryota; kingdom Viridiplantae; phylum Streptophyta; class Magnoliopsida; order Malpighiales; family Erythroxylaceae; genus Erythroxylum; species Erythroxylum pedicellare. Next base: position 26,262,330 of record JAOQMP010000005.1, read on the forward strand.
CAAACATCACTCAGGATGTCGGGTAGTACCAGAGCCCATATTTAGTATCTTGTATGGGTAATTTTTGAAATATGTGTCAAGTTGCATGCATTTTAGACATGTCATAGCATGCAACGACAACTGATCCCTAGTTTGAGTCGCATTTATATAAGTCACATGCATGAGCATTTGTTAAAAGTTTGAGCTGATATAAATAGTGAGAAGAATGATGTTCTATCATAATGTAAAAAAATGAAGGATTGTAGATATCTAGAAATGAGAAATATTATATGGTTAGATAAGACAGATAAAGATTCACTACATTTGTATTTATGGATGTATCATCGAATATGTCATCAATATTGCACTGTAATGGCATGTCCTTGAATGTGAAATAGATATAACTACACTGTCATGAACTGATTGAGGAAAGTAGAGATATAAATATAAATGACGAGATTTAAAGTGTACAAGCCAAGTTGAAAGAAAATAAATTTTTCTATAACCTTGAAAGGTTAAACTTGGACTTGAAATGGTTGTTTGATTAATGTGACTAAAGTTATGATCCACTATAAGAATATATTAGTGGAATTGAGATCATAATGTCATGATGATTTTGCATCTATAATTTTGAATTGATTGAGGATATACATTTGGGAGATGAAAAAAATGACAATAGGAAGATGAGATAGAAATGAGGAAAAAAAAAGGGAAATGAAGTAAACATAAATGACTTTACATGAGATGAATGATATGTAGTAAGAAGAAAGTTAGAAATGCATATAACATAGGATTTTATGTATGAATGAGATTAAAAAAAAGATGATAAATCAAATGAGAAGAGTTAATGCACTCAATACAGTAGTTGAATTATTATGAAATGATGTAGTGTTAGAAGAGGTAAATCCTGGGAAATTGGAGTAAAATAAATGTTAGTATATGTGTTAATACGAGGAAGAAAAGAGGAATAAAGTGCAGGGCATAATGGTGGCTTGAGAAAAATAGGTTTTTGTCACGATCGTGGCAGGGATACCCCGATCATAGGTAGGAATAAAGAAAGAAATGGTGTCCGGGATCAACTGAGATCAAAGTATCATTAGTGTAAGATATAAATTGGTGATTTGTCAGAAACAAATCTCTAGATAAGATGAAATGATCTTGATGATATATACCAAGGTATAAGAGTAAATGAATCTGCTTACTGCTTCACTGAGCCTTATTATAAAGGATATTCTGATTAAATAAGTTATGACATAAATTAATCTTATTGAGATATTATGAATAGTTGAAATTGATTTTCTTGAGGTATTAAAGATGACTGAAAAGTGATGATGAATATAGTTGACTAATAAATAGTTTATAAAGAGTATAGATGATTGAGGAGAAAAATCTTCTTATGATATAGACTTTCGTTGAAGTATATCATGTAAGTCAAATGTTCCATTTCTAGAAATGAATGATTATTGAACAAATTAGAAGTGAATATTGGAGTCTCATTTCTAACTGAGACTCAGGCATAAGAGGTATAATATGTTATTGAGAGAGTATGCATTAAGAGGTATAATATGTTATTGAGAGAGTATGCATTTTTGTTTGATGTAAAGTATCCAACTATGTGATTAGATTCTTGAATTTGAGGAGACACTATTGCTAATATGAGGAGAACTTAGGTCTACACTATATTCTATGCAAATATGTACAGGAGTGACAAATTAGCTTTGATGAATGTGTTAACAGCATAGGAAGTTAAGATTGCAAATAAATTGAAATGTATGGAGAAACTAGTATGAATGAATAGACATTAGAATAAGTTAATGTGAAATCAGAGGAAATCAAATGAATTTAGAAAATCATTCGAGAAAAGAAGTCAATTGGGAAATCGGAAAATAACATAAGAAAATATTACCTCATTTGAGGAATTAGTTACTTAAGGAATTACGAGAACTAATCATGGGCACATCGAGTTTTGCCAATATCTGTTTAAGTTAACAATGTCCCCGATAGTATCATGGCATTGAAGAATAAAGTGTCCCAATTTTGCTTGGATCAATTAGTGACTATGATCATAGATGATATATTGAACGTATTCCAAAAGTAGAGAAGAATATTTTGAATATTTAAGTAAATCTTACATATCATGAAGGTAGAAACAATTACATGCCAAGTTTAATAAGAGTGAATCTTAGCTTGATCCAATAGGGTCGTATAGTATCTGAACATGGCACATTGGGAGAGCAAAAGAAAGTATAGGTAATAATGAAGTGAGAAACTCCAAGGAATATATATAAGAGACCTAGAGTTTTTTAGATTTAGTTGAAAATTGGACACTACTAGAAGTTGTTAAGGGGTTTTTACTAATCTTAACCCTTTGACAAAAATGTCTGAGGAAAAACGTGTAAATCATATGACTGATGAATATAAAAAGAATTTTGAGGAATTATAATACTGATGTTAATTATATCGTTGGATTTGGAGATTATGCAATATATAATGAGATTTCACATCAGAGATCAAGATGCAATCTGTTGCAGCATAATAAGGTGATTTTGTATGCATAGAGACAATTAAAGTACCATGAGTTAAATTTGGGGCAAAATGAAGTATTATTAGCTGCATTGAAATTTAAGATCAATTTAACATGGAAGGATTAACAAAGCCCAAATTGAGGATTCAGAATTTATGAACCTTACTGAAAAACCAAAAATGAATCCAAATTTTGAGTTTAAATTGGAAAATGATATTTTGTGATTGCAATAAAAAGTATGTGTACCTGATAAAGATGATTGAGCTAAGAGATTATTAAAGAAAGCACTAATAACAACCTACGTTGTACATCCTAGTAGGAATATGCCGAAATAGTGTTTAATGGTTAAGGATGTAGAAACAAGTGATTGCATGTATGAATTGCCAACAATCTTAACTGTTGTTGAAAAGCTTAAAGCTTATATTTTGGAGTTCATAGGAACATAAGGTCAATGTGTAGTTTTAATTGACTTTAAGCATAACAATCATTATCATAGTGATATCATTATAATATTGTATGAGGCATTATAATACAGAAAGAGTTATTTGCCCTTATATTGAAATGAAGAGGGCCTAAAAAGTGGTTGAAGGTCAAAAATTGATTCGAGATACTATTGATAAGTGAAATGAATCTGTAATAGAAATTAAATGTTTCAAGAAAGATAAACGAGTTAGGTGGATCAACACAAAGGTATGAAATATAGTGAGATAGACATAAGAGTTAAGTGTATTAACACTAAAGAAATCTGAAATATCAAGCAAAAAGATGAAATAATTCTAAGATTATTGTCATGGCAAGGTGTGCTTAGATTGAGAAAAAGGGAGCTAAGCCCAACATAAATTGGTCCATATGTAATTATTGTGAGAATAGGACCATTGACTTATGAGTTAGTATTACCAATAAAAGATGTTTCAGATTCACAAAGTGTTAGCTAGATATGTTTAGGAAATATCGTTATGATCTGATATATGTGTTATTGATACCGGAAGTGAAATTGTGAGTAATCTAAAATATATTGAGGAAATAGTTAACATAGTGTGGTATCTAGATAAGTAAATGAAAGATCAATTGACTCCATTAACTATAGTCAATTGGAAGAAATTATTTGAGTGGTAAAGTTAAGCGGAAAACGGAGGAGCATATGAGGAAAACAATACCTCTGCCTTTTTGATCAATCAGATAAGAATTTCAAGGATAAAATTTATTAAGGGGGGAAGAATTGTAACATCCCGTTCCCATACTAAGGGTTAGAGCCCTATAATTCTGTAATTGAGAAATAGCAATGAGAGATTAGAAAAATGCATTTCATGCACATGCATAATGTTAGCATACACACATGTGAATTTGATTAGTGCACACATTACAATGAATTGTTCATGCACTCATTGGACATTTTTCGGTATAAATGATTGTTTTAATGCGATTATAATGTGAATTATGGATTATGTGTCTTAAAAATTAAGTTGGAGTGTATAAATAGTGAATAAGAATTTTTGGTGAAATATGAGAATTTTCTGAAATTGAAAGATATTTTTGGACTAGGAAAAATGTCAAGTGGTAGAATAATTGATGAATAGTAAAAATAAGAGTCAATTAGCAGTGTAAATTTTTATGAATGACATTAAGATTTAATGATGAGTGTCATCGAAAATTAGGAGAAAATTGGGTTAAAAATTGGAGACAAATGGACTAGCTTATTAAAAGACCAAAATGGGACCGTAAAAAGTGACAAGTGTCACTACCACTCACCACTTACTATTCTTTTACCTAAATTAAAGACCATATTGTGGTCTTTCACT
>JAOQMP010000005.1:26278070-26296332 GCA_027563575.1 Erythroxylum pedicellare
AGCAATTTCTCTTTTGAAAACTTTCGACTTTACTTTAATTTTCTGAACTTGAATCACATCTTCTTCTTTCTCTTCTTTCAACTTTACTTTACTCAAAATTTCCTAGCAATTTCTCTTTTGAAACCTATGAAGTTCAATCCATAAAAGTCATGAACTTACTCTAAATATAAGAAACCAGCAAGATAGCATATAAGATTTATAGGAAATCTACACCATATCAAAATAAAAGGTCCTCTCATTCTTATACTCTCTAACATTCAAAGTGCTTAAGGCTCATATGTGTTTAACTCTAAAAATTTCAAACAATGCAATGCTCTACCATATGCTTGCTCTTCAATCTCAAATACAATACTAAATATACATGCACAACACAAATCCAAAGGTCTTAACAAGGATGTAACTTGGTTGGGCTACTGGTGAGGAAAAAGAAAGGTAAAGAAAAGGTTAACTATCAAAGAAAGCGGAGTATAAAAATAATCAATGACATACATGTCATGCACTATGCATAACATCAAACAATCAAGCACAACTCAACTTTTCATTTGAACTTTCAGTCCAAACAATATTGAACAAGAAAATCATATGGGGAATCCTTTCCTTTTATTCTTTCTCTCGACCTCAATACTTTTTGTTTTTTTTCTAGCCGAATACTCCCCCTTAATAATTAAGCACAAAACAAGCCATATACCACAAATAACCAAACATGCACAACCTCCTCAAGTTTAACTTAATAAAAACATGCTCTACTAACCATGATAAGGGTTAGAAAGATAAGTGAAATAAGAACAAGCTAAGTTAAATATGGGTAAAGCAAAAACAGGTAATAAACTCAAGTGGGCTAACTAGTGGTCAATATGCTCTGGGTTAGCTTTTTAGTTAAATGGTTTAAAATCTTAGGGCTCTTATCATGTTTATGTAATGCATGCATAAATGTAGTCTCATCAAGATATGAAGCAAGTTCTAGAGATACAAAGCATTGAATGATATGAAGCAAGTTCTAAAGATACAAAGCATTGAATGAAATCACACATCAAACAGACATATTGAAGGTTCAAAAGCTCACATGGGACAATAATCTATTAGTCCAAACACCATCATGCTCAGAACTTACATAAAAACACATTCATCAAATGATTCAAAAATCATAGATTAATTCTCATCTATAACATTCATATTCTTATCAATCATAGGGAGATAAAAAGACAAAACCAAACGGTTAAGGTGCAAAACATGCAAAAATAGAAAACCTTTTTCAAATTTTTTGAAATTTTTTGAAATGTTTATGAGTTTTTGAAATAAAGCATGCAAGTACAAGTGAAAACCTTTAAGTTCAAGCAAAAGCAAAGGTGTGGCATATTAAAGCACGAAAATCAAGAAAATTTCCGAACCAATAACCAACTAAAAACTAAAAATTTAATGCAAAAACTAACCTAAATCCTACCCCCCACACTTAAACATAACATTATCCTTAATGTTGCAATCAAAGTAAGAAGAGAAGATAAAAACACACCAAAAAGAAAGAAATTCCTAGAAGAAGAAGTTGATGATGAAAAATGTAAAGAGAAAAAGAAAGGGAAGATAAATCAAATCTGGTTTTTGTTTGATGGGTTGCCTCCCATTTAGTGCTTTTGTTTAACGTCGTTGGCTCGACGTCATGTTAATGCTCCTTACTCCTCAGAGACACGCTTGACAAAGTGCATCTCCTCTAAGGTAGATTGAAAACCTTCAAGGAAAGGCTTCAACCTATGGCCATGAACTATGAACCTCTTGCTTGTATCCATGCTCTCAACCTTAACTACATCATAATCAAAAACACATTTAACAATAAAAGGTCTAATGTAACAAGATCGAAGTTGGTAGAGAAGAACTTTTTGACCCACATGACCCTTCCTACTAATCATCTTATCATGGACTGCCTTCGACTTCTCCTTGTAAATCCTCATGTTCTCGTAGGCATCATTCCTTATCTCCTCCAACTCTTGCAATTGTAATTTCCTAAAATTTCCAACCCCATCATAGTTCAAGTTACATTACTTAATGGCCCAAAATGCTTTGTGCTCAAGCTCTACTAGAAGGTGACAAGCTTTCCCATAAACCATGCTAAAGGGTGACATTCCTAAAAGGGTCTTGTAAGCTGTTTTATAAGCTCGCAATGCATCTACTAACCTAAGACTCCAATCTTTTATGATGTTATGCTAGTTCTGTCAAAAACATGGTACTTCTTCAATATGGCCTCAAAGAATTGGTTGCAAAAGTGGGTCCCCTATCACCGATTATTACTTTGGGAATGCCAAACTTGTCAAAGATGTTAGCCTTAACAAATCCTACAACAACCTTAGCATCATCAGTTCCAGTAGGAATAGCCTCAATCCATTAAGATAGATAATCCATAGCAAGCAAGATATAAAGATAGCAATAAGATGAGGGAAAAGGGCCGATGAAATCAATACCCCAAATATAAAAATTCTCACTAAAAATCAAAATAGTTTACGCATCTGGTCTCTCTGAGTTATGTTACTAGTTTTTTGAAATCTTATACATGATTTGCATAAGTGGAATGCATCTTTAAACAATGAAGGCCAAAAGAAACCATATTTAAGCACCTTATGAGTTGTACGTTTGGCACCAAAATGACCACCATAAGAATAAGTATGACAAAAACCAAGTATGGAATTAAACTGATCTCATGGCACACATCTCCTAATAACTTGATCAGTACAAAACTTCCACAAATATGGATTATCCCAATAATAATACTTAGCATCAGCACATAATTTATCTCTTTGAGATTTAGACATACTTGAGGGTAACTCATTAGTAACCAAAAAGTTAACTAAATCAGCATACCATAGCCGAGGAGTAGCATGGAGGATGACATACAATTGTTCATCAGGAAAGGCCTCCTTGACAAGAATGGCATTAATTCCCTTGGCATTGAGTCTACTCAAGTGATCAACAACAAGGTTCTCAACTCCTTTCTTGTCCTTAATCTCAAGGTAAAACTTTTGTAAGAGCAAAATCCATTTGATAAGGTGTGGCTTGGATTACTTTTTCTTCAAGCGACACCTAAAAGCCGCATGATCAGTGAAAACAACAACTTTATGCCAAGTAAGTATGACTAAAACTTTTCAAAAGCAAACACAACAGTAAACAATTCCTTCTCAGTTGTATGCTAATTGTACTGAGCCTCATCCAATGTCCTATAAGCATAAGCAATCACATGTAAAGACTTCCTTAAACGCTGCCCAAGAATAGCTCCAACTACATAGTCATTGGCATCATACATAATCTCAAAAGGAAGCTCCTAACTAGGTGGTTAGATGATGGGTTCCACTGTCAACTTGTTTTCCAACAAGTCAAACACATCCGTGCACTCTTGGGAGAAGATGAACTCGGCATCCTTGGCTAGCAACTTGCATAGGAGCACAGTTATCTTGCTAAAATTCTTGATAATCTTGCGATAGAAACCTGCATGTCTAAGAAAAGATTGAACATCCCTCACAGAGGAGGGGTAAGGCAAGGACAAGATATTATTTATCTTAGCTTTATGAACCTCTAAGCCATGTTTAGAAGCTACATGCCCCAAAACTATTCCTTGTTCCACCATAGAATGAAATTGTTCGTAGTTCAAAACAAGGTTAGTATCTATGCATCTTTTCAAGATCAGAGACAAGTTTCCTAAATAATGATCAAAGGAATCACCATAGACAATAAATCATCCATAAAAGCTTCAATGATCCTCTCAAGATAATCAGAAAATATGCTCATCGGGCATCTTTGAAAAGTAGCAGGTGCATTACATAAACCAAATGGCATTCTCTTATAAGAATATGTACCAAATGGATAGGTAAAGGTAGTCTTTTCTTGATCCTCAAGGGCAATAATAATTTGATTATATCTGCTATAGCCATCAAGGAAACAATAGAAAGACTTACCAGCCAGGCGCTCAAGCATTTGGTCCATGAAAGGCAAAGGAAAATGGTCCTTTTTTGTCGCCAAGTTCAACTTCCTATAACCATTACACATTTGCCAGTCATTTTGTACATGTGGGGGCACCAACTCATTTCAACATTCTTTACCACAGTAATGCCCGTCTTTTTAGGAACCACATGGATAAGACTTACCCACTTGCTATCAGAGATAGGGTATATGATACCTGCATCCAAAAGCTTCAAAATTTTAGCCTTCACCACCTCCATCATGAGCGGATTGAGCCATCTCTACATCTCCCTTGAAGGCTTAGAATTATCCTCTAAGAGTATACAATACATACACATAGAAGGACTAATCCCTTTGACATCAGTTAAAGTCCATCCAATGGTAGTCTTGTGGTCCTTTAAGACACACAAAAATATTTCCTCCTACATAGCTGTTAGATTCTTTACAATAATCACTAGAAGAGTATCGTTAGATCTAAGAAAAGCGTACTTCAAATGATCAGGGAAAGTTTTCAATTCTAACTCAGGAGCATGTAACACAGAAGGTAAGACTTTCTTGTGGCAAAGAGGTAAATCAACAAACACATCAAAATTTGGCACCATATAAGAAGACTGCAATGCCATAATAGCATCAATCACATAAGGTTCAAAAATCATGACACCATTGGCATTAACATCAAAAGATGAGAAGAAGGAATGCATAAAAGCAATATTAACGCCATTATCACCACCATAAGCACAAAATTCATCCACCAACAGGTCAATGATATCCAAGTTATGTAATTCATGCACATCTTCATTATGTTTCATTGCCTCATTAAAATTAAAGAAGACATGTTCATCATCAATCCTTATAGACAAAGTGCAATCATCATAATTAATCACAATCTTAACAGTCCTAAAAAATGGTCTCCCAAGCAGAAGAGTTGAATGTGTGTGAGGGTGATCATCATATGTCTCAATGATATAGAAATCACTAGGCAAAACTAAGCTACTACCTTTCACTAACACATCTTCCAATAAACCCAAAGGATGGACAAAAGACCTATCATCAATTTGAATGATAAAATAAGTGCTTTTCAAAGAACCAACGTTAAGAGAATCAAAGATGGATTTCGGCATAATAACAATTAAAGCTCCTAAGTTGCACTAATTGAAGCTTCTATCCAATCATATAAGGGATAAAAAATGCAACTGGGTTTGCTTACTTAATAGGTAATTTCTTTTGGAGAATAACACTTACATTCTCTCCCAAGCCAACTATATCACCATTTCTCACCTTGTTGGCTCTCTTGGTGGTGCACATCTCCTTAAGAAATTTGGTATACTTGGGCACATGTCTTATTGCCTCTAGCAAAGGAATGTTGATCTCCACCTTTTTAAACAACTTCAGTATTTCTCTCCTTATCCTCCTTCTTTTGCTTGTTAGAACTCAAAGGTAAAGGTGGAGTTAGCTTATAAGTGGGATCAACAAGGTTAGGAGATAACTTGGAAGCATGAGATAGTTGCTTGGGTTGAGAAGAAGGTTCGACACCCTTTAGGTCAGAGGGTGGTGCTGTCAATTTTGGGTTGTTATTTTCAGCCTTTAACTCATCCTCCTCATCTAAAATAATCACTTTGTCTCCAATCTCCTTACCAATCCTTAGCTTAAGTGCAAAAGCACTTTCCTTGCGTTACAGCCCTTGGGACAACAATTTTCCAAAACTTTGGGCCTCCATCTTTCCAAGGTTAGAGGCTAACTGTTCTATTTGCCTCTCAAGGTTTTGGATGCTCGACCTTTTCTCTTGCTGAAAAGATTTATAGTCTTGTTGAAAAGATATGAAATTTTGCTACATGGACAAGGTGTTAGATTTCATAGTTTTCATCATATCGATAACCTCATTCAAAGAAGGATTAGAAGAAGAAGAAGGGTTAAAAGGTGGCGACACAGGTCTGGGAATGTTCTGCTATGGTTGAAACCCAAAGGGGTTGGGTGTTCGTGCTTTATTCGACATAGGTGGTTGCTGAGGATTCCTATAGCGAAGGTTGGGGTGATCTTTCCATCCCGGATTGTAGATCTGAGGGTAGGGATCATACATTCTTTGTGGGTTACCAATAAAAACACCACCAACTACATTCATATAGTCTGTAGAATCATCTTGCATAGTAAGACATCTATTAGCCTTATGACTATGCATGGAACAAATAGAACAGACAATAGCTTGCATATCACTACTTATGAAGGATCGCATTATAGAAGTATGCTCATTAACCTTGTTCTCTAAATTAGAGACACTAACCTCATTCACATGTTTATGATCAGCTCGGGTACCAAACTACTTGGAATTCGTAGCCATATTAGAGATTAAATGCCTTGTCGCCTTGGGTGTTTTGTTCACCAAAGCTCCACCACTAGCTGCATTAATAATACTCCTATCTTAGGGAGTTAATCCCTTATAGAAATATTGAATGAGGAGTTGGTCAGAAATTTGGTGGTAGGGATATTGATTGTAGAGCTTCTTAAACCTCTCCCAATACTCAGATAATGATTCACTACGAGCTTGTCTTATCCCACATATATCCTTCGTAATGTTGGCTGCTCTTAAGGTTGGGGGGTATTTCTACAAGAAAATTCTCTTACGGTCATTTCATGTCCTTATAGAACCAAATAGGATTGAGAACAGCCACTCCTCCGCCGCCCCCTTCAAAGAGAAAGGGAAAGCTTTCAGGTTGACTTGCTCCTCCTTCATATCATTCGGCTTTATTCCACTACAAATCATATGGAACTTTTTAAGAGGAGCATGTGGATCTTCACCTGTAAGACTGTTAAAACAAAGAAGCAAATGGATAAAACCAGGTTTTAGCTCAATGTTAACATTCTCAAAATTAATACAAAGAGGATGGTTCTCCAAGTCAGGAGCAGCAAGCTCCTTCAAAGTTTTTTCTTATGCAACTGTCATGTCTTCTTGGTAATGGTAAGTGTGAGTGATGTCAGGAACAGGAGATGAAGATCAACCAGAAGTGTTGGGATTAACATAGATGTTGGATGGTGATGAGTCAGTAGGCTGTGCATGTGTGAAAGGTAACTCCTTCTCAAAGTTTTGTTGGAAAAGTGGATTGAATGAATGGCACTACTTAAGGATGATGGGATCGTGCAACGGTGTATGGGTAGGTGTTCGTGTGGAGTCGATCAAAAAATTTGTGTAGAATTGGTCTAAGTCGGCTTGTTCTTGATCTGAGAGTTGCTTTCCGGATGACTGGGACATACAACCTTCAAAACAAAAGGTTAAACGAACCAAATCACAAAAAGAGAGGAAAATAAAACACAAACTATAAAAGAAAGCTAAAAATCAACACTTTGATCCCTGGCAACATCACCAAAAATTTGATAGGTTATCGTTAGCCTACAAATTTAATCCCCTACTTAAGTTGATTTGTAGAATAGTAAAGCAAGGGTATCATCGCACAGATATCAAAACACAAGGAATTGTTAGCCTACAAATTTAATCCTCTACTTAAGATGATTTCTAGAATAGTGAAGCAAGGGTATCATCTCACGGAGATCAAAACATAAAGAAGATTTTTTTTACTTTCAAGCAAAGTATGCGTGAATTTTATGCATGAACTAATGCTAGATTACATGGAACAATAGGACAAGATTGGGAGATTTGTTTGCTTGCGTTAAAAGTAATCAACAAGAGAAAAAAGAAGATGTGATTTAAGTTCAAAAAATTAAAATAAAGCCGAAAGTTTTTAAGAGAGAAATTGTTAGGAAATTTTGAGTAAAAAGTTCAAATTAATTAAAGAACATTTGCAAAGGTTTTTTAACTAAATCCTTAGGTTGTTTTTAATCATTGAAAACAAATTATTTCTTATATTAGAAAATTAGGGTTCATCAAGAAAATATAGATGCATTCAAAACAACCATGACATGTAAAATCTTCTTGTTAATGCATTAATCCAAAACTAGCATGAATAACACAATAACAAGAGCATTAAGATCAAAATCAAGTATGCCAAACCTAAGTTAGTTTTCAAGAAACTAGCATGCATAAAATTAACCTATGTCTTGATCCAAATAAGTAAAACCTATAGACAAGATTCAATTTTAATTAGTTGCTACTACTTAACCTAATCAATTTATTGTCTAGTAATTATATTAATCAGATAGCACACAAATTATTAATGCAAAATTTGAATTCATGACTTCAAATCCACATGCATAATTCGACAATCATGTCAAGATCAAGAGCACAAATTTCCAATCATAGATTCATCAATTATATGCACATGCTTCTTATAAAATCAACCATGAATTTAGATAATAGCCTTAACAATTGGAAAAGAGAATTTAGTTCATTATTTTAATTAAAACAAAGTCAAAAATCACCATAGAAAATATACTGCAGAATTTAGGTACAAGAAGAAGAAGAAGAGAAAATAAAACCAGGGTTCTACCTAGAGAGAAAGAGATAACGTAGGAGAGAGAAAGAGAAGAAGAGAGATTTAAGTTCAAAGAAAAGAGAGAAAATGTGAACACCATACCCCTTCCCCCGCCCCCTCCCCCCCAAAAAAACAAACTAATGCTAAAGGAACCTATTTATGTTGAAGGAGGTATGGTCATCAAATTCTTGTAGGAGAGGATTTTTTTCCCAAGTAGAAGTAGGTCTTTCTTTCCTTGTAGAAGAGGATTATTTTCTAAGCAGAAGTAGCTCTTTCTTTCCTTGTAGAAAATGATTTCTTTTACAAGTAGAAGTAGGTCTTTTCTTTCCTTATAGAATTAGAATCTTTTAAAAGTTTCTCTAGGTCAAACGCACTTCGTAGGGATTAAGTGGCAATCCACGCATGCTTTCATGTAGGTTTCATGAGTCCCAAGATGTTGATGTAGCAGGTGACATGGCATACTGACCGGATGCCAAGTGTCATCCACGTGTACTAATTAGGTGCTGCTAGCTCATCAGTTCCCCTAAAAAGTAGGGATCTTCATTTCTCCTAATCTACATGTTCCCTAACCATCTAGATTGTTCCTGGATCCATTTCTCGCAGTGGTAAACAAGAATTTTTCGAAATATAAAAATCCTAGTTGAAGTAGGATTGCTTGTCTAATTAGGATTCCTAATCCATTTGGGATTAGGATTTCACCATCTGCTGCTAGGTTTAGCTCCTGATTCTTGTTTTGTTAGATTCTCTCCAAAATAGGAAATCCTAGTTGCCTTAGGATTTAGGGAATCCTAATCCTAATAGGATTAGGGTTTCTACAACTTTGGTCACTTTGGGGTATTTCGACCTCCTAATTTTGAAAATGACATCCAAAAGTCCTTAATCTCCCTCCTTATCATAATTTTCCTCACTTGATACCTAAAACATTTGAAATGATAAAATCAATGTAAGTCACATGATTTAGACATCAAATGAAAATAAAAACTAAGTGTAAGAATATAAAAAGATAAGAAAATATGAGTGCACCACTAGGGTTATTATACATTTGTTGTTGAATAACTTCCAATTGAATCTTGTCAGTATTCAATAAGTAATATGTATTACTAATGTTTTTTTATCTTCTTCAAAACCTAAGACTCTAAGAAAGAGATCATCGAATCTGAATGGTTTCCTGGTGTTATCTGTGTCAATCCATGTTAAAATTGGTGTAAGATCAGATAAATTATTACAGGGATAATTAGAGAATCAATTGGGGAACTTTAGCATCCATTGTATGTTATCCCTACTTTAATCTAACTTTTTCCTAATGTAATTTAATCCATATTGTCTATTATTCCAAATAAAAAAGTTACCTCCAGTTGGAATGTTAAATAATTGTGCAGTTTCAACACAATCTCTATTATTAGAGCAAGGTAAACCTATAAATCTATACCCTTCAGCCTCTTCACATTTTAGAATAGCATTGAAATCCCTAGTGACAATCCATGGACTGTTGATGGAAACTAACATACCTTTGCTTATATTTAAGAGAAAAGTTCTTTGATAATAACTATTATGAGCATAGATAAATGTAATATAAAAAGGTTAAGAATAAAACTTAGTTGAAATCTCCAAGTGGATAATTTGGTAAGGTATAAAATTAAGATAAACAGAGACATAAATGGAGTTGTGAAGTATTACAATACTGCTATTGCAATGTGAATTATGATTTAGTATCCATTGAGGAGGGAAATATTTCAGCAAATTGTCATCACTTTCCTTTATTTTGGTTTCCAAAATCCTAGTAAAGATGTTCATTGAATAAGCTTCATATATGGAGTATTTTTCTTCCTCTTAGTTTTTGGACTAGTAACACTCTCAAATTCTTGTTTGTCATTTTCATGATGGTTAGAATTTGCACTTAGAGTGTAGGCATCTTCAGTTCACATTCTCCATCTAATTTCTCAGATAATTCAATTTCAGTTGCTGATTGTTCAGAATCCCACTTGTTATAGGTCAAAGTTGTTAATGTAACCTCTTTGTTTTTCAACTTGAAGAACACTTATACTTGTAATAACTTCATTTAGTAGGTTGGAAACCTAAATAACCATATTATATTATTCATTTGTTAGGTCATGATGAATTGTTATCCTTCTCCTATGCCTGATAAATTCCTAAGAGTTCCTAATAACTTCTAGAGATAAATGCTCTACCTGTTGGTTTTCACATTTTCTTCACAATAGGCTAAGGTTTCCAAACATATAAGATCTTTAACTGATCCTCAAATGGTTCTAACTCCTCATTCAACCTAAAAAAGGAATTGATTAAGGTAATTCAACGATTCAATCAACCAAATTGCAAATTCTAGCAAAATTGACCCTTCTTACCTCAACTGTAGCTTGGTCCATCAAGATTGGTTTTGCAATGAAGCTATTGAGGTGGCTGAGACCACTTGTTGTCCAATACTTGAGTGGAACTTCATGAGTACAAATCTAGATAGGGATATTTTCTTGCTTGATCTCTTATAGGTTTAAGTCCAGGTCTCTATAACTAAAAAAGTAATGGCTTGTTATGGAAATACCAAGGTCCATCTCGAATGATTTTCTTTGCATGCATTTGCAAACTTAAAGAGGAATACATCCTTATTATTCATGAATACTTCCATCAGTCTATGTTGCTACAAATTGAGAAGGGCTCACTGTTTAATCAATAAAAGGTCACTTTTTTATTAAGGAAAAAGCCTAGAATTGTGGAATTCCGTCCGCTTGCTTCAGCTTTCCAAATGTCAAGTGTTGGAGAAATAATTTAATGTTTTGCTACTTCATTAAGTGGAAAGTATTTCAGCTTCAATTTTGGTATGGGATCTACATCTACTTACACCCAAGATTTGTGAATGGAGTGTTCTAAGACACAATTGTGGACTGAACTTGAAGAAGGATCGGTGTTATTCAATGTAGAAGTAGTTTCTGCAGGTTGAGACTTAAGAGTCAGCTCTTTATCTGTTGGATAAAAGAGAGAACTAGAAGGAAATGAGTGAGTTGAAGAAATCGCCCCTAAGCAGGAAAGCTTGTTAGAAATCAGACACAGTAAAGGAAACAAGAATGCATAGAAGAGGGTATGAGCTGAAAATATGCATGCAGTACAAGGTGACCATGAAAGAAAAATACAAACAAGGAAGCCAAATGAAGTAGAAGAATACAGAACCACTTGAAGAGTGAGGAAAGGAAGGAGCTAATACGTAAGGCAAAGCTGAGGTAGGAGCATGAATAGTTATGCCGAGTGCACTGTAGGTAGAGAAGAACCAGAGTCCATTCTAGCATCAAATAATAGTCATAATTAAATATTTGATTAGAGGTTAAATGCTTCTTTTTTATGAATGAAAATTTTCATTAAAGCCACAGACAACAAAAATAAAGGTCAATTGTTTCACAAGAGAACTAATCACTACTTTTTTTAACAATTTTGTTATAAAAAGACGAAATCTTTCATTATTTTTACAGTTTTACATTTTCACATTAGTTAAAAATCTGAATACTTGGGAAAGATTACGATGTTGAATATGTCAACTATTGCATTTAATTCGTGGTAAAAGTTCGAGGGAATGGTTACTTAAAAATAAAAAAGATACAGCCAAATTGCTTTAACGTGAGCTGTTTTCTTTAATATTTTAAAGGATGGTTTATTTCATAAAGGACATTTCATGAAGAAAAAGTCATGATTGTTAGCTGAGGGTTTAAGTAAAATGTGAATTCTTAAATTTGAGAGATGAATAACTTTTAAAGTTTTGTATATTTTTTTTAAAAATTTGGCATAATAAAATGAAATACAAATTTCATAAAATAAATACCTTTTGGCTTTTATTTCATTAATTATTATTTGTATTTTTTAAAAAAGGTATTTATATATATGGACATAAATCGGAAAAAATATTTAAATTCTTTGGACAATTTCGACTTCTTGACTGTAATCGCTTAACCGTAATATATATATGTTTCTCATTTATTAAGAAAAAGGGTTGAGTGACAAATGTTCTTAAAAGAAAACAACAATTGAACTTCTCGTGGTAAGGAACAGTAAATACATGGGGTAGTGGCTGAGCCAGTAATTTCTTCTCAACATCATTTACCGATTACCTACTCATCAAATCGATTACACAATTTCAGAAGCATCAACCACTAAATTGGCACTATTTATGGGATTTTTTATGAAGTTGTTAAGCTTGGCTTGGCTTGGCTTTAAGCAGAGAAGTAGCGAGCGGCAAACAAGAGATGACGGATTTGCAAATGTTGAAGAATGGGACTTTCCAATTTGCGTGGCCGTGCTCATGAAAAGTTTCCCATCAAATCCTGCGCTGTTGGTAGCCTACAGTGGCATTAACAATGTCATACTGATTTCGTTTCTGGAGAAAGATTCGTGTTTGTTTGAAGAATCTGTTCCAGGTGCCTTCCTTCCAGTAAAAACCCCAGGTTGCTTAGGTAATGTATCTTCAATGCCCAACTCTAGAACCACTGATGACATATTTGGCCTATCTTCCGGTCGCTGTTGAACACACAGTAGAGCATCTTAGAGCTTCTGCTAGATTGCAGTGTCAAGATAACTATTAACAATCAGATCCATTGGTTTGCTTTCAATCCACAGCATCCAAGCCTGAACATGTCAGAACCGTGGGCAGTACTTTAGATACGATTACAGGAAAGAAAATTATCATTATCGTTTAACATCCAATTGAATTCTACATCAATGCAAAATTAGAAAATATCTCTTAATAAGTAGTTTTATTTATACGTAAGTAAAGAGGCTATTTTCAGTAGATCCAAATACAAATATGATATAAATATATATATATATATATAGACCCACATGTAATATAAATATATATATATATAAAGATAAAAATAAATAATAAAAATATTTTTTTGAATAAAGTAATACAAAAAGTAAAAGATAAAAAATAAAAAAAATTTAGACTCAAACTTTTGGAAGGTTAGCGGTTGAGGCAGTGGCAGAAATGAAAAAAAGATTAGCACAAAACCAATATAGGAAGAAAATTTTAGCATATCAATGCAGCATACAACAGAGGATATATCTATAAGTCAATTAGATCAACATAATATAACAACATTATGAAAGAATCACAGATCTAAGAATTGAAATAAAAAACATTGATCTTCTACGAAGAAAACAAACGTACATGGGGAGAGGAGGTGAGAGAAGGTATAAGATCGTGAAAGTGGCCAAATCATGAGGATACAACATGTTTATTGAAAACTAAGAGTAAAGATAGATAAAATAAGCATGATCACGATACTCATAATTGTTTGTAGATATAATAATGGGTTCATAGAGACTAGGACAGACACTCCAAAAAAAGTTATGGTGATCCACCTTGAACACCTCTTTTGTGATGATTCTTAGGTGGCTTTCCAAAAGCTTTGCAAAACCCAAATGCAGAGACCTTTGGTGACCGTGACTCTATCGTCGGGGATGCCTTGCTAAAATTTGTTTCACTTTATAAAAGTCTTAACTTTAGTAACACAACCAAAGCATTAACTCATATGAGGCAAAAGTACTTAATAATGCAACTTTTTCGACATCAAGCCTCCAAAATCTAGACATTAATGCACAAAAGAGACGTAATCTACCTACTTTGAGTTGTCTAAGAAAATACCCATGTGCTTCATAGGATTACAGGAAAGCCAAATTCACAAATGTTAAGCAGGATGCATTCAGACGAGTTCCTTAGTAGGCAAAATTCATAAACAACTTGAGAAGATAAAGTAAGAACGATGTAAACTAAACCAATTCGACTTCAAAAACTAGCTTCCTTGAAGCAAAATCCAAACTCTTCAATGACATTGTTCAAATAACATAACACAAAGAAATCAACTTTATCACCGCAAAACACACCCTATGCACAAATCTGCACAAATAACATCCAGATCTACTAAAGAAGGATAAAAATCACAATTTCATCACAGAAACAATGGTAAAATACTTGTATATTCTCTCGTTTTCTCGAGAGCTAAATTCAAACATCATAGGCAAATAGGAGAAAATTGATCAAAGAGATACTAAAACTTGCGACAATCCAAGAGGCTAATCTCAAAAGAAAAAAATGCACAAAGAATAGAAATATTAGAAATCCTAACAAAACCTAGAAAACACCATAAAACCCAACAAAGCCTTAGTGTGTTTCAACTTCCTCTTTCTATCATAAACTGATCTTTTGCTTCATGTAACCAAGTGGCAACATGTAACCAAAACATCCCCCTGCATCATGTGTCAGTGAAAATATACGCTGGTCTAAGTACGAGGAAGAGCTTTGGAAGGTTGATGAAATAAGCTCTCTTGCTCTTTGGTTAGAGCATTTTGAGGTAGCATTTCGAGGTCTTTATAAATATATATCATTCAAGCGAAAGTATTAATTTATCAAAATTCAAAGATTATCCATCGAAATACCTAATCATGTATTAAGGCTCAAAAGCAATCGTAATCTAACAATATGATTATTGAGATTAACGAGTAAGTCAATACTTACATAACCAAGAAGGTTAAGGTCATGACTTGGATGACCAAGTCTCATGTTTCTCTTTCCATGGATTATCTATAAAACCAAGACTTTAAAGCTAAAGATGTCAGATTTCACGAACAATAATCCATCCACTACATACTATGGAGAAATATATCCATTAGAAAAATGTCGTTGCCAAAATATGTTTTGTAAACTGAAAATGAAACTCATTCTAACAAGTATACGAATACTCACAATGTTCCAACAACTCTGTTGGTGTTTCCCTTATTGGTAACAAAGTAGACCAATAACTAAAAGTTAAACAACAATATATATTGATAAACAACGTTATATGAGCTGCATCTTTACCTCTTTCTCACTTTTTCCTTTATTTTCTCTACTTTTTCTCTTTTTTCTTTACTTACAAACGTTACTCTTGCAAGAATCTTTTTATAGCCATCAATCTCGGTTTATTCACTAACTTTAACAGCTAATAAACAACTACAACATAACCGTCATAAATCAACATTGACAGTTAGCACATAACTAATAGTAAAAATTCAAATTTTCTTGTCTTTTCTCTAGAAGAACTAAGAAGTGTCCATCGTGTTTGACTTCTAACACTCCCCTTCAAACCCAACTTTACATACCAAGCTTTTCTTTAAGTTTGTGAAATACATCAGTCTTTAATGGCTTTGTATAAATATCCATAAGTTGATCTTCAGTTTTACAATGAATGAGCACTACAGTTTTGTCTTTCACTTGCTCTCGAATAAAATGATAATCCGTATCTATATGTTTGTTTCAGCTATGTGACATTGCATTTTTTGTAAGGGATACAGTAGATTTATTGTCAATATATATTGCAATCGGACCTTCTTGTAGGTGGTATAACTCACTTAAAATATTACTCAACCATACTGCTAACATAGCTATATTCTTGCAATCCTTCATTCGAAACTTGTTCAAAATTTGTTCTACATACTTCTTTTCCGATATAAAGATTCCATTTTCTATTTATTTTATTTCGATTCAAATAAAGTATGACATTTCGTCAATATCTATCATTTTGAATTATTTAGTCATAAGTTTCTTAAAATCATTAAACATACTCAGGACATTTCTCGTGAAGATCATATCATCCATATATAAACACATAATTATGATGTCATCATCTTAATTTTTCTTCGTGTATAAGGTATACTCATGTAGGCTTTTTGCAGAACCATTCTTTTGGAAATACTCATCTATTCTCATGTTCCAAACCCGTGGAGCTTGCTTTGGTCCATACAATGCTTTCTTCAGATGATAGACTTTGTCTTTTTGTCCTTTTTAATATATCTCGGTGGCTACTAAATGTAGACTTCTTCTTTTAGGTATCTATTCAAGAAAGTTGATTTCACATCCATTTGATAAATCTTCCATCTATTTTGTGCTGCCAGTGCTACAAGAAGTCTAATAATATCAATTCTTTCTTTGCTTATAGCCTTTAGCAACTAATCTTGCCTTGTATTTTTTCAAACTTTCCTTTTTGATTAATTTTTGTCTTGTATACCCACTTAAATCCTATTTCCTTGTATAATTTTAGAAGATTAGTTAATTCCTATGTGTTGTTCCTATTGATCACAACAATTTCTTCATTTATGGCCTTTTTTCACTTCTCATCTTCAATAGCCTCTTCGTATGTTAATAAATCACACTCTGTCATTAAACAAAACAATGAGTAATCAAATGTTGTTTGTACCTATTCTGTGGCATCATAGATATCATGTATGTAACAAACCACTCTTATAGCGTATATGCCCAATCATATCCATGGATAGTTGAGAATATACTCTAGGGAAATGGTACGTTAGAATAATCACATTAATACAGTCTGAGGCATCAATATAACTTAAGCATTCCAAATACTTATTTCCTTCACAATCATAATAAGTCAAATATGTCATTAACATTTCATAGTCAAGTAAACCATACACAACAATTTTGAACTCAATCCTAGTACATCATACAGTATAAAAAATTACACACTAGAGATAATGTGTGTTATAACATGAAAATGCTAATACAAAAGACATCTATTTAGACTTCACAACTATCAATTGACCAGACCTTTGAGTCATTTTTATCCCTAAAATAATAGTACTATAATTCTACTAGATCATCTTAAAAGCTAGAACTCCTTTAAACCTGAAAATCAACGTTACAATTTGAATGAGTTTACAAACTAAGGGAGTGAACCATCATCGATGTGCTCACTCAAGTCAGAAACATAAGGACAAATTAATATCCCAATTCAACAAGTATTTCATATCATCCAGTATTGAATACCACATCACATTTCACCATATTTCAATAAAGACACATGGATACAAACATTGCATATCATTATTTCAAAATAATTCAACAATTCATCTCAATCATTCATATGATACATGTAAAACTGCATCTGCAAATGCACAAGTAAAATTCCATTTTATTTTCCTTTGTTGTGATCAAGCGCCTATCAACCCAATTTATTGTCTCGTACCTATTATGGATACGGAGCTCATTTCATATGTTATACCATATCTATTGTGGATACCTAACTCATTATTATCTGAGCATGTGGCTCTCTATGCACAATCTTGAGCTTTAAGCTCTTTCTTATGTTGGTCACTCTCGTCATAACCCCTTTATCTGATCATGCATATCAATGAAATGCATCAATCCATATGTCATGCTTTCAGTATCCTTCATTTCGATGTGCTTATGCCATATAACAAACTTCTCAGATCTAAGTCTGATTCTTCATTTATTTATTCACACATTCCACATTACACAAATAGTTCAAACAAAAGCACATATAATTGAGATTACACATCTAGGTTAACTCACAATACACTCTAGAATAACTATTACCTTGATGATTCGACAATGTCTGGATGTTAGCGATCAACTTGTGCGTCTATAGTCATGCAATACACATATAGTTCATAATCACTAATTTGTTCAATCATATGAATATACGATCATGCACATGTATATATGTCATGTTCAATGCATGCTCAATTGACCTTTCTAGGTATGTATTCTTAATCACAAATCTTGATTGTTCAATTATTATAGCTTGTATATTACCACTTTGCATTTAATTTTATACCTTAAGTAAGTTTGATCACTCTAAATTCATTAATCATACATTCATCAACCTTTTCTAGCAATATGCATTCACACAATTTCCCAATTCTCATTCATTCATACCTAATACACCTTACTCATATCCTTTGGATCATATTTGCGTTCATAATAGCACCTTTATTCATTTGACAACTCAAAATTTCTAGATTTAAGTACATTGATATCAAGACAATCCATTCCTTAAGTAATGACATCAATTAACAACCTAAACTTATCGAACCCTTAACCAATTAAT
>JAOQMP010000005.1:26337731-26350176 GCA_027563575.1 Erythroxylum pedicellare
CTATTCTAATTCTAATACTATAATAGTATATATAAACTACTATAATGAATAAGTCATGAATATAAAATCTAAATGACGAATCAAAAAATTCTATGGAATCATGAAACACGGAAAGATCCTTCGAATCTAGTCATATCATTTCGTTATATTGACAATTTCAAAAAACTGTTCATACTATGAGCATAGTATGTTGGCGGTCGGGAAAATGTGCCCCCATCGTCTAGTGGTTCAGGACATCTCTCTTTCAAGGAGGCAGCGGGGATTCGACTTCCCCTGGGGGTAGGGTATTACGAAAGGAAGTTGATCATGGATTAGTAATATAATTACTAATATAATAAGTATGGAATTGATTCTTCCTGGGTCGATGCCCGAGCGGTTAATGGGGACGGACTGTAAATTCGTTGGCAATATGTCTACGCTGGTTCAAATCCAGCTCGGCCCAATAATTCCCCGATCCGACATGCAATGATATGAAATGATATAATGCCTTTGTTCTCTCGAAACGCTTGATACGAAAAAACAGAAAAAAAAAAAAAAAAGTCAAAATTTCTGATATATCTCTCCCTTTTATTTTTTTAATTTGCTCTATTTTTTTGTACACAAATTATCATCTTGCTAATGATCTAGATTCAGATTAGGATTTTTAAGTATAAAGTCTAAGAAAAAGAATAAAGAATAATGAATAATGTAAGAATAATGTAAAGAAAAAAAAAAAGAATCTTTTTTTCATTAAAAGATTGATTATCAATCAATTTTGATTTGAAATAACGAAAAACTGACTCATAATCCGCGCGGTTATCACGAAAGTGTATACCCATGTGGATATCACATGCATGTCTCTGGTACAAGGTGGCGATCCGAATCTAAAATAGAAATAGAATGAAAAATGTAAATAGAAAGAGTTTGAATGAAATCATAAGAATATGTATGCTGTATACTCTATTTCATTTCCCTGGGATTGTAGTTCAATTGGTCAGAGCACCGCCCTGTCAAGGCGGAAGCTGCGGGTTCGAGCCCCGTCAGTCCCGATGAATCCAAATCCAATAATTCAATCAAAAAAGATATCAATTCATCTCTCCGTTTTCTGTGAAAGGGCGACAACTAATCCAATTTTATTCCTAAGATAAGGAGATCTTTATATGTATTTTTGTTTTTCATTTCTCATCAAAGCAAATACAAATAAATAGGATAATTTTCATTTCTTCAACGAGTAGTGATTGATAGAAATATATGTGGATTAGTACAATTGTTGGAATCCCATATTGGGGAGTCCAAACTATACCGGACTGATACTGAGTTTGTCTTTCAATAGGCCAATTCGATTAGATCATTAAAAAAAAAAGTTTACAATTTATGCAAATGGAAAGGCGGTCAGATGAGATTTCGTTAACTGATTGTACAGGGAAGGCAATAGTTTTCTAATTATAGAAAAGAATGGAAAAAAATGATAAATAAATAATAAATAAAAATAAGGTAATGAAAAGAAATTCTCGATTGGATTAGGAATACATTTTTTTTGATTAGGTATGGATAAATGATCTTTCTATGTTATACTATTCCATTTTTGACGATGAATCGATTTGATAACTCAGATATTGTTATTCATGATATTGATCCGATTCGACATCATCACCATGGAATTCATCCCATTGAATTTCTAGACGTTATCATCTCTATGGGATTCAATCCCGAGTTATTGCGAAGTAAAGAAAAACGAAAGGATAAGATTATGGAAGTCAATATTCTCGCATTTATTGCTACTGCATTGTTCATTTTAGTTCCTACTGCCTTTTTACTTATAATTTACGTAAAAACTGTTAGTCAAGTTAGTCAAAGTGATTAATTTGAATGAAACTTGACTTCTTACTTCTTAATCAATGATTGCAGAAAAAAAAATGCAAAGAATTCCAATTTCGCGTCGTAGATAAACGTAGATAAATAAGGGCGGACTAGAATCAGCACTATTCTATAAGATCCGATAGTATGGTAGAAAGAAATGTATATTTCTTTCTACCATACTATCGGATCTTGTTTTATTATTCTAATATACAAATCCTAATATATAAAGTTAGACTGTATAAAGATCTGTATAAAGATATAGGCTTAATATCGATCAATCTATAATATACTCTTCATATTCATTCATCTATTTAGATATCAATTCTCTATATGTAATGTACATAAAGTGCCAATTCTATTTATTCTTATTCTACTTATTCTATTTTATTTATTTATTTATTTTGCATCTATTTGATTTATGTTGATTCTACTTAATCTGAAATAGTCGAAAGTTAAGTGAAATAGTGGAAAGTTAACCCTTATTTGTACGACTATAATTGCTGGATTTCTGATTATTTTTAATATGAATCCCGGCATCTACCGAAAAAAGAAAATCAATGAAACGAAAAAAAGAATAATAGTCTGACCATATAGTAATATAATACAAGAAAACAGAGATATCTTTTTTAGTCTTTCAAAAAAAAAAAAAAAAAAGAATTGATTGAGCAGTTGACAGATCTTGCAAAGCAACGAGTTCTATAAAAACTTTTTCAGATTTAGATTCAAAGGATTAATCAATCTTGCGGATTTTTTCCTTTTGAATCAGGATATGAAATAAATCAAAAAAGTCTAGTCCAAATTTGAACCTAATAAAACAAACACTAAACTAAGCATTACGTGCGCAATTTGTGACTTGTTCAAGAAACTTTTTGAGTATGCCTAGTATCTCGTTGGAGAACCACTATGTCTATCTTATTTCTCCTAGAAAACAAAAATCCACTTAAGTTGAATTTAAACTTAAATAATTAATTTAATATTAAAATTAATTTAATATTAAAAGAATTTAAATAAATAAAGAATTTAAATAATTAATTTTTTATACTTTATAAATAATTTATTATTATTTTATAAATAATTCATTATTATAAAATTATTAAAATTATAAAGAATTAATTAATAAATATTAATAACTAATACAAATAAATATTAATAACTAATAACAGAACTCCTTTCTTTTCTATTTGAACGGGAAAAGGGGTAAAAAAAAAATAAAAAGTCAAAAAAGATTCCGCCCTTCTTCATTGTCTATCTCTAACTCTGGTAAGAGCGGGTTTATCGACATAGAAGATTTAGTAAGAATTGAATTGGGTTGGAATCCATTTCCTATCATTTCTATTCCTTTTACTTTCGAAATATGAACACGGGAATCATTGAAATATTTGTTGATTAAAAAAGGGGGTATTATTCCTAGAATACATTACTCTACTCGAATTACTCGAATCCAATATAATTTAGAAATTGAATTCAATAATTGAATTCAATTCAATTTGAATGGTTAAATTCAAAAGTCTTTGCAGAAAGATCTATAAAAAAACTGATACAGTTTGATTTCTCAACTCACTTAGTAGTCCTTCTAAAGCCCACTTCTGCCCCATACTACGAGTGAAAGGGAAAATGTAAAGACTACCATTAAAGCAGCCCAAGCGAGACTTACTATATCCATGTGAATTATGTCCCCTATCTCTATGAATATGATCGAATTTTTTCATTATTGTTCATTAATGATTATTGTTCACTAATACTAATAGTACTAATATAATAGTACTAATATACTAATAATAATAAAATAATAATAAAATAATATATACTAATAATATATACTAATAATAATAAATAATATAAATAATAAATAATATAAATATAAATAATATAAATATAAATAATAAAAGTAGAATCGCGGATGCAGAGTCAAAAAAAAAAAGGATTCTGTCCAATACCATTGATGAAACAATCCAAAAAATCCAATTAATTATTAATTACTTAATTATAAGAAGTTATTATATGATTGCTAGTAGAATCGGAAAACATTAAGTACAAACAAAATACGCAGCGACATCTTTGGAAGTTTCAATAAAATCTTACTAAGATGTAAGAAGAATGAGACCTAGTTGTTCTTTTGTTGTACTTCATTAAGTCAAAAACAAAAAGTATAAAATCACCGCTTAAATAGATCCATTTTGTTGGAAAATGGAGATTATAACAAACAATCTAGTTTACTAATTATAAAAACGTTTAATCACTCGACTATATTAACATAATCATTTTCTTTTTTCTGGAAAGAATTCCAACCAAAATCAATTTCTTAAGTACAACAAGATTTTATATGCTCAAATGATATAAGAGGGGTTTGCTTTCGTTATGGAAATTTCATTTTCACTTAAGCTTCGAATGATAAAGAAGAACTTTTTGTTCGATTGAAAATTGTTTCCTACAAATCATTTTATCATGAAAAGCTTTAGTTTTTTCCTTATTGATTTTTGAATTTTCATATGCTTCATTACGAATCTCTTCTAACTCCTGAAATTGCAACTTCCTTGTAACAACTTCCACCTGATTCATGCTTAACTGTTTCACAGGTAAATGACAAGGCTTACCGAAAACTAACCTGTAAGGTGACATGCCTATTGGAGTTTTGTAAGCAGTCTGGTACACCCATAAGGCATCGTCCAATCGTAAGCTCTAATCCTTTCTGTTTGGATTCACCACTTTTTCTAGTGTGGATTTAATCTCCCTATTGGACATTTTGGCTTGTCCACTTATCTGCGGATGATAGGCTGTAGAGACTTGATGTGTGATACCACATCTCTCTATCAAAGCCTAAAAAATCCTATTGCAAAAATGGGCTCCTCAATCTCTAATGATAGCTCGAGGCATTCCGAACCTGACAAAAATGTTAGATTTAACAAAATCTATAACAATTTTAGCATCGTCAGATAAAGTAGCCTTAGCTTCAACCTATTTTGAAACATAATCCACAGCTAGCAAAATGTAATTCTTACCTAAGGAACAAGGAAAAGGACCCATAAAGTCTATTCTCTAAACATCAAAAATCTCACAAACTAGGATGTTCTTGAGTGGCATTTGATTTCTCGATCCCAAGCTACCTATTCTTTGACAACGATCGCAAGACTTGCAAAACATATAAGAGTTATAAAACAACTTAGGCCAAAACAATCCACATTCAATAATTTTTCGAGCAGTCCTTTTGGGACCAAAGTGTCCCCCATACACAAATGAATGAAAAAAATGTAATATGGAATGAATTTCATCATCTATGACTCATCTCCTAACAATATGATCAGAACAAAATTTTCAAAGATGAGGTTCATCCTAAATGTAATATTTATCCACTTGTTTAATTTTGTCTCTTTCAACTCTAGATAAGTCACTAGGTAAAGACTTAATCACTAAAAAGCTTACTATGTCCACATACCATGGAATTACCTGTTGAATTACGAAGAGACTTTCATCTAGAAAATTGTCTTGAAGAACATCATATGTGGTACTCGGAGTGATCCTGCTTAGATGATTGGTCACTAAATTTTCAAATCCTTTCTTGTCGTAGATTTCCAAATTGAATTCTTGAAGCAGTAAAATCCATCGAATCAATCTCAACTTGGATTCTTTCTTATTCACTAAATATTTCAGAGCTGCATGATCTAAATAGATGATCACCTTCGTCCCTAACAGGTATGACCGAATTTTCTCTAATCCAAAGACTACGGCTAAAAACTCCTTCTCCGTTATAGAATAATTCTTTTGAGCATCATTAAGTGTCATGGATGTATAATAAATAACATGAGATACCTTGTCCACTTTTTGGCCTAGCACGACGCCAACTGTATAATCCGAAGCATCACACATCAGCTCGAAGGGCATGTCCCATTTTGCTGGCTGAATAATCGGAGTTGTAGTGAGTCATTCTTTGAGTTCATCAAATGCACTTTTGCATGGTTCATTGAAATCAAACTTCACGTCCTTTTGGAGTAGTCTACACATAGATTGCGCAATTTTGGAGAAGTCTTTGATAAATCACCGATAAAATCCTGCGTGTCTAAGAAAAGAACGAACTTTCTGTACAGTTGCAGGGTAAGATAAAGATCGAATAACATCTATCTTAGCTCTATCAACTTCAATTCCCTTAGAAGAGACAGTTTGACCCAAAATTATGCCTTGATTAACTATGAAATGACAATTTTCATAATTTAAAACCAAATTAGTTTCAATGCAACGTTTAAGCACTTTTTCAAAGTTGACAATGCATGTTTAAAAAGACTCTCCATAGACCATGAAGTCATCCATAAAAATTTCCATGTAATTTTCCACAAGATTAGAGAAAATACTTACCATACACCTTTGAAATGTCGCCGGTGCATTGCACAACCCAAATGACATTCTTTGGTAAGCAAAAGATCCGAATAGACATATGAAGGTTGTTTTCTCTTGGTCTTTAGGCGCTACCAAAATCTGGTGGTATCCTGAATAACCATCTAAACAACAATAGTGAGATTTACCTGCAAGTTTTTCAAGCATTTGATTAATAAATGGAAGCGAAAAATGATCTTTTCTAGTAATCAAATTAAGCTTCCTACAATCTATGCAGACTCTTCAACCATTTTGAACAAGAGTTGATATTAACTCACCATCAGTATTTTCAACCACAGTTACCCCAGTTTTCTTCGGAACTACCTAGACTAGACTTACCCAATTACTATCCAAAATTGGATAAATAATAACAACATCAAGAAGCTTCAAAATTTATTTCTTCACCACTTCCATCATGGGTAGATTTAGATGATGTTGGGGTTGCCTCACCTGCTTCGCTCCATCTTTCATAAAAATTCAGTGCATGCAAATAGTGGGACTCATACCCTTTAAACTAGCCACTGTCTAACCGAAAGCTTCCTTGTGTTCCCTTAACACGTGAATCAGTTGGCTTTCCTAGAAAACCATGTGTTGATTATAAATTATAACTGGTAACGTTTCTTGCTCACCTAAAAAAATGTACTTCAAATGGCTAGGCAAGCTCTTTAATTCCAACTGTGGTGGCTGAACCAATGACGGCAACAACTTGTCATTACTTCTGGACATCTCCACGTATGGTAGCTAATTGAGCAATGGTTCGGTGTCCTATATTTTGTACATTAGGGTCTCTATTTTATCATTGGGCAAAACCGATTCTTGGTTGTCCTTCCACCGTGATGTATTTTCCACTTCCAAGGTTATTTCAAGCTCATCTTTGTCCTTCAAAATTGAATTTTCCTGCACCCATATGTCAATAAAATCCACAGAAACAATAGGTTGTTCATCATCCAAAATTTTCATGGCATTGTATATATTAAATTTGATTAACTCATAATCAAATTCCATAGTTAAAGATCCATCATAAACATCAATTTTTGTTCTAGTGATTTTCAAGAACGACCTTCTGAATAAAATCAGGGTTGAAGAAGATGTATCATCGGTTCCCATCTACAAAATATAGAAATCAGCCAAAAAACCATATTCCCCACTTGAACTAAAATGTACTCTAAAACAACCTTTGGATAAGCATTTAAGCAATCCACTAATTGAATCACTACATTAGTTTCTTTAAGAGGTCCCGCATTTAAAGATTTGTAAACATCATATGGCATGACATTTATGGACACACCTAAATCTAACATAGCTCTTTCAATTTTCAAATCAACAATTTAATATGGGATAGTGAACATACTTGGGTCTTGACATTTGGTTGGAAGCTTTTTCTTTTGTAAAATAGATGAAACATTTTCCCCCAATTGTACTTTCTCATCAAAATTTAATTTCCTCTTTCAAGTGCAAAATTCCTTAAGAAATTTTGCATACTGTGGAATCTGTTTAATAGCATCAAGTAGAGGAATATTTACCTGAACTTTTTGGAAAGTCTCCCATATTTGCTACTCTTACTCTTCCTTCTTTACTTTGGAAAATCGACTCAGAAAAGGGGGTAGAACCACCATATTTTGCTAAGAAGTTTGAGTCATTTGTGGCTATACAGGTGCCTTTTGAGTTGCTTCTTCTACCTCTCTTCTGGAAATTTTCGAAAGTGGTTCCTGCAATTTCTTACCATTCCGCAATGTAATAGCCTTCACACTTTGTTTGGGATTGATCTCCGGTTGTGCTAGAAATTTTCTACAATTTTGTGCTTCCAATATATTTATGGAAGTTTTCATTTGGCTAATTTGATTTTCAATATTTCAGATACTTGCTTCAGTATTCCGCTGAAATGTCAAAGTGTTAGTGGCCAAAGATTGAACTATATCTTCCAAATAAGTCTAACCTTCGTAATTGGATGTTGTATTTTGATGTTGTCAAGGCATATACAGTTATCTATACTGCTGGAAATTCATGGTTGCTTGCTACCCTTGATAATTTTTATAATATAAACTCGGGTCATCGGGTCACCCCGGATTATAGGTGTTGAAAAATGGGTCATATTTCCTTTGGTTTGGTATAGCAAAACCTCCCACGACATTCACTTATTCTACATTTTCCTTCTACAAAACCAGACATACGTTAGTGGAATGTCCTAACATTGAACATATTCCATATACCTTTGCTTATTCTTTCTTTATAACCGCAACTTGTTGCACCAAGGATGTAAGGTCATCCAATCTTTTCTCCAATGTGGTCACATTCACCTCATTCACAATTTTTGCTCCATGCCCAGTACGTACTCCGAATTGTTGGGTGTTGGAAACCATGTTCGCGATCAAGTCTCTTGCGACTATCGGTGTTTTGTCAACTAAGGCATCACCACTTGCAGCGTCAATCATACTCCTATCCGAAAGCAAAAAACCATCGTAGAAATATTGAATCAATAGCTGGTCCGTTATTTGGTGGTATGGACAGCTAGCAGAAAGCTTCTTGAATCTTTCCCAATACTCGTAGAGTGTTTTTCTCGTATGTTATCGAATTCCATATATTTCTTTCCAGATGTTGGCTGCTCTCGATGCTGGAAAATATTTCTCAAAGAAAAACCTCTTCATTTCAGCCCATGTTTGCACGTTTTCTCTGACTGAATAATACAACTAATCTTGAGCATCATCTTTGAGGGAAAATGGAAAGGCTCTTAGTTTAATTTGCTCTTTAGTCACATTCGTCGGCTTCATTCCCATGCAAACCATATCAAATTCCTTCAAGTGTTTGTACGGATCTTCTCCTGGTAAACCCCTGAAAATAGGTAATAAATGAATCAGCCCAGATTTTAATTTAAAAGTATTGTTATCAACTACATTTGGAAACTTAATGTAATGGGGATGTCGAGCATCTGTGGGCGCGGCTAGTTCGTGAAGGGTTCGATTTGCTGCCATCCATTCCATTTTCTGCATTTGTTACTACTGTTTCATCTGTTTCCATAGCCTTTTGGCTGTCTTTTCAATCTATCAATCAAATAATAATTTAGTTGTCTTGTCTACTCATTTAACATACATATACCGTTGAGAAATTTCAGGCAACAGCGGCAAAATTTGGTACTGTTGTTGCTTGCAACCAAATTAAAAAAGAAACCAACTTCTGTTAATACAAATTAATGTATTAGTGGAAAGTGGGTATCGTTCCCAGGAGGAATTTTAACAGTAAAGAGTTTACAAGTTCAAAACTAAAACAAAGTAAAAGCAGGGGGTTGGCTTTAATTCACGACAATTTAGAAAAGAATGACAAAATCAAAAATCAACTAAAGTAAGGATTTAAAAATTTAATAGACAAACCTTAGTTTTGGGTCACCGATGTTATCACACTAAAATGGATCCTTGATATAAAATTCAGTTTATCAATAAACATTTATTAGGTGATGTTTCTCTTAAGTGTAAATGAATAGAAACATGTATTCTAAACATTCTTATTAATCAACAACTTAGATATTATTGTAAGTTCAATTGAGTAATAGCTTTAAGAACTAAGAAGCCAATGAATAAGACAACACATGTACGACATGCATTTAATCAAGATGAGTTTCTTCTTAGAATTTCCCACTCCAACATAAAGAAGGTAATCCTAATTATTACTTGTGATTAACAAAACTGAACGTCATATTTTATTAATCTGGCTATTAAACGAATCAATTCCTAGTTGCACACCTAGAAATCAACCAATCCAATTATAAAAAGCAATTCAGAAGACACTCAATGTCCATCAACAAGAAAAACTTTATTGTAATATCTCCCTCATAATAGATGATAACATGGTTTCCCTTTACTAAGAAAAAGGATTTAGCTACTCATAACAAAAGTGAAAATCAAAGAAATAACAAAAGACAAAGTCTCCATCCCTGGTCTTTTCCTAGAGAATCTAAAAATACTTAGAAAAACACTGCAGAAACATAAACTACCCTAATGAAAAATTTGTAGAAAGTGTAAAACTATTCTAACTCTAAAACTTGCGTGAACAATAAAAATTCTTCTCCTTTATGCTTTTCAATCCCTCCTCTCTCTCCTTTTTCATGATCTACAACAGATAATCTATCCCCTAAATTCTGGTGGTCGATCCTCGTCAATAAGGATGCAATTTTATCATCAAAATCTGAACTGGATAGGATCTGCATTTTAAAAACAAATCTTGCAAATAGATTTTATCCTTACATGTGCCCACGTTTAGTCACTGAATTTGCTACCACTATGGAATTTTCGGATTATCTTTGCTTCTGTTGCATCTTTTTGATTCAATTTCATCTCCCAAGTGTTGAAAATCATCTGAGAACAATTAGGAAACAAATCCATCAATTTTGAATAATAATTTCAACATATGAAAGAGATTTATATACAAAATGGGCAAAAATTGACAACTTAACAATATTTCTTTTAAAAATATAAATATATTAAATTTCAAAGGCCATCAAGTGAAATATAAAGTAGCCATAGAGATTCACTACATTGCTACCTAACACAAATACTAAAGAAGAATATACATTAGGTATGAAATTAAAACAATGTTCCACTTGGCGTTAATGACCAGGGTGAAATTTAAGCTTGTCTTTATATATGCAGAGATTAATGCTGAGAAACTAGGTTGAGATCCTATAGCACCTGTAGTGGAATAATCACGAAACTTTTTCAAAACGTTTCATTTCTCGAAAACCAAGATCTATTTAATTCTATAAAATGATCAACACAAATTATAATAAAGCGAAAACTTAATTCGTTCCTTTTTTTGAAGTGTAATCGTTATCTGGCATATCCCTCGAATCGTTCCTGAAACCGATTCGTTTCAACCATCATAGCTGTACAAATGTATGGCCTCTAATGGTATCCACGAAATAAGTTGAGAGAACTCTGTAACTCTTACAGAGAGGGTTAAGCAAGAAGTACTAGCTCTATAGAACTTGAGATTTTTTATAATAAGCTTTGGACATTTTAGTAATTTAATTGCAATTAGAATTTTAATTAGAATTGAGATATTGAATCCTATATGGCCATAATTGGTATTTAATTATAATTACAAATAATTCCAATTAAATACCAATTAAGGCCAAATAGGATTCAATATCTCATATTGATCTTTATTTATTAAATATCTCATATTTAATCATAAAGTTTCTCAAACATTATAATTAAGTCTAACTTGATTAAATTAACTTTGCTCTCTTTAACTCATTCTATATGTAAGACCCATTAGGTTCCCAAATATATTAGCAATGATTATAAAATCTAATTTAAATTTATAATTAAAATTGGATAAATTCAAACTCCTTTTAATTTATCTTTAATTCTCAAATTAAACAATTTATAATCTTAAATCAAGATTGGCGTTTAGTAACGTATCATGACCACCTAAATATTTAGGAATGCCAAAGTAGTTTTGACTAACCTTTTCATGCATAATTTTTCTATATAATTCAATCCTTTCATCATACAATATTCCGATCAGATATAGAGCATGAAATTAATGTTTACTCTATTTTGAGTCTAATCATATTAGTTCTCTGCCATTAGCTATTGATTCAATTAATGACATTTGTAAACTATTTACAAAACATAATATCACCCTGGCCAAGGATTTCTTGAATTAATACTAATCGAGAACAATGAAACATTCTCCTTAATTACTTTAGGGTGATGAATCCTATCTTAATCACTTAACTATCTCCATATAATTCATGCTACATCCAATAACTATCGATTAAATGACCTATGACTAAATAGATCATAAGTAGTATCAAAACATAGCAATCCCTATATAAGATTACTTTGATGACCTCAAGTCAAAGGATTATTTATACAATCATCACAATGAGAATTCCATAGACATAAAAGTAATGCTCCAAATGGATTTCTCATATCAGGTACATTTAGTGAACTTGTTCTCTAGTAAACATCCATACATTTGTTTAAATATCTCTATACTTTAGCTTATAAGATTGAATACTTCCTTCATAAGGAAAAACAAAACGTGTGCTAGTCTTTTTACATTATATTAATGTCCAATCTTAATAGAAAAATGACTAGCAACATTTACGAATAACACATAAATGCAATATGAATCTCATAATTATAATTTCATTTTCAATGTAAAATTATCCCATGGACTTTATCATATACATCTAAACATGTACAAGATAAAGAATGCCTTTAAATAATTTGTCACTAAA
>JAOQMP010000005.1:26376326-26390744 GCA_027563575.1 Erythroxylum pedicellare
AATTCAGAAGGTTATTTTTGACATTTTCAGTTCTTGTCCATAAGACAAGAATTCTTGTACCTCAGTTTTGAAAGGAATAAAAATTTCTGTCCTTGTCCTCTGAGGACGGAACAAAAATGATTGAGGACAGTAAGCAAACAGTACGAAGAACATAACTTTTGTATCTCTGTCCACCGTCCTCACCGATAAGGACGCTAACCAAACGCAGGCTGAGTGTTGCATGAGGACAGTTGTGTGGTGCGGCGCAGAGAGGGACAAAGCAGCTGGCGGCGTGAAAAATACGGAGAACAAAAAGAAAGAAAACAAGTTGGCAGCTGCGTAAAAGTAGAGGTAGCATAGAGTGAAAACCAGTGTGTTGAGTGTGAATAAGAGAGGTGACCACCAACTTATTTGTCACATCAATGAATAGAAAGTAGAGGAGAGTAGCGTGATAGAAGAAGACAAAAGCAAGAGAAGAGTTGGGGTGTTGTGACAGATTTTGATCGTGGACCACCAATCTTACTCGACACATCAGTGAAATAGAAAAGGGAGGCAGCTGCAACGTTAGTGTGGATGTGAAGGATGTTCGGTGGGATCAAAAGACCAGAGACCTCCATTAAAAATCATCTACACAAGAGAAGAAGGGAGCAGTTGTAGCAAGAAGTGAACAACAAGCAGCTGGTGGCATGGACACTGGAGAGAAGAAAAAACGAAAATAACTCCTCATTGCACTCAAGCCACAGCCACCACTCAACATACACTCACCACTCACATACACTCTCCATTCACACGTCAACATCTAGGGAAAAAAAAAACACTGAATAAGGAGAACAACGTTGGCAGTTGGTGGTGTGAAGACAACGAAGCAGCTGGTGGCGTGAACAATGTTGCAGCTGGACTAGATGGAGAGGACGTTGCAGCTGGGCTAAAAGCACATGGAAGATAGCTGGTGGTAAGAGGAACGTTGAAGACAGCTGGTTCTAAGAGGAACGTTGAAGCACCTGCGGCAGAGAGCTGGAAGGAAGACAACATGACTTTGTAGAAGAAAAGAGAAGCTGGCGAGAAGATCAGAGGAACGAAGACAGCGAACTAAATGTGGCCAAAACATGTTTCAATCCCAGCGGCCACGGTTTTGCTAGGATTTAATTTATTTTTATTTTTTATTTGTTTAACTATTGTGAATTTAATCAATGCAATTATATATTATGCCCATGACTTATGTTACATTGATGAATATATGTGAGTAAGTTTTTTTTTGGGTGAAGGTTAAGATTGATATTAGATTAGGATAATTTTTGTGGTATTGATTTTTTTTATTAAATGCATATTTACTCCTAATTTAGCTTGATTACTTAGATAAGACCTTAGATGATTGAATGCCATAACCAATGGAATTTAATTTGTCAAAAATTAATCAAGTGACATAGTAGAGACTAAAGTGTAGACCAACCTTAGGATCTTATATGAGGATACCTAGGATTAACAAACTTAATTTTAGGCTTCTTATATTGAATGCCTTTTATTTCAAGTTATCTATGGGTTAAGTGGGTGACTCGGATTTAAAACAGAAGGGAATCTCTATGAACATTGGGTTCAACTTGCTTAAGTGAACTAATTCCTACATCAATCCACCGTTACAATTTTTAGTGTCCAATCCAATTGAAATCCAATACCTTAACCGATTTTTGTCATTTGATTAAATCTAGTCGTTTTTTCATACCTTGCATTTTTCACATTTTCTTGATTTGCTTATTTTATTTTATTTTCAAATCAATCAATTCTTGATCGTCCGAGTAATTTTTCATCATTTAATTTAATTGTCTTACGTGTTGGAATTTCCTTGGGTACAATATCTGATTCTTACCGTTTTATATTAATTGTCGACGGGGTTCACTTGCCTCTAATTGATCTAAATAGAATTCAATTTATATTTTTTTTATTTAGACAAACAACAATAGGCTTCATGCCCACAGACTTTTCCTACATCAGAATAAAATTTTATAAGTGAACTATAATTTATAACATTATCATCATTCTTCATAATATACATATTTTTATTCAAAAGTTCACACATCAAATTAAATTGCAATACAACAAAGTAAAAAACCAGAATATAAATGTAAAGTGTAGATATTTGCAAGTCCCTCTACATACTCGTGGTGGGTAGTAAATCCTCTAGTATGTACAGGAAGACTCTTTCCCCTTGGTCCTCCACATCTATTAGTAGAATTACACCTGAAATGAACATTACCTCAGGTGATGTCCAATACTGCTGCCAACGACTTCATATTTGTTCAAAAATATAAGGCGGTCGTATGCCAGTCTTGTGTATGACACCAACAAAGTCTTGATAATATGTACGCGTTCATCTCTCCCATACTTTATAAATGACCGTGTCAAATTCAGAATCCCAAAAATTCTTTCTAAAATAAAAAGAAAAACGTACAATAAGTGTTTATAATGTAATAATATTTATCTAATAAATGTATAAAAATCAATTTTAAAAAATATTTTTTTAACCTCAAGCTCCTTATAGTAAAATTCCTTTATCACCTGAGAGATATTCTTTCATATATAGCCCTCAATATCAATCTTCTCCTTTAATTTGGATGTCATGTTTCTTGAGCATGGTCCAGACGGAATCAACTTAATATTAAAACAATTAATTTTATACCATTTTTAAATTTAAACCTATAAATTAATTATAAACATATGGTATTTCATGTATTTTCACTTACAGATTGTTGACAATTGTGATGTAAGTTCTTCCATCAACTCCCTCAACTCCAAGCTAGATGTCACCTCCTTCATCTGCATCGATTACCCCTGATATCTCTGTAGGTATAGGGGTGGTGGATGATGTAGTAGTAGATACAGAAGGTGATGCCTCATCTGCAAGTGTAGTAGTAGCTGGAGGTATACCATCTGATTTAATTACGGTTGCAGAATGTGATGCTTCACCTGGACAGTAACTGGCTCCAGATCGTGTTCTAAACCTTGGTCACATTATATCTTGTTTTCTCTTTGTGGAATATTTCAACCTGAAATTCATATCTCATCCTTTGAATTCATATTTCCTATTTTCATCTTGGTGTGTTTATGCTACTCTTATGACAACTCTATCAAATTTATGG
Source organism: Erythroxylum pedicellare (assembly GCA_027563575.1). Classification (NCBI taxonomy): domain Eukaryota; kingdom Viridiplantae; phylum Streptophyta; class Magnoliopsida; order Malpighiales; family Erythroxylaceae; genus Erythroxylum; species Erythroxylum pedicellare. Next base: position 26,379,440 of record JAOQMP010000005.1, read on the forward strand.
AGGTAGTAATATCTATCGCTAAATATAGTAATATGAAAGGAAGTCATCTCGGCAAAATTTACGACGGGCTTTAGCGACAGTATAAAATGCCCATCGATAAAGAAGACGGGAATTGTATAAGGTGTTTTAAACAATATTAATTATGATAATTACGAAAATCATTAAAAAAGTGACCATATATAGTCATTCTATAAACCTATTGACAATTGTCGATAATGAAATTCTAATCCTTGATGCCCTTCTCTAGTCAAAATTCGTAGTAATCGAATGACGTGATAATGAAATTGGAATCATGTATCTAATAGTGCTATAGTCGCAGCCTGCTCCGTTATAGTTGAATTGTTAAGTTCATTAGAATCTCCCTATAATGCAACTGCTTCTATGTGGTTGGACAACCTACACATATAGGATTGCTCCTGCATCTAAAGGCTTATGTTACAAAGTGTAGATGGACATTGTTTAGTGACATGTTCCTTTCTTGTCATTAGATTAAGTTAAGCTTCAGCATACAAAAACTTTTGGTCAATAGACACCTCAAAACAAGAAGATATGGGTGTATCCAAGTGTTCTAAGTAGCATGTGAAACTTATCACTCTTCAAGTGCAAGAGTAAAACTACATGGCCAAATAATGGATGCCATTGTTTTCGATTTTAATTTGACTATTGTACATACAATGCTAGTTAGGCGAAAGTAAAAGAAACTATAAAGTTAGTATTTTGTATTCAGAGACCAGAGAAGCAAACTACATATAAGCAAATTACAAAAGTCTAAACACAAAAATATGTTCCAAGTTCCTATCTCCATTGACATGTTTACTAACAGAGTTACCATCTTCTTCCTGACCTTCTTTGATGTCTCATGTACTTTCCGCATCTTGGCTAAGGAAATTCAAGCAAATTAGCTTAAACCCAGTAAAGAGACATGCAAAAGAAAAGCGAAAAGGCAAGTGGAAACCTGAGACACTGAGCTCACCATAAGTGGCTGATAGAGACAAGTTCTATGGAGGTGAACGTGAAGATTTTTGGAGACTATCTTTCAGAGAGGGAGGTTTTGATGGCCAAAAGGGTAGAAGCATCTTAAATTCAATTAGACAAAATTCAGATCAAATGATGTAAGTGAGTATTATAAAGAGTTCACAAATAGTGCTTCTAATTTAAGAAATATAAGAGGATTGATGAGGGAAGTAGAGATTTTTTGAGTGATGGAAACAGATACGACAGGAAAGGTAGTAGAAATTAGAACACCAAGATTGATACTTGTAGTAGAGAGGAAATATGGGAAAGCACGTAAAAAGGCTTTTGAAGAGGGGCGATTGGAATTTGATGAATAGAAAATATACGAAGCATAATGCATATCAACAGAATCAACTACAAAAAATGGTGATGGAAAGGGGCTGACAAGCACAAGTAGGATGATTGAGAGGAAGGATGGTATTTTTCCAACTAATTATTCTTCAAGAGAAAATTGTTGTCTCTTCAAAAGAATTATACACCAGAGAAATTGAAGAAGACTCTATGTATGCTGCTGGAAAGGAAAGTGATGGACTTTCTATAAAAAGCTTGAGTTGTGAATGGAAAAAGTTAATGAAGATAGAAGATAGAAGAATTGAAGTCGAAAAGCAGAGAAAATCTGTATACATAAGCAGGAAAATACAAAGAAAAAGGACAAAACAGAGCCACAAATCCAAATTTTACTCCCCAAGAACATTAGAAATATGCAAAGTGAAAGCTCTTAAGGATAAGGAAAAGGCCATGTTGAGAACAAAGCAAAAAAAAATCATCAATGGGATTGGAGAGTTTTACAATTGTAACATTGTCATCGGATCCATATAAGGACTTCAGGGATTCAATGTTATAGATGATTCAAGAGAAGGGAATTAGCGAGCTTGAAGAGCTCGAAGAGCTCTTAGCGTGCTATCTGACGCTGAACTAAAAAAGGTAGGGTTTGAACTAAAAAAGGCTTTTTTTGACTCTTAATTGGAGACTGAACACTTGTTATCCTAACAGTTCAAACTTAAAAACTTGTAACCATACCGTGTAAATAACCAAAACGATATACATCCTCTAGTATTCACACTTTTAGCATTCATCTTCAGTAGTGAATTATGAATATCGACATGAAATCCCTGTTAATTGATTCATTTAGTGGTGAATTTACAGGATAGCGTTGGAATGAAAATGGGGTTGGAAAGATTAATAAAAACAGAAGATTTGAATTCAATATCAAGAAGTTCAATTTTAACATTATCCACTTTGAGCTATTACATTTAACCATTTTTTTAAAAAACAAACATTTCATCAAACACCTTACATGCATAAAAAATTCATCCCAATATCACAACTAAAATCACATCTTGTCTTTTCTATCACTAACATTTATACCTTAAAGTTGTTTTTCCAATCACAAAATACACAAATAAATGAAAGTAATCACATGATATTAATTGCAAAAAAAACACATGACAGTGGTTGCAAAAGTACCTCCACCGAAGGACACGATGACAATGGCCAACAAAAAGACAACTCCAACGAGCAGAAGAAAATCGCACGAGAGGAGACGCGGTGGAAAGAAGACAACGCGGGGAATGTAAAAGAAAATGACATCATTTGGTTTGAATTTACTGACGGAATTTTTCTGTCGGTAAACTCAAAAAAATTTTATTCTGCCAACAATTTCTGCCTTCTTTACCGACGGATATTTTATACTGTCGTTAAGTCCGTCGCAAATTTTATTGTGACGATTTCTCTCCATATTTAGTGACAGATATTACTACCACCACTAAACGAAAATTTTCCCATCAATTTTACTGACGGAAATCGATTTTCAATCAATAATTTTCCATTGCTAATTCTTACTTTTCCTATAGTGTTACTATATAACACAATTATATAAAATAAATGTTTTCATCGATAAAATTATCTAATACATAGGACATTGAGTAATTTATTTTGATATACATATTAAAAGAAATAAATCCCTTTTACTCACTCATTTTATTTTTTAGTTAGTTATTTAACATTATTTTTTCTTAATTCTCTTTTTAAAAAATTTATAACAAGATCAACATATTCCACATAAATATTGTTTTCATCTCAAGTGATTGAAGATTGATACGGTAAGGAACTAGAAAAGATAATAGCTTGAATACTGGAGAAAAATCTCTTTTTTTTAGGAATTGTTGTTCATTTCAATTAATTTCAAATAAGTACTATCTTGCTTAGACCAATAAATAGAATTGAGGTTATAGTTAAAGCCGCTAGCAGAAAACCGAGCCACCAACAAAAACCGTATCTTTCTTTGAACCAAATACTGCACTAATTGAATCAGAAAAACCGTAAACTGGGTTACCTTCAACTAACTTCGTGGCATGCGCATGACGACACAATGCCATGCATCATTTAATAAAGTTTTCAATGTTGTCTAGGAGTTGCTAATACGTCCATTTGTGATCACTAAGTAATAACATCATCATCTATATTTCAAACTCATTAAATAATTTCAAGCGTGAGTTTAGTGAATAAATAAATTAGCCGTTGAAACTAGGAGAACTGAAACTAACCAGTGTGGAGATCATTAATTTGCAATAGAGCTAGCTGATGGTAATTGATGTGATAAGTCAATTTTGGTTCACACTTGAAAAGATGAAAATGAAAGGGATGTACGCAAAAGTGTATGAGAAAGGAAGCTGCCATGAAGCTTCGTGAAGCCATGCAATCGAAATTGTTTTATTACTCCCTTCTCGTTGCATCACTATTTTCCCAAATCACTTCTCTCCTGCTTTTGGTATGGTGTCACAAACTACTGAACATCTACCCTATCTCCAGTTTCTCATTGTCTTGGAGGTACAGTAACCGGACAGCTCAAGGACATTCAATGCGTACAGCGATGGCTTCAAATGGATCAGCACCATGGGGGCTTGACAACCCTACAAAAGGACCCAATTTATATAGGTTTTTCCATGATAGTCCTCCGGATACGCTCAAATAATTCATCAAGGGACAACCTACGATAAAAAATTCTCTCTAAATTTGTTTAAAATCTGAACATATCACGTGCAAATTGAGAAAAAATAGCGAAAACACATTTGGATGCCTTTCCATTCTATGTGATCCTTTCCTTATGTGCATAATCTTATCGACTCAATATGATAAGCTATAGCCGTACATAACATCACCTAATAAGCAAACTAGGTGTCTCGAGAATTAGGACTCACAAACTTTTAGAGCCAACGATTTTGTGACCACCTTTTATTATTCTCTAAAAATTACGATAATTTTAATGAAACACTTAAGATCTACTGAGACTTTCACTTATACAAAGAGGCAAGCAAAATATTTTATTTTGATGTGTCAATTCTGGCCGTTTAAATTTTCGAGTTAGTGACTGCCACCTAATATAACTTTTTTAAGTACCCCTGCCATTATCTAAGAAAAAATACTTAGCCAAAAACATGTTGAAGCCTACATTCCAGGTAATCCTTTTTTTATTACATGGAGGATCTCATCAATCTAAAATTACGTAAAACGACGTGTGAGGTGCCTCAAGTTAAATTTTCCAGAATCCAGATTATTTGAATGTCATAACTAGCAATGAGAATATAAGAAGACATGATATAATACAATAGTAATTGTATTTGTATTGTATCAGAATCAGATACAATACAATTAGGACAAAACACGAGTCCTATTTCGCTAATTAATATCATCACAAAGAAATCTTCCATTCTTCGCATGACATATCGCAATTACTATTTACTATCCTTACGTAAAAGCGCCGCAACATGAAGATAAATATCGTACATAAATTAATTACATTACCTTGTGACAGATATGATTTGCATTTGAATTTTTGCAGAAAGATTCTGTGACCCTTTGCAGCTTCCAGGAAAAAGGGTATTCGTGTAATCGACAGGCGACGAAAGCTAAGTACGGGTAGTTGGCTTCAAAAGCAAATTTTAAATAAAAAAGTTATTTTACCCACTTATATAATGCACATAGTCTCTCCAACTTCCATCAGCTCTCTTTGTTAACTACCACTCAGGACTTTCAATCTTCATATTAACACTCGAAAGTTTCTATTATATGTTCACCTCAGCTTAATATAGCTCTAGCTACCAATATTTTTACATTCAAAGTGTTTCACATACAACTTTTAAGTAGCTTGTTTGACTAATAATGGCATTAGATCTTGCAGTTGATTTCGAAGACTTTTTTCCTTCAATGATGGCACGGCTTGGAGCAGAAGGATTTATCGGGGAGCTGTGTAATGGGTTTCGTCTGCTAATGGATGTTGAGAAAGGCCTGATTACGTTTGAAAGCTTGAAGAGAAACAGTCTGCTATTGGGGCTTCAAGACATGAGAGATGATGAGCTCGTGTGTATGTTGATGGAAGGCGACCTGGATGGAGATGGGGCGATAAACCAGATGGAATTTTGCATTCTCATGGTTAGATTGAGCCCTGGTTTGATGGATGGATCAAAACAGTACGCGGAACGATATGATGCATGTGGACTTTAGCTAGGCTTTCATTAAGTTCTTTGTTTCAAGTTCTCAGATGATGTACTTTTGCCCTCCTCTCAAATAATAAATTGGGCTCTAAGTGCCCTTTTAACTGTTGTGGTTTTTAGATGATATATCTGTAATAACCCTAATGATTTTCACAATGTCACAAAAGGGATGGCATGCCATTCATGTGTTGATAATATATCTGTTCATATACATTTCCGACACCTCTGTACATTTGTGGTGATTATTGCAAACTTGGGTCGTTTTCGGTAACCACAACAGTACTTTCATTTCAGTAACTCATTACTGAAAAACCTTGATTACGTGTAGACTTTTCCGTTTACCATCCCCTTTTCGTGGATTAGTTCCTTTCCTTGATTTTGGTGTTTCCCGCTTATGTAAATTAAGTTCAACCGCAAAGTTTCGCCATTCCACTTAAATAGCTTTCCTGTCAGCAGAATATACACTTTTTGGTACTTCAGCGAGCATGCAGTTTCCAAGAAACTGCTAGACAAAATTACGTAAAACTACCCTCACGACCGGTGTGCTTTAGTCAACAATTGAAATTTGGAAACTCAACTGCAAATTGTCATGACTTAGGAATGCTTCGAATATAATTTTTGGTCAGAAGTATGACATATTTTACTTTATTTTCAAAGATTGAACAAAAGGGAACACAAGATATTTAAAAAAACAAAATGCAACATATTCTTATCACAACGCGAGGAACATATATCTTATAAGATAGAAATTCCATAGTTGACAACTATTTTAATTATGCTGAGATTATTGATGGGGCTCCGAGCAATAACGCTCACAAAATTTCTGAATTACTCAACCAATAACAAACTACTTAATTGATAAAGAGATGGTTGCAAGATAAAAAACATAGGATTTTAACATAAAAAATTTCCATTATAGAGATAAAAATTATGAGACTAATCAATAATAAAATCCACTAAAACAGATATTAAGATATAAGTAATAAAGATTTCAAGCTATCTCACTCACGAACTCCCTACAAGATAATTACAAAAAATCTCTCTAGCTCTTTCTTTAGCCAGCTTTCTTAATGCTCTCTTAAAACTTCTAGGAATAAGTGCACATTGACATATAGTATTACTATATATATATAGATAGATAGATATATGGAGATAAAGATAATTTTGAGACACAAAAGTTGCACGAGATAGAAACACTCAATAAAAGAAGAGTTTTAAACTTTAAATAACATTCATCAACTACAGTTATCTATGTAACAGCCCCGATCACCCGCTCGTAGATATTCTCCACTTTGGGCCAAAGTCTTAATATTCTCAACCCGCACGGTTTGTTTTTCTAGCGTGTAGGCCTCTTTTTTGTTTTATTCCTACGGGACTTCCCAGGAGATCACCCATCCTGGTACTACTCTTGCCCAAGCATATTTAACTTCAAATTTCTGATGGGATCCGGGGTGTTAGGGTATGAAAAATGTGTCTGTGAGGGAAAGGTTGCCACAGCCTTATAAGGCATGTTTCGTTTGCCTTTCCGACCGATATGTGTTAACAAGTATGGTATCAAAGGAAAATGTTCCCAAATTACTTCATTTTCTTTGTCAGAATGATCATGAAAAATAGACCCAAAGGTCTGGAATTATGGAGAATTTATAAGAAGAAATAAGAGTTTAGATATTGTATGACCATATAATGTTAGAATAACAATAGTAAATGAATTGTTGGTATTAAAGTGCCAAATACATGTATATAATGGAGGTGAAGGAGTTCATATGATTGTAGTTATGATTAAAAGGAAATGAGTAATGAGTATCAAGTTAAAGGATAAACGTCCACATTCAGAGGTTTCTAGATCATGGAAGCTAACGCTAATCTGGAGCATACTGTGAGTCGATTTAGATGGTCTCATTTTATTGTTTGTTCTGTTTTCAATTTCTGCATTGATTGACTACTGAATGATTATATGAATATGATTGTACTGATTTCGGGCATTATATGTTCGAGGCGTTTGATGCATGTGATAAAATATTGAAAATGCTCATTGAATGTGAATTTAACGAAATATGTGATGCATAACTTCATTGTTAAATACCGAACCTAGTTTCGAAGAAGAATAAAAATATGCATATGAATGAAAAAGTGATTCTCAACATGAATGTTGAATGCCAGACTAAGGTCTGATGATATGTGATAGCGACTGAGTGATCATATATGATTGATGCATTTCATTTTACATGAATACATAAAAGATAAAGGTAGTTATGACCGGAGTCGCCAATGAAAAAGAGCTTAAAGCTCATACTGTGATCAGAGCCTCAGGCTCAGTTGTGAATGTACCCGATATCCACTAAAGGATATGGGACATTATCTGATACAGCTTGGTATCCACGAGGGATATAGGCAGCCCGGTATCCACTAAGGGATATGGGCTAGTGAACAAGACACTCGGTCACAACAAAGTAACAAATTGAAATTGAGTCTCATAAACACAACATATGCATATGAAAGTATGGTTTAAATATTTAACTGATTTCTGAATATGATATGTGTTGAATGTAAAATGTGAAATGAGTGATCAAGTGATATATGCTTAAGTGAATGTGTAATATATGTGACTTGATCTGATGAATTGTTACCCCGTTGGACAAACGGGAGTATAGCCACTACTTTCAAGTAAGAGGTAGAGGTCGGAATCAGTTTGCGTCTGCATTTGTACTTTCTTATTTTTGTTTCAAGTTAAGTCTTCTGCAATTATTGTAACATGTATATTTGAATATATCTATTTTTTAATAACTTTCCAAAGTGCAAAGGTTTGTAAATGAGAATGATCTTGAGTGTAGTAATAATAAATGTGATTTTGATGTTATGAAAGAAATTAATGGGTTGAAATTTGACTATAAATTTTTGCATACACATGTGTTTAAAAAAAGAAAAAATTCTTTCAAAGGTTTATCCAATTGACTACTACTAGCACGCCACTTTTGTGGGATTCACACTCATACATTACTCAGGATGTTGGGTACGTATGTTGTGAGGGTGGGGTGCTACATTTTGGTATCAGATCCTAGAATTAGTATCTTACATGGGCTTTTCTAAAAAATATATATCAAGTTACATGCATTTTAGTCATGTCATAGCAGACAGTAGCAACTAATCCTTAGTCTAAGTCGAATGTGCATGAGTCATACGTATGAGCATGTGTTAAGATTTTGAGCTAATTGAATTAGTGAGAAGAGTGATGCTCTTTCAGGATGTGAGAAAACAAAAGTTTTTGAATATTTAGAAATGAGAAATAGTATAAGGGTAAATATGACAGATAATGATTCAACATAATTGTATTGGTAGATGTATTATTGAATACGACATCAATATTGTATTGTGGTGACATATCCCTGAATGTGATATAGATGTGAATGTATTGTCAAGATTGCTTGAGGAAAATCGGGATATAAGTAGAAATGAGAAGATTAAAGTTTACAAGCAGAATGTAATGAAAATAGAAATTGTTATGATCTTAAGAAGATGAAGTTGGAAACGAAATAGTTGTTTGATTAATGTGACAAGAGTTACGATCCACTATAAGAATATATTAGTGGAAATTAAGATCAAATTTTTTTTATGATTATACATCTATAATTCTAAATTGATTAAGGATATACACCTGGGAGATGAAATAAATGACAATAGGAAGATGAGATAGAAATGAGATAAAGAGAAAGATGATGCATCAAATGAGAAGAGTTAATGCACCCAATATGGTAGTTGAAGTATTATGACATGATGTAACACTAGCAGAGGTAAATTTTGGATAATTGGAGTAAAGTTGATGTTAGTAGATGTCAATGCGAGGAAACCCCAATTGTGGTGAGGATAAAGAGAGAAACATCGTCTAGGATCAACTGAGATCAAAGTATTACTATTGTAAGATAATTGGTGATCTGTCAAAAATAAATCTCTGGATAGAATGAGATGACCTTGATGACACACACCTAAGCATATGTGACAATAATGATGTCTACTAGTTCATCGAGTTTTGGTAAACAGAACATTTTGACCTTATAAGAAACAATAGAAATTGATCTTCTTGAGGTACTAAGAATGTGTGATAAGTAGTGATGGAAACAATGGATTGATAAAGGTTACATGAATAGGATAGATGATAGAAACAAGAAATCTTCTTTCAAAGAAAAATTTCATCGAATTAGATTAAGTAGACCAGATAGTCTATTCTTAAGAATGATTAATGAAGGAATAAATAAGAAATGATATTGGAGTCCTAATGATAATAGAGACTCAAGTGTAAGATGTAGAATATATTACTAAGAGTGTATGCATTTTGTTGATGTTAAGTATCCAACCAAGTGATTGGATTCTTTAATTTGAGGTGACATTAAGTATAAGAGATACAAATTAGATCTGATAAATGTGTTACCAACATAAGAAATTAAGATTTCCAATAAATCGAAATGTGTGGAGAAACTAGTATGAATGAATAGATATTAGAACAAGTCAATGTGAAATCAGAGGAAATCGAATATATTGAGAAAATCATTCTGAGAGAAGAAGTCAATTAAGAAACTGAAAATAACATGAGATAATACTACCTCATTAAGGAGTTAGATACCTAAAGAATTACGAGAACAAATCATGGGCATATAGAGTTTTGGGTTATATCTGTTGGAGTTAACAATGCCCCCGATGGTATTATGGTATTGAAGATTAAAGTGATCCAAGCAAAATTGTATCAATTAGTGACTATGATCATGGATGGTATTTTGAGTGTATTCGAAAAGTAAAAAAGAAAAATATTGAATACTAGAGGAAATCTTACATATCATAAAGGTAGAAACAATTATACACCAAGTTTAATGAGAGTGAATCTTAGCTTGATCAAATAAAATGTGGGTTGTATAATATCTGAACATGGGCATATTGGGAGACTCAAAGAAAGTAGAGATAATGATAAAGTGAGAAACTACAAGGAACATATGAGAGATTCGAAGTTCTTTAGAACTAGCTATATGTTGGATACTACCAGAGACTGTCAACAAATTTTTTTTTACTGATCTTATCTCTTGACAAAATGTTTGAGGAAAATTGTGTAAATCGTATAAGTGATGAATGTAAATTTTTTTTTAGGAACTACAACCCCAATGTTAATTTTGCCAGATGGATTTGGAGATTTCGCAATATATAATGAAGTTTCACATAAGAGATTAAGATGTAATATATTGTAACATTATAAAGTGATTTTGTGTTCATAGGGACTATTAAAGCCTCATGAGCTGAATTTTGATACATGATTTAGAATTTGTTGCAATAGTAATTGTGTTGAGAACTTAGAGATATTATAGGTACAATGAAACATTTCAGATTTTATATAGATTTTTAAATTTGGAGCTAATTATTGAGTTTAAAAGAAATGAAAATGAGACTGAGACAATGGATAGAGTTACTGGAAGATCATGATGTATAAATGAGTATTTCCCAGTAAAGCTAGTGTTGTAATATGATGAATTGTATAGAAAATTCAATAACAGTTTATCACCAATTTAGATATTGAGGTTACCAAACTAGTGCAATGAAGAGCATAGAATTGGGCAAATCAAAGTACTATTAGTTGTTGAATTTAAGATCAGTCCCACATAAAAAGTCTAGCAAAACCCAAATTGAGGATTTAGAATCTATGAATCTTATTGAGAAGTTGAAAATGAATTTGAATTTTGAATTGGAAAAATGATACCTTGTGATTGAAATAAGAAGAATGTGTACTCAATAAAGATGATTGAGCAAAGAGATTACTAGAG
>JAOQMP010000005.1:26390844-26406952 GCA_027563575.1 Erythroxylum pedicellare
CTTGAGAGGCTTATAATGTTAACAAAACGATGGTGTTTGGTGTTAAACTAAACGATGTCGTTTTCTTCAAATTTATAACATTCAATAGTAAGTAGACAATGACATATAGGTTAGAAATTTACTGACAAAATTTTCCGTCCCTAATATTTCGTCAGTAAAGTCAAACCTACATTTTTTCGCCACCCATTCCCTCCTTACTTGCCAACGGTATTGTTCCGTTGCTAAATTAAAATTTTCTCAACATATTTACCGACAACAAAGGAAATTCCATCGGTAATTTGCAACGGTTTATTGTTCGTCGTTATTTTTCTGTTGCAAATTTTTATTCTTTTGTAGTGCATGATAGATAAAAATCTTACTTTAAATACTTTGTAGTATAAAGTCATTTACTTCTTTCTAGAACTTGTAAAATTTTTTTGACTTACACCAATTTCAGTAATTGATAAAGCTTAACATAAATTCCTTATAGTTAGAGAAATAAGTAAATCTTTTTTAGTACTTTTTAAATTATTTATAAATAATAGCAATAAAGAAGAGAGTTAAAAAAAGAATTTCTCATAACTTGAAATTACAATATAAAGTAAAAATCAAATATTTAGCAATTGATACAATATAATGCATTGAATAGTAATTGAAGTTCACAGCTAGAATTCATGATAATTTGTAATTCTCTGATTAGCACTACAATATTTTACTTCTCAAGATGTTTGCCTCTATTTCATAATCTTGGAAAATATCTAAAGAAAATATTGTTAAAAAATTACAAATTTAATTTAACATACTTCATTTTTATATTGAAATATAAATATTACCTAACTCAAATTTATTAAGTTTTTCAAGTTTTTTTAAAGTTGGACATTTTTTTAGGATTCTTCAACCAATCTTAGTAAGAAATGAGGACCTCGACTATATCAGGAATTGAAGAATTCTTGAATTGATGTAAAGTCCTACATAATATTTAAAGCATGTTGAAAAGCAATAATTGATTATTGAATAACGAAAACATCTTTAGCAACCTTAAACATAATATGATACAACACTGCTTAATCTTGCACCAAAAGATAAAATCAAGAGTATATTTCTCAGTTAAGTCATCCAAATACTTGTCCATTTCTCCCAATACTATTGATTTTTTTCTCTTTCTCAACTTACAAAAAATATTCATTAATTAAAGTAACCCTCTCATAAACATTTTAAATTGACTTGATGAAAGTAAACTAGTCATTCTTACTTCTTCATCCACAACTCTATACTCATCCATCAATTCATTCATAATATTTTATAACTTTAACCAAAAAGACGTAGTATAGTTATCCCTCAAGTAATTCATCTTGTACTTAGGGTCTAATATCACTACTACGACATGTATAGATTCATCCTACTAAGGGAGTCCAATATTTATCAAATATTTATCTCATTTTTACCTGTTTCAAAGAAGTAATGGTCTTTGCTAATTTCGTAAGCTTACAATTCCTTCAAAAGCTTTTAGAATCTGAAAAAGAAAATGCAAATTATAAGCATAGTATAATAAACCAAGTAATTTGTATAAACTTAGTAACATTCACAAAATTGGTCCAATCATTCTCATTATGCATATCATTGTTAAAGTTACTCAAGATTTTACTATTCACATCATCCATATTATTAAAGGCCTTTTGATAACTCAAATTAACTTCTAATATCAAGTAGCGTTGCTCCACCTAGTTTGATAATCTAGTAATAACAACTTTTCACACTTAAGGCCAACATTCTTATAATTTTTTAAGCAATTATGACCTTTTATAAGCTACTCTTAATGCATTTAACCAGATCTCTATTCTTTTTAATAGAACCTTTGACAAAGTAAAGTCCATTATTGAAAACTAAATGAAGGATAGGATACCACACATGATATGAAATGTCTCTCCACCAAAGCAAAAGAAAATTTCTTTTAAAAACTTTTTCTTTATTTATTAAATATATCATTTGATGAAGCATTACTAATAGTTATATGTATAACCCTTTCAAATCCCACTCATTTATACAAAATTCAATGACATTATGAATATTTACTTCCTTATGACTCTTTGGTAACACAAAAATTTGAGAATTCTTTTTGACATACACCATTAAGCATCAATAAAATGAGACGTCAAGCATAAGTAAGACATATTATGAATACTTGTCTAAGTACATATAATCAAGGGCACCCTTTAACATTAAGTTGCAACGAATAATTTCAAATTATTTTTCTCTTCAATAAACAAAGAGTAACTATAACATCCCATTTTCCCCATGTTAAGAGTTAGAACCCTAGAATACTGAATATGAGAGATATTACTGAGAAATTAGGAAATACATTTCATGTTCATGCATAATATTAGCATACACATACGTGAACTTGATTTTTCTGTACACATTACAATGACTGTTTATGCACTCATTTGACTTATTTAGGGATATAAATGATTTTTAAATGATTATGTTGTGAATAGTGAATATTTTGTTTTGAAAATTGATTTGGTGAGTAAAATTATTGATCTAGAATTTTTGGTAAAATTTAGGAAATTTTGAAGAATTTTGGACTGGGAAAAATGCCAAGTGGTAGGATAATTGATTTATAGTAGTAGAAATAAGTGTCAAATGGCTAAAATAATTAGCAAATGGTATTAGGATTTATTGAGAATGTGACATTGAAAATTGGATGACAAATGGACTAGAGATTTAATGATATTGAGTACCATTATTAAAAGATGTTAATTTGGTTATTTAAGTGGTAAGTGTTATGATATATGTCATGACACCCACCAAGCAATTGTTATCTTGCTTTTAAACTCACCCATCATTATTTACATTTTAAAAGACCATCTTGTTTTTGTCTTTCACATTTTCCATATGCTCTCTTCTTCATCTCTTTCATTTTCTTCACTCTCACCCTTATCACATTGAGTTCTTGCTACCCTTCACTTTGTTTCTTCAAGATCTTTGCTATCTCCTCATCTTGTTAATAAAAATCTAATCTACCACCTTCATATTGATGATCGTGTGAGCCACAAAAAGCTAAGGTTCACGTGATTTTGAAAAGTTTGGGGTTTTATAAAGTAAGTTATACTTTGATCTTCATGGGTAGTTACAAATGGATCAAATATGATGAATGATTTGAGATTTGATAACCATGATCATGGAGCTTCATATATGCCTTAACGTGGGTGTAAACATAAACAGATTTATGTTCTAAATTTTAGTGTGTTAATGTTATGCATGAGTTGTTTAATAGAAGCATTTATGATGGTTATTTTGGGATGGATTGATTGTGATAATGGTGTTTGAAGTGTTCTAGACGTTGATGAACAAATGGATACTTCATGTTCTATTTTTGTGTAAATGATAAATAACAGTTTATGAGTTGTAGTATGGATGATTTTGTGTTGAAATGGAGGTGAGAATGAAGAGGATATGATGTAAAGTTGATGAACTATGCATAATATTGTTTGAATGTAACATTTAGGAGTTGAAAATCTAGAAAAAATAAAAGAAGAATTGCTGGAATATTTTAACTGTAGTGTTTTTACAAAACATGCATCTGTATTTTATCCATATCTTGATCTGTACACATCCAAATGAGATTATTTTAATTTTAGATTAAACTAGAGACAGATGGATATAATTTTCATGAAGGAATCAAAATTGAATTCTATCTATAAGGGTTTCAAATTTTGGCTTGAAGTTAAGTACTGTGTGTTGTCATGATATGAGAATAGTTTGTAGTATTTTGAATATAACTTGCAGAATACTAAACCAAATTGTGTGAACTTAGTGTCGTTAGAAAATTAAGACATATAGGAACATTTGTTTAGAAGAATGTATTGCCTAAATACCTCATTTTCTTTGTCAAAAGGGATGACCAATTAGTTGTACGATTATGACAGAGAGGGATCATCAAGTGGTTGAACGATCATGCACAAGCACAATCATGCACTGCTATCTTCCCACCTTATCTTGGTGTTTTTGGATTTAATTAAGGTTTGAAGTGAACCTAAATGGTTGCTAAAGTAAGTGGTTAAGTGATTGATAAGTTTAGGATGTTGAGTGACATTAGAATTGAATAATGAATTGAGTTGATATGAGTGTATCTCAATTTGGAAGTTATGAGTTTTTAATGATGGAAAAGTGTTCTTAGAAATGATAATATGATTGTAAGGAGATGATTAATGTGTATCAAGTAAGAATGAATAGGAGTTTGGATATTATGTAATCATATAATGTTAGAATAACATTGGTGAATGATTGATTGATGATATTATAATAATCAGGTGTATTAAGCTGTGAACTTTAGTGCATGATTGAGTGATGAACTTAGAATAATTTTATATGATTGAGGTGTTAACCTAAGTTCAAATTAGACATATATAAGTTTTGAAGTGTGAATGATAATGATATGTGAATAATGGAAACATACCCAGAATAGTCAAATTGAGATTGAACATCGTTGTCCAGATGTTTCTAGATCATGAAGGCAATGGCTAAATCTGAAGCGTACTGTGAGTCAAACTAGATATATAAACTCAATTATATATGTGTTTCTGGTTAAGATACATGTATAATGAGTATCCTAGATGTTCTCACTAAGATTATCTATCTTTACTTAAATGTCAATTATTAAATTATTATTGATGTGAATGTGTTAATTCCAAAGTTTGATAGTCCGAGGTATTTGATGCATGAGAATCATATTGGAACTACTCATTGTATGTGACTCTGACAGAAATAAGTGTACTCATCATAATTATTGAATGTCAAACTTAGGTTCGATGGACATGTGAAATTAAATGTGTAAATGAATAAATGTGACCAATTAAATATATGAGATCTGATGCATTTTAAACATGATATGCATGATTAGATAAAGGCAGTTGTGACCAGAGTAGACAGTGAAAAAGAGCTTAAAGCTTATAATATGGTAAGAGCCTCAGGCTAATTATGTCAAATGAGCCTGGTATCCACAATAGATACGAGATAGTTATCAATGAGCTTGGTATCTATAATGGATACGGGACAATTATCAATGAACTCGGTATCTCTAATAGATGCGGGACAGTTAAAAAGGCACTCTGTCATAACAAAGTAACAATGAAAGTAAGTCATATGTGCATATGTAAATGATATGCATTATATGAATGTTTGAAATGAAATAATTGAACTGCTCTTATTATGAAAATGTGAAATGATATACATAATATGATTGACGAAAATTAATTATACTACTCTGAACTGGAAATATGTAATAATGGATACAATGGTCTTTGTTCAATATGTGATATGACTTATCTGTAAATTAAATGTGAATTATGAATTGTTCTGTAATTGATATGAGTGCACATCGATGATGGTTCGCTCACTAAGTTCGTAGAACTCACCAAAATTACGTCATTATCTTTCAAGTTCATAAATGACCTAGCTAATCTTGTTGAAGTAGCCACTGCATTGGGATATGACCTAGTGATCGATATCAGTTTGCACCTGTATATGTCTTCAATGATTTTAATCTTTGAATTATATTTTGCAGCTACTATACAATGTACTTGTAAATTCTGTAATGTAATGACATTCATGACTGGATATGTTTTGTTGATGAAATAGTTTTAAATTGGTTATTGATGTACTTATGATGTGTTTACACTTGAAATGGGCCAAAATTTTTATTAGTCTGCTTGAGATGTGTTGTTGCTTAAGACAATTTTTTTAATGAGTTGATGTGATTGTCCTAACATACCACTTTCTCAGGGCATGTGCTCGAATATCCTTGGGATGTACGAGTACGTACTTGATACAAGCGGGATGTTACAATAACAATCTCTAGTATAGTCATTTCATATGGAAGCTTGAGATTTGAAAAGGTTAATTTAAAAAAAATCTTTAAAGTCATACCTTTCAAAAAACCTAGAAAGTAGTTCATCTTTTATTTTCTTTCTTACTAATGATTCACTATAAGCAAAACCCTTTTTTAAAACTTAAATTTTTTTTATACTTTATATTTCTTCTTGTACATTTCAAGTAAATCCTTCTTATATAGGAACTTATTAGAACTTTCCCCTAAATACTTTGATAATCCTAAAGTACCTTCTTTCTCTTTCTTTGATATTCAATATAACACCATATACATGTTATCATCCTAATCTTATTCTTATTAAAACAATTCAGTATTTCAAAATCATCTTAAAGCCCAAACCTTGTCTTCTTATTACTGTAAGAAGTAGATATATCACCTTCAGTTGAAGATCTACATGTTTTTCCTATAGTGACAAATGGTGGTAGCATAAAAGCATATAACAAATTAACACTTGACTTGTTATCTACTCTTTCTAATTTTTTTCATATTAATGTTGGAAATATTGATAGTACATTGCTTCATGATCATCAACTATTGTCACTAAATTGACACCAAAAATATAAATAAGAATATAATCAAATGTTTATTGTTAAGACATAATTCAAATAATTAGTGACCATGAAATTTACCATTAATCCTTTTTGAACAATTGACCCAAAATGACAACAACTTGGATTATTATTTTATCCATGTAATATACACTATAGAACCATATTAAACAAAATTGGAAATATAATTAAATTGCTAGGTAAATCTTACATATGAAGCCAAATACATTATACAGTTAAAGTATATGATAATCATATCATGCACAAGAATGTTTTTTCTAATTTATTTACTTTACTTCCTACTTACTCTTTGCCTCTTTTGAAATAAAATTGCATACCATAAGATGCTTTTAGAACTTTTACACTAACTAAATAAGCCACATCATTAACAGTTAAATAATCAACTGAGGTGAGCAATGTTAAAAATATGAAAAGATTGGTTGTGGCAACCCAAACATCATCCATCTAATAACTTTGGAAACCTTATCATAAGAAAACATTTGAAGCTATAGGAATTATATAAATAGGGAATATAGCTTCAAAAATTCTTAGAGCAATTCAGTTAAAACTTTAGGGTTGGGTTAAGGTAGGAGAACTTGGAGGCATGAGATAGGGATACTGCGAACGCTATAAAGGCATTCATCTTTTCAATGCTGAAACTAACAAAAATTATTTTCACTAATAACTTTAAATAATGAATATTTATGGAGCTGGTTCATAAACATCAACTTCTGTTTAACATTACAATGTTAGACAACATATCAACCTCCCTGAGGAACATTAATATTTCAATAGGAAATTTAGGAGTTGTAAAAAATAATAATTCAATTTTGAATATTCAAAATCCCTAGGAATTAAATCAATAATAAAACATGTGAATCAAATATGGAAAAAGTAAGAACAATAAGAAAATCTTCTAAAAAGACAAGGTTCTTTAAGGCTTATACTTTTTCCTAAAATTGTGATTATTAAATATGTATGTTGTTATGGTACAACAAACTAAGAAAAGGTAGCCTCAAGTAGAAAATTTTAACCTTAAAGAAGCTTAATTTAAAGAAAAGAACTTGATATAACATTAATAAGAAAATTTATGAGAATAAAAAAGAAAAAGAAATTAGCAAACTTGACGATTATATAGGAAAGGATGAAGAAGAATGTCAAGTAGTGGTAGCAGACAGAGTTCATTCCATAATGGATCGAAGAGGATTAAATTTGAAAGATTGTTTGTGTCTCTTTCTCTGTAATTCCCAGAAAAGTCAAAAAGAAGTGTAAGAAAAGGGTGTGAGAATGTTTAGTTAGCAGTACTCTTTTCCCTTCTTTTTCATTAGGCATGCTTTTTTTAATATATATTTACCAAACAATTATAATCATATTTTTCACTAAACCTATTACTTTTTTCAAATGCATGGTGGTAACTTTTGTTTATACTAGTAGCATTAAATTTGCTTCATCTTAATATAGTTTGTATTGAGTTATAATTTTTTTCAATTAGAAAATATTTTCCTAATGAAAAGTGTATATAGAGTACTATTACATATTTCATTAAGATTAGTTATGGTTTGTATTTAGAAATAGTATTTAATTATAAAATGTACAAATGTGAGGTTTGGAATGTGTGTTTTGTGGTGATAACTTTTATTTGTATTGATGGTATTGAATTTACTATATCCTAGTATAATATGTATTAAGTTATGATATCCTTTTCGATAGATGCATGATTAACCATATTTATACCCCATATTTAATGCAGTTTTGCTTGATATTTTTTTATTGTATATTTGGTACTTAATTTGCTCAAAGTATGTTTATAGAGTATAATTTCCTTCGTGAGCTTAAAGGAAAAGAATTTGGAGAAAAAACAGTATAAAAGATTCGAAGCATCAAAGGGATGCATAGGCGTGTAACAACTCATGCACTTCTCTCAGGTATTGCAGATTCATGTCTCTCTAGAACCCTAAAATTTACTATAAACGGATTTATTCAGAGGCAATTTAAGGGCAACCTTTTAGAGACGATTCAGACGTGGAAAACATCCAGAAGTGACAATATTGATCTAAGAATGTTGAAACACGAAGAAATCATCGAAAGATCTCATAAAACACAAGATCAAACCTTTACCTTACAAAAACATTTGATAGAATTGAAAGAAAATTTTAAAATTATGAACCCTTTATTCTTTATTGGTCTTTCTTTTAGTTTATGTTTGATTTCTTGTTCGATCATGTGTAACTAAACATCTTGTTAGTATTTAGGTTAGATGAACCATATGTTGATATTTTAATATGATTTGATTCTCTTATTAATGCAATTGGTTTGATTTATATATTATGATCTGATTACATGTTTTATTTATGTTCTAATAGATCCGAAAGAGTAGATCATAACCTGATTTTATACATAGAGATTGAGAAATCCTGTTTATGAATAGATCCACCATAATTAGAAGGAGTTGATTGCAAACTTAGAGATAGGATGACATAAATTTTCTATATTAAGGTCAAACCTAATAGAGAGATTCACAATTCGGTAAGTAATCTTATAAATTTTTACTGAGTAATTCGACTAAAAACCTTAGGATTAGTTGTTAATGGACTCAAGGTCAGCTATTAGCTTACCATAAGAGTCTCCATGGTCTAATAAATCAACAAAACAATTGCATAGTAAAAGATCAATTTATTAAGGGTTTAGGGGGATTTGAAACCTAGATACTAATCTTTTGATGTTGGTAATTTTCTTAGTACTTCCTTAATTATGTGATTCAATCTTACTGGCCATTTATTTTACTTGCACTAGTTTTGTTTTCTTTTAAATTAAAAATCACAATCAATTCATATATTAGATAATAGAATAACAGTAACAACTGGTAATCACTGTCCTCGTAGGATCAACTCGTATTTACTGATATAGCTACAACTATGTCGTATACTTGCAGTAATTCAATATTAACACTCAGAAAAAGTCAATCAAGTTTTCGGCGCCATTGTCGGGGACTTTGATATTTGGAACATTTAAATTCTATTATTCTAGTCATTATTTTCTTTATCTTATTTTATTTTTATTGTTCTGTATTGTATTTGTAGCTTATTAACATAATTATCTTTTGAATATCTCTTGTTGATATTAGGTTTGTGGTTTAATGTAGGATTTAAAATTCATTGTCATAGCCACAACACATAATGGAAGGATGGAGCAGACAATACTTTTAAGGGAGCCAGAATATGTCTTTGCAATTTATAACATCACCATACGGGAGAGAGAGGTTTCCTTACATGGTTTCGAATGCTCAACAGATGTTTATGCCATATTGCAATATTTGTGGCAGTACTTACTACAATTATGAATGTCAAGCACTGACTTATATATGAGAGTGGCTGAACATGTACAATCAACCTCAAGGTCCACTATATATGTTGGACCTCAAAATTTTTTATTGATTTATTTGTTTAATTATGTATTTATGATTTGTTTGATTATTTATTTGTATCATTTTATTTTTAGAATTGAGTTGGGAGCATAAATAAAGATTAGAAATTTGAATAGAAAAGGCGGAATTAAATTAGAGTGGTGATTCGGAGATTGCACCACTGTGAAGCTAGATGTTTGCCGTAACGAACCTATAAAAAAAGGTTTTCGCTGTAGTGAAGCTAGATGTTCACCGCAACAAACCTATGCGGAAGGGTAATTTTGGGAGAACAAGATTGATGAGGGGTATAATTGGAAATAAAAAAATAAAATTGTCTTGAATTAAGAAGAGAGGAGAGTGTCGTGTGAGGAGAAAGAAGAGGAGAGAAAAACGTGAGAGAAAGAAGAGAAGAGAAGAAAACATTGAAGAAGTTTGGAAGGAAGAAGAAAGAAGAAGAAAAGAAGAGGAAATCAACTTGTTAGAGGTAAGTTTATCATCTTTCTTTTTGCTTTGTTAGAAAAGGGATTAGAGAAATAGATTTATGTAGTGTTTTGTGTCAAGAAGATGAACCCATTTGTGATTTTCGTGGGTTTTGAGCTAGGGAAAACCTAGAGTAATGTGGTATTGTGGTATAAGAAGATTTGGATGAGAGAAAGATGGGTTATATGTGAGATGTGAATTAAAGAGTTAGAATCTGGAAAAATTGGAAGACTAGTTCTGTGAAAGTTCATCACATCCAACTCTTGGGTTTGCCGCGACCAACCTGTAAGAAATCGAAGTTTGCCACGGTCAACTTGTATTGGTTCACCGTGGCCAACTTTTTGGTTTGCCGCAGCGAAGTTTTTCCTGTATAGCTTAAATATGCTTTGGTATTTTAGGCATAACTTCTTCTGCAGTTATCCAAATTGAGTGATTTTTTATTTGGAATAAACTAGAGACATAGAGATACAATTTGTCTAAAGCAATCGAGTTTTAATTCAGTCTCTAAGAATTTCAAATTTTGTACGAAAGTTGAGCACAGAATATTGTTTCGATATAAGAATAGTTTGGAAATATTTAAGATATAACTTTTAAATTTCTAAACCAAATTGCATGATTTTAGTGTCATTAAAAACTTAAGATAATGGAGAACATTTGTCTAGAAGAAATTGTTATCAAATTTCTTCATTTACCTGATCATAACGATCATGGAAAAAGTGACCCGAAGGTCTAGATTTTTGGAAGGGTTAGAGTTCAATTTTAGCAATTTTTTATATTATTAAAGTTTTATGAATTTTCATTTGAATTGGGACTTAATGAGAAATTGTTGTGTTTAGGAAATCAAGAAAACTTACCCAAGAGTAAAAGGAAAGGCAATCTGGAGCTTGGATTTCAAACGAAATTAGGTGGGTAACATATTTATGGTTATAGTGTAATTGGGCAAATTATTATCTATGTGTGTATGTTGGATTGATTGGATTTGATTTGTTTAAAATTGACTTGTTTGTAAATGTTAAAAATGTATGATGAATTATGAATATGTTATACCTCGAAAGAGGTCATGGCATTTTGTATTAAATGAAAAGAAGAAAAAGCATGAAAGTATGAGCGTATGATAAAACAAATATATGCTTTTGTTTAGGCAAGAGTGGAACAATTCTGTTATTCACGTGCACATTGACAAGAGCATTCTCCCGGCTGCCCGCTTGTGGCATATGAGCTCCAAAAATGGACTTATTCTGTTTATAGTGTAAACTTCGATTTTTTCATTCTGTTTCTGTGGAACCCTCAAGCTATTTATCTATGCATTGCATCTGTAAATTGTCAAGTATGATCTATTTGAGTGTTATGCTTAATAGTTAAAGCCTATGTTATGAGTTATGGGTTCACTTGCTTAATTATGAGGTTTTAAGCTAAATTGAGAATGCCTAAATTGTTAAATACATATATATACATATGCTTGAATTTGTGGCAAATTACCGATGACTATAAATATATTAGCCACTGAGTTGTATAGCTCAACCCACTATTTTCACTCCCCAGGTGCAGAACAAGACGATGGTTAATCTTTGCAAGGTATCGGAAACTCCAAGATAGTTAGAGACTTTTGTATTAAGTTAGTGACTATTTTGGATAGCTTCATATGTATACCAACGTTGGGCATCCTTATGTATTTTGTTTTAAGCTTTGATATGTATGATGTTATATAAGTGAAGCTTGTATTAACTCTCTTTGGATTTAGTAATGAATTGAAGAACTGAAGCTTCTTTTCATTATGTCTATATTTATATTGGGATTAAGTTTGAATGGTTAGAATTGAATGTATATGTTTGTTTAGAATGTTTAAATGTTGGGAGTCCGGGTTTCGGATCTTGAGAGTTCGCTGTGGCGAAGCAAGAGATTGGTCGTGGCGAACTTCTCTCAAGAGGCATTCGTCACGGTGAAACTGCCACTTTACACGCTACCAATCCTTCAAATTTAAGTCCTTTCGACCCTGCCTTCGCGTGATCCTTACACGACAACCTCGAGCACTCGCCTCGGCGTAAGGGAACGAAACCTAGGCCCGATATTGTTTGGTATCAGAGTGATAGTTGGACTCCGGAAACAGGGGCCAACATCTTTTGGTATCACAGCTTAGGTTTTTCGTAGGCTTAGAATGCATCGTAGAATGAATTGTATGCTATATGATTATTTGTTACATTGTGAATTGATTGATTGCATTAAATGACATGCATATCATGCATATACATGTAGGAAATAGGATTAAAATGTAAGCTAATCATTAGTATTTCAATTGAAGGAGTAAGATGCCACCTCGTAGAAGGACATGAGGAGTTTTTTAAGAATTTGTCGCACCTGACTCCGCCAAAGGAGGAGAGTACTGATGAGTCAGTAGTTTTAGGAAATGCTGAGGCTTTTGTAGGACATGATAACGGGCCCTCTCAGTCACCGACGCAAGAATCACTTGTTCCGCAGAAGCAAGTGCCTCCACTAGATCCGAGGATGTTTCAAGCCTTCGCTCAGGCATTTGTTCAGGGCATGGGCTAGATGTCGCAACCTTCTGCTCTGGCCCAACTAAAAGGGGAGAGCAATTCGATAAGCTGAGGATGTATAGGGCAGTGGACTTCTATGGGACCACTGATCCAAAAGAAGCAGAGACATGACTAAGGAAAACAAAAAGGTTTTAGAGTAGATAGATTGTGAAGATGAGAAAAAGTTGAATATGCTGCTAGTTTGCTTCAGGAAGATGCTTTGCATTGGTGGGAAAGTGTCCCAGGAAGTCAAATGAAGCCACCGAGGTTGACATGGAAGGACTTCCTAACTGTCTACAAGAAGAAGTATTTGTCTGAAGTGTACATTCAGCAGAAGCAGAGAGAGTTTTTTAGTCTCATCCAGAGGAAAATGATGGTGAGCAAATATGAGCGTCAATTTACACAATTGTCCCAATATGCAGTAGAGATGAGGATGAGTTAGCGGCTAAGTGCCGTAGGTTTGAAGCAAGACTGCATCTAGCCATTAGAGAAAAAGTGGCGGTGTAGAACTTCTGTGACTTTCAACAGCTGGTTGAAGCGGCACTAAGGGTTGAGAATATAGAAAACATAAAGAGCACCATGAACAGAAAGAGAAAGGGGAGAGAACAATTTAAGAGGGGAGGTGGTGCTCCTATGCCAGAGAGGAGTGCCAGGACCTTTTCTGTGTAGTTTGAAGAGAGGAACAGTGGTACAAGCAGGTCCAGACAAATGAGGATTGTTTCTCATCAAGCCTCAATGGTGGAAGGCAGTAAAAAGGGAGAAGGGGATAAATCTTCCATTTCTAAGTGTGATAATTGTGGCAAGTTCCATGGAGAGGAATGCTACAAACTGGCTGGAGCTTGTTTCAAATGTTGAGAGAAGGGGCACATGGTTAGAGAGTGTCCACTGTATACAAGAAGAGAGGGAACTTAGATGCAAGTTTTGAAGAGAGTTGAAACTATGGGGCACAAGACTGCGACAGAAGTGGGTAGCTCTGAGGCAGCTAAGAGAGTGAATCTTCTAGGGAGACCAAAGGGGCAAGTACCAGCTAGAGTATTTGCAATGACACAGAAGGATGCAGAGATCGCTCTAGAAGTTGTGACTAGTATGGTTAAATTATTTGATGCTGATGTTGTTACTTTAATTGATCTGGGTCTACCCACTCTTTTGTTTCATTAGGTAGAATTATGTATGGTAGGGATTTGAGCTCATTGGATATTCCTTTAATGGTTAGTACTCCAATCGGCTAGTATATTGTGATTAGTCAAGTTTATAAAAACTATGAGATATATGTTGGAGGAAAACAATTAGTGGTGGATCTAATGCCATTGAAGATGGAGGGATTAGATGTGATTTTGGGCATGAACACATTAGAGAAGTATAATGCTAATTTGGATTGCAAACGAAAGATAGTAAAGTTTGAGTTGGACAACGATAGAAAGGTGGTCTTTGTGGGAGACAGAAAAGCAAGTCTAACTAAAATGGTTTCGGCCCTAACAATAGAGAAAATGATAAGGAAACGGTGTGAAACATTTTTGGCCTATGTGGTAGGCACGAAGGCAGATGGAGAGAAGTTAGAAGAAATTCTTGTGGTTATGGAATTCCCGGATGTCTTTCCCGAGGAATTACCAGGACTACCACTACCTAGGAAAATTGAGTTTCCCATTGAACTTCTTCCAGGTACTACACCGATCTCAATTTCGCCTTACCGAATAGCTCTGGAGGAATTGAAAGAGCTTAAGGAGCAATTGGAAGAGTTATTAGAAAAAGGTTGCATTAGGCCGAGCTCTTCACCTTGGAGAACTTTGGTCCTTTTTGTAAAGAAGAAAGACGGATCATTGAGAATATGTGTAGATTATAGGAAGCTTAACCATGTCACCATCAAGAACAGATATCCGCTCCCACGCATAGATGATTTGTTTGATCAATTGTAAGGGGCAAAAGTCTTCTCTAAGATAGACTTAAGATCGGGTTATCACCAGTTGAGGATAAAGGAGTCTGATGTGTCAAAAACTGCTTTTAGAATACGATATGAAAATTGAGTTTTTAGTTATGCCATTCAGATTGACGAATGCCCTTGCAGCTTTGATGGACGTAATAAATAGAGTCTTTAATTCAGATTGACGACTGCACCTACAGCTTTTATGAACTTAATGAATAGAGTCTTTAAGTCTTTCTTAGACCAATTTATCATTGTCTTTATTAATGATATATTGATTTATTACAAGAGTGATAAAGAGCATAATGAACATTTAAGAATTACTTTGGAGACACTAAGGAAGAATGAGTTGTATGCCAAATTCGACAAATGTTAATTTTGGCTAAAGGAAGTGGCATTTCTTGGACATGTGATTTCAGAGTAAGGAGTGCATGTGGATCCGAGAAAAATAGAAGCTGTGATGAAATAGGAAGCACCTAAGAATATAGCAGAAGTGAGGAGTTTCTTGGTTTTAGCTGGGCATTACAGGAGGCTTGTATTATGGATTTCAAAGATTCATGAGATGATCATTTGCCTTTAATTGAGTTTACTTACAATAATTCCTATCACTCGAGAATTCAAATGGCACCTTATGAAGCTTTGTATGGTAGGAGATGCAGAACTCCTATTTGTTGGGACGAGGAAGGTGAAAGGAGGCTTGTAGAACCTGAGTTGATACAAGTCACAGTTGATAAGATTAAATCGGTGAAACAGAGACTTAAAGCAACTCAAGATAGAATGAAGAGCTATGTGGATGCACATAGAAAAGAGATGGAATTTGAAATTAGAGATAAAGTGTTTCTTAGACTTTTCCATAGAAGGGAGTTTTGAGATTTGGTAAGAAGGGCAAGCTAAGTCCATAATACATAGGCCCTTATTAGATCATTGAGAAGATTGAGCTTTTAGCCTATAAGTTAGCTTTGCCACCGGACTTGTTTAAGATTCACGATGTCTTCCATGTATCGATGCTAAGAAAGTATCGATCCAATCCTTCACATATAGTTCAACCTTCGAAGGTTCAACTATGAGAGGATTTGACTTATGAAGAACAACCAGTGGAGATTTTGGACTCGAAGGAAAAGGTTTTGAGAAACAAGACAGTGAAGCTGATTAAAGTCTTATGGAGGAACTATTCTACGAAAGAGGCTACGTGAGAGTCCTTGGAGGCTATAAGAAAGAAATATCCACACCTCTTCAATAACTCAGGTAAGAATTTTGAGGACGAAATTCTTTTAGGGGAAAATTGATAGACCCCAAATTTTTATTTATTTTATTGATTTTTTTTTAATTATGTATTTATGATTTGTTTGATTATTTATT
>JAOQMP010000005.1:26407052-26431776 GCA_027563575.1 Erythroxylum pedicellare
CATTAGTAAAGAGAGAAATTTTATGTGATAAATATACATTAGTAAGTAACTATATAAATAAATATGTAACATTAGAAAATACCCTTTAGTAAATAGATGACTGGTACTATAGCAACAATTTTAGATGCTACATATACAAGAATTTATTGCAACATTTTTTAAATTTTTGTTGCCTTTTCTTATATATAGTAATAAATTAATATTGTAGTTGCTTTTTAATATTATTAAAGGCAATACTTTAAAAATTATTGTATTATAGTAATTTTTAGCAACACATTTTTAAACTATTGCTAACATGCCATTGCTTAAAGAACTTTTTTTTCATAGCGTGAAACGAATTTTAGAAAAGAAGGTTAATATTTCTAGGAAGGATTGAGCATTTAAGATGAATGGGAATTGTTGCAAACTTTATCTCAATAGAGTTGTCTCAAAGGAAAAAGGATGTAATTTCTTTCCTTTTGAAAAACATTTAGTGGTTAGATTTCTCTTTGGAATTTTAGAATTAGTTATTTCTTTTCAATAATGGATTGGAAGTGTATGAAAAACAAGACAATGAGGTAATGATAAAAATATAAGGTAAAGAAGGAATTCAGGAGTGATATGAGGAAAAGAATAAAAAAGAGAAAGGAGTTTAAAATTTCCTATTTTCATGATCATGACCCAATTTTAAGGTCTCTATCATGATCATGACCATGTTTTGAACATTATGTCACGATCATGACATCTTAATGGGTCACAATCGTGACCTACAGCGGGGCAAAATGGAAATGCGAAAATTTCAATCTTTTTTGACAATGTTACCCCTCCTTTCTCCTACTTAACTTATATGGTCACTCTTACACTCATTTTTCTCACCTATAACACTCTCTCTACTCTCTCGGTAACAAAAAAACTCTCAAACCCTGTTACTTCTCTCTACAAATGGGACCAAGAACTAAGCAGACCGTCAAACGTGCTTAACAAAAGGGCAAAGTACAAGTATTGATGCATGGACAAAAGAACCAAGTAGAGGATTACTGAGCACCCTTTTTTGACTTATCGGAAGAGGAAGGTAACCATTTTCGAACCCTTATTTATAAAACCATTGTTGTGCCTAAATAATTTGACTTTGATGTATTAGAAAAATTAGGTTTAAGAGAAAGGGCTGAAAACTTAGGTAGTAGAATTCGATGGGAGAAATTCTTGCATTTCAACTTTATCATTTATGAATAACTCACCCTTGAAATCTTCACCTCCCTCTAATTTGAGCCAAGTAATGCAAAGAAATTATGGTTTCAATTGCGGGGTCGACCGTATGTGTTAAATTATGAATTTTTGTATAAGATTAATGGATTCTTGAAATCTACCATCGTGAATCAACACAATGAATTTTGTGCCAAATGTTATTGGACACAACTGACTGGGTTGGATAACTTTGACCCTAAAAATGCACACAATAATATAATTAAAAGCCCTGCACACTTTCTGCTACATAAGTTCATATGTGAAACTGTGTTTGACAAAAGTAAAGGCAACAAGTGTTCAGTAAAGGAGCTATTTATTTTGTGGTGTATGATTAATAGCGTCCAAGTTTTCAAATCCACCCACATTTTAACACTCCTATAGCAATAAGCTTGGCATGGGATACTTGGTTTTGACTATTGTGGATTATTATGGTGTAAACTGCGATGAACTAATTGTTCATTTTTGTGAGTTTCCTAACACTCAACATTTAGTGAGAGCTGAGATTTTAAAAGCTCAAGGTATTGGACTTTGAGATGTTAGTGCAAAATCATATGTTAATAACAGGGCAGGACAAGTCAATTATAGCTCGGCACTACCATAATAATAAGTGGAGTCAACCAGCGAAGAATTCAGAGAAGAAGAAGAAGTCGGATAGGAGAAGATTCCAGAAACAATTTCAAACACTAACAAAGCAATTGCAAATAATGCCAAAGAGTTAAGGAAGGAGCAAAGATGATAATGTTGAGACATCCAAAGCATTTACAAATACTTCGTTGCTCAAGGCATTGAGATTCCACCTCCAACACCATCACCATTACCATCACCACCTCAATTGCCATAATGGGTTCTTATGCTCTAACCCTTGTTTTTTATTTTACTTATTTTATTATGATTTCCTTTTTTATTCCCACCTTACATGTTTTTTTCTCACATTGACGACAACGTGTTGTCCAAGTGTGGGAGGTTTACACTATATTTTTATTTGAAATTTGAATTCTACACTATTATATTTTTTTCTTAGGTTTTCATGATGTGAATCATGTGGATGTGTCAATGGATAGGACTTAATGGAATTGGTTTAGCTTTGAACATAATCTTCTAAGTTGTAAAGATTTATTAGCTTGTTAAATTTGTGTTCTGGGTATCTTTAGTTAAATATGCATTTGAATTAGGATTTGACATTAATTTGCTCACCTTAGGAAATTTGTTACATATATTTATAATCATAGGTCAATTCAATAAGTAATGTTGTTAATATCTTTTCATGAAAATGATTAGCTAAAAAAATGAGGTAGACAACAAAATATGAAAAAATATGTATGTATATCTCAAGCAAATAACTATTCGCTAGCCTTCGGGTTATTAATAGAGCTAGTAGCTAGTTGAGAATTTGATGTAGC
The DNA here is from genome assembly GCA_027563575.1 of Erythroxylum pedicellare. NCBI lineage: Eukaryota > Viridiplantae > Streptophyta > Magnoliopsida > Malpighiales > Erythroxylaceae > Erythroxylum > Erythroxylum pedicellare. The sequence goes on from JAOQMP010000005.1 coordinate 26,409,677, forward strand.
TGAGTAACCAAGGGACATTCATCATAAATGTTTTCCTTCGCTTTAAAAGGCTATAATGATATTCGAACCAAGCCTATAAATAGAAACATGACCTAGTTGAGTAACCGGGGGACATTCATCACAAATGTTTGCCTTCGAGTCAAAAGACTAGGTCAATGTTAAATAAAATTAACAAATGGTGTTCAACAAATAAATCTTATTTATCTTTATTAATAGCATGATTTTTCATAAAAAAACTACTCAGTAATGTTTGCAATTTCAATTGACTATTTCTTATTAATGTATGTATGCAAGTGCCAAGGGTAAGTGAATATGACATTAAGGACTTGATTAGTATGTATATTTAGTCTCAAGTGCTTAGTCACAAATTGCATAAGTTAATAAATTAGAACTACTTGAAGAGTTTTGTTTAAAGTTAAATTAGTTTTGTGAAGTTCAATGCCATTGTATCATCATTGCATTTCTATGCTTATATGTGTTATTATTTGATATGTTTATTTTTTATTTTATTTCTGCTTAAGGATAAGAAAAAGTTTATGTGTGGGGATGTTGATAGTTATAGGTTAATGTTTTTATTTGTTAATTAGATGATTTGTGCACGTTTAGGTTTAGAATTGTGTTAGTGTGATTATGTGTTTTTGCTTTTGAATGTTTCTTAGTTTAAAGGATATTATCGGGCTTTAATTTTATACGTTTGAGGTGTTTTGATGTGTTTGTTAGTGTTTAAGATTAGGTAAAGAAGATTAGAGAAGTTTAAAGAAAGCTTAGAGGAAGACTTGTGTCAGTCATAATCATAACAGAAGCAGCCCAGCCATGGTCACGACCATGACACCCTTGTCACAATCTTGACAGAAGCCAAATGGCACCAAGTCACGATCATGACAAAAGCTCAATTTTAAGTGTCACGATCATAGCAGGTAACAAATATGGGAATCTGCTTCCATTTCTAGTTTTGGAGGGTCATTTTGGACTTTTCGGCCTGGGTAAAACCTAGTTTTTACCCTAAAAGAAAAGAACAATATAAAAGAAAAAGAAAATGACCTGATGAAGGGAGCCTCCATTTTCCATTTTTGGAAAGAACCAATGAAGAGAAGAGAAGAAGGAGTTGTTATTGTTCTTATTGTCACTCCTAGTCCATTCTAAGTTCACTTTCTCAATTCATCTTGTTATTTCTTTCATTTCATGTATAAGATGGATATGAGGATGATGAATTTGTGTTTAAGGATGTTTTAAACTATTTTGGGATATTTTCTTAAATCGATGTTAATTTGATTCGTTTTGATGTTAATGTATTGAGTACTGTGATTGTTTATCATATTTGCTTGTTTTGGTAATAAATCGAGAGAGTGAATCGATAACAAAATGATTAGGTTGCGTAATGAGAGTTGGCAATCTAATAGATCACGCAAACAATGAAATTGGTAATTTATATGAAGAGATCTCTTATGAGGAACCAATTATCTATTAGAGTGTTTAAGATCTAATTGGAATGTGAGCTATTTTTTTCAATTGAGCTGTTGCAATTTTAATAATTTGATTCAATTATGGTTTAATGATTAGAACTGAAGAGAGAATAATCCACCCTTCTTGATTCTAGGACCAATACCGATTAACTTAAAAGTAATCAATTTAGCATTTGATGATAGGATAAATCCCCTATTCTTATAATAGTTAATATTCCTTATGTGATTTTTGATTTGTCAATTGGTTGTGCTCAATTTTGATTTCCTTGCGTTACTTTAGAATTTCAATTTCAATCAATCCATATTCAATTGCTTAAATTTCTGTGTTAGTTTTTATTTCATTTTAATTACAATTTATAGACTTTAGACTAAGTTAGGATTCATTTAGTTCACTATATCCTTTTGGGATCGACACCTCAACTATTACGCTTACAACCCATACACTTGCAATACATTGAGGGTTTTATAGAATTAAAACTTGCTGAACAAGATATAAATAGTTTACGAATAATAAAATTAGATGATGATAAAGAGTTTTGATTTCTTTAATTGATTTGTTGAACTTCCTCAGAATTGTGACTTACTTAAGAGTGATTGAGATTTATTTACTTAATGTTCACAAAAAGCTTAAGTGTGTAGATATTACATATATTTTCCTTCATATTTTTCTTTGCTTATTATATTTTTTATTCAATTAATGCTATGTTTTCAAGTAATTATGAAAATGTTTCCATAGGATAAGTTTTATCTAAAATTAAAGAAAATTTTAAGAGAAGAACATAAATAAAGCATAATTCTTAACCTAACACTTCCTCAGACCATATAGAGGTGATGAGTCAGCTTATAACATGGAAAAAGAGAGGCCATATGACAATTGTAATATTTCAAGAGAAATAAAAACTTGATACATAAATGTGTCTTAACTCGTATTACACTAGAGAATAGGAATGTACAATTTCATAGCCTAGGAAACATTTTTAGAATATAGGCCCCATTCTAAAGAGTTACAAAGAAATCCATAGCCTAGCATTTGATTGTCTTCCAAACTATATATTAGGTGAAAGGAAAGTATATAAAACAAAAAAAACCATAATTTAAAGTGTCTTTGGCCAATTTTTAATCTTTTATTATTCTTTTTTACTGTAAACATAGGGTTATCAATTAGGAGGTACAAAAGAACCTGGAAGATTAATTTCAAAATTATTTTTAAGAGATAAGATGATTAAAGATTATTTAATGGAAAAAACATGATTTATGGCTAATGATTGTATATGTTCAGATAGGATAACCCTAATATTATCCTTGTAAGGATCGATTCAATATTACTTATAAAGTTTATTTTTGTGAAATATCTTTTAATATTACTAATGAAAATTTAGTTATACTATCAATTTGATAGATATTAATTCATATATGGATGATTCGAGAGAACATGCAAATGACAAGACTACAACTTAGATATTAGAAGTTTTATTAGATACAATAGATATGCTTACATAAATCATATTATATTATGGTCAAATCTTTTATGGAAATTCACAAATCCTAATGCATTCTTGAGAGTTTTAATTTGATAACATATGGTTGGCTTCTTATAATTGGCATGTATTTTGGTAGTATATTTTATTTTAATGATAATTCTTTATGTGCTCCTCAACAAATCATGCCATAGTCTCTTTATCTTATAGAAAATGGTGGTTTCTCTAATAAATCATGTCATAATCTCTTTACTAATAATGCAATGGTAGTCCGTGGTACTCCCTTTTATGGCATAATACCATTAGCCTTAAAGCAACTTTCATAACATGGTTATCTATCAAGAATTGCCTCCTAACAATGAATCATTGGCATGGTAATGTTAATGACTTATATGTTTTTTGTAACTTGGCTTCTAAAAATAAAGATCATATTTTTTTAATTTTAATTATTCTATAGCTATTTAGAGTCGTACTATGCACTTTTTACCGACATAATCTGGTCATTATGATTAAGAGTTTGTATTGCAGTAGATAATTGCCAAATTAAGGAGAGGAACTCCAATCACAACTCTTTTTTTTTTTTTGCCTTTGAAATGTCCATATAACCTATTTGGAAATAAAGGAATAGACTTAGATTTAGTAATGAAAAGGAAGAGAAATACCAACTACCCGACATAATTATCAACCTCATTCGAGCCATCATTTTTGGCAAAGATGACACAGGTTCCTTACCCCTGATATAAAGCAAACATGGCAATTCTAATCCTTGAACTTACGTTTTGGTCAGCCCTTCTTACTAATTTTTGTCAGTTATCGTTTGTAACAAAGAATAGCCTCCATTTGTGTCTTTGAACTCATTATAATGATGTTATAGTTTCATCTATCATAATCTTTCATTCATTTACTAAAAAATATATAACTATTATGTCATTAGCATTAAAACTCTAATCATTTTTCTCATTTTAAATACTTACTTCTTTTTCTTCAATTTAGGTTTCCCTAAGGTATTCTTATATAATTTAGTTAGGTACTTCTTTCCTAAATATAAGCTAAAAGTTTTAACTTTATAATGACCCAATTATTTATGTATAAGGTAAATGATTATATATTTATAGAACAACTTGCCTTATAATTTTCAAGTTTTTCATTGTTTTTAACTATGGAGAGAATATGTGATTACAAAGCAAATTAAAAAGTTTAATTCCTATAAAAATATTTTTCACTAATAAAATCTACCACATAATTCCCTTATACTCGATCTTGTATACAAACTCACCATCCTAATATGGAGAATGTTCTCTTTATATTAATTTTTAATGTAATTCTATTTTTTGAAAAATAGAGTAATGATTCATTAAAAGTAGGGAAAACGGTTCCAAACACTCTTGAACAACACAAAAATTAGGTCCTTACATTTGTACAACCCTCTTGTACTACCATTCCCTAGAGAACAAAGCACATAATGGTTAACTTGAATTATAAATTTGTACATATTGTAACACTAATGTTGTAATGACATACGTTGCATAAGCAGGGAACAAGTGTCTAGAGCTTAGCACCCCACAAGTGTAGATCACCACTACATATCTTACCTATATTCAAACATCGCCTTACCTTTAATATGTTTGTATCATCCCTTACACTGAAGATGTACACATCGAGAGACTTTTTTTTTAATTTTTAGTTTATTTTATTCCTACTTCTCTTCTTCCTAGGATTGCACTTGGCTTTATCTCCTTTTGCCTTATGCAAGGTGTTGTAAGTCCTCTAAGACCCTTTGAACAATTATCTCTTTGTGTGCACCATTAAAGAATTTTATAGCCTCCCTACTACTTGATATGGATGATCTATATAAATTGGTAAACCGATCTATACCTAAATCTCCAATTCTTTTAAGTTTTATAACACCTATTGCATCATTAGCATTATATTATAATTTGTGTGTAACTAGTACATTAGTATTTGCCCCTTGATATGGCTTGTAAGTTCTTGATTCCATATTATATCATATGTTTTGGTGCTTGGAAAAATTATTCTAGTGCACTCGCACCATATAGCATGAATCGTAGACACAATTGCTATCTTTTGTATTGTCTTATTGGCTTTCTTCCTTACTTGTTGCCAATTGAACCATTCTTCTAACTCCTAAAGATTTTTCCACAAAATTATTTATGTTGCAAAGTTCCATGATCCCTTTCCATATTATCTTTAGGATCCTACATCCAAATAAGAGCTAATTCTTAGACATAGTTTAATCCTGGCATAACACACAAGTTACTAGAACATTCATAAATCTTCTAAGCATATCTCTCTTATTCTTTTTGAAAGCCAACTATAAAGTTCCAGCTACTCTTGGATTAATATATAATTTCGATGTTGGTGAAAACCACTTTACCTTGCCAAAATGTTCCCATATCCATTCCTTGCATAAGGAATTTGTAAAGGACCTAAAGGAGCTATCACTCCCTAAAATTATATCATTCTTAGTATTCTTAACCTACTACTCAGGATACTTCTAATAATATTGATTTTAAGGAGCTACTCCATTTGTAATATGTAATCCATTGTGGCCTACTTTTCTATAACATACTTTGGAATTATTGCAACTAAATTGAGATCTATTACAGCACTAAGAAGTCCCCTTTACACCTATTAGTCATGAAAAAAGAATGTTGCTCTTCCTTTTCCTAGGATGACTTAAAATGATGCCTTATTAACCCTCAAAACCTAAGCATATTCATTATAGTCCAAGATGTATTGTAATAGGATTGGATACACCATATGCATTTATTACCTAGGTGATAATCATATAGCAATCTTATCCATTAAGCTTCCTTATCCTCCTCCAAATTTACTTAATGATAAGTTTTTGTTAGTAATCATTGTGGAATTGATTCCTAAGCCTCCCTTTATCCTTTTCCACATACCTCACTCAATTTTACTTTGTCTATATCCTTCTTAAAGGAGTACCCTAACCATAGGAAATGTCTCATGATCCTTTCCAAAAGGTATGGAGACTATTGACATATGCAGAATTGATCATAATTATACCTTATAATTGATGTATTTTTTCAATATTTTATACTTTTGTTGTATATTTGGTACTTAATTCTCTCCAAGTGTGTTTATAAAGTATAATTGCCTTTATGGACTTAAAGGACAAGTATTCGGATGAAACATGACATAAAATGAAGATTTGAAGCGGAGAAGGGCGCATGAGCGTGCAACAACCTATGCACTTATCTCAGGTCGTGCAAATTCATAAATTCTAGAGATTTTGGGTTACGCATGATTTGATGCACAGACGTGCATCTTCACAAAACCATAAGTTTCAATATAAAATGACGTTTTTATCCCTAAATCAAAGGAGTAGACATTAGGAGGTGATTCTAGACATAGAGATAGTTCTCAAGGGATGATTTTTGTTTAGAGAAGTGGAAAACACAAAGAAATCATCGAAAGATCCATTGAAATACAAGATCAAACCTCTACCTTGCAAGAACATTCGATAGAATTAAAAGGGATATTTAGAATTATGAACCCGCTATTTTCAATTTTCTTTCAGTTTATAATTGATTTTGTGTTTTATCATGTGTAACTAAATTTCTTGTTAGTATTTAGGCTAAATAAACCCTATGTTTTTACTTTAACAATGTTTTGATTCTTTTATTAATGCAATTGGTTTGATTGATATATTGTGATACGATTACATGTTTTATTTATGTTCTAATAGATTCAAAATATTAGATCATAATACGATTTCATATATAGAGATTGAGAAATCCTATTTATGAATAGATCTACTGTAATTGGAAAAAGATGATATCAACCCTAGAGATATGATGACATAAATCTTCCAGATTAGGGTCAAACTTGATAGAGGGATTCATAAATTGATAAAGCAATCCTATAAACTTTAACCTGAGTAATTCTGATGAAAACCTTAGGATTAGTTGTTATTAGACTCCAGGTCAACTATTAGCATACTATAGGAATCTCCACAGTCTAATAAATAAATAAAATAATTGCATAATAAAATATCAATCTATTAAAGGTTTTAAGGGGATTCGAAACCTAGATACTAACTTTTTGATATCGATAGTTTACTTAGTGCCTCTTTAATTATGTGATTCAATCTTGCTAATACCAATTATGTAGACTAAATAATAGGATAACAGTAATTACTAGTACTCATAGTCCTCATGGGATCAACCTGTAGTTGTCGGTACTAGCTATAGCTATGTCGTGCACATATGGTTATTTAAATATTAACTAACTCAGAAAATTTCGATCATGTTTTTAGCGTCGTTGCTAGGGATTTTGATATTAGGAACACCTGGATGTTATTACTCTAGTTATTATTTTATGTATTCTCTTTCATTTTATTTTTATTATATTGTAATATATTTGTGGCTTATTAACTTAATTATCTTTTGAATTTTTCTAATTGTCCTTGAGTTTGTGGTTTATTATAGGTTTTACGATTCATAGTCATAGTTATAACTCAAAATAGAAGGATGAAGCAGACAATACTTTTATGGAAACCAAGATATGTCTTCGCAATATGAAACATCACCATATGGGAAAGAAAGGTGTTCTCAGACATTTTCGAATGCTTAACTGATGTCTATACCATATTGTAACATTTATGGAAATACTTACTATAATTATGAATTTTGAGATCCGACCTATATATTGAAGTGACCAAAAATGTACAATCAACCTTAAGGTGTACTATAGGGAACAAATACAATTTAGAGTTGAGCAACTCTTATGATTATAGATGGAACAATTATGCTCCAACTAAATATTTATAGCACCAAGAACCTCCAGTTAATGAGCAAACTTTGGAAGATATGATGACAAATTTGATTCAATCATCAATCATGAGGTATTATGAAATAGATGCTTGTATAAAAATTTTCTTGAATCGGATGGATTAATTGGTAGAGATAATATTTGATGAGATGTAAGGAAGCTTACCCAGTACTACTGAAGCAGATTTTACTAAATGTGGATTGGCAATCACCCTTAGGAGAAAAACAGAGCTCCCAATATAAGAAGAAGAGGACGAGGAAAAGTAAGAGAGTATTATAGAAAAATATTTAAACTCTTAGCTGAAATGAAAGTTGACCAATGTAAATCCGAGAGTGAAGAAAAGACAAAGGTTGCGTTCATAAATAGAGGGACATTCCAAGAAGAGCTCCTTAAAGAAGCCTCCATCCAAAGAGAAGAAGTAGAGAAGTCACAAGAGATAATTGAAGAAGATAAGCTAGAATCCTCTTTCTAGGAAGAAGAAAAAGATGAGCGACAGAGATAGTTGAGGAAGAACTAGTGGAGGAACCAAATAAGGAAATTACCAGTGAAGTGTTGGAATACAGAGGATTCCCACTTCCTTAAAGATAAAATGTTCGAGTCAGCTGATGATTCAAGGAGTTTCATTATCCCTTATTTTATTAACAGTTTTCCATTAAAAGAGAATTAATGCAATTACTAGGATTTATTAACTTGATAAATTATGCTCTTTTTAGTATTTTACAACAAGTGGCTTACTTACAAGCTACAAAACCTTTATGTAGGGAAAAGAGTAGAAGCAAGTCACTGATTATAAACCCAAGATAAGGATAATGTGTAGGATACATAGAGCTAACAACGTTAAAGAAGCTCTATATAGGAGGCAACCCATGAATTAGGATAGATTTTATTTTATATTATTTCATTTTCATGCTTCTTAATTATTTTCATTTTTTGTTATTTTTACTTTCTTTTGTTTATTTTTATCCTTGTTTTTACATTTTTTTAAGGACATGGTTTTATATCGGATAGATCTAACATCACAAAATTGCCATATTTAGAAAAGTACCACCAAACTTTTCCCTTATTATATATATTGTGTACATTGGGGACAATGTACAACTTTAAGAGTAGAAAAGGTTTTAATCAATCTTTGATGAATTCTTTAAGGTTATTATAATCTTGATTATTAAATTTTATGAAATGATATATTGAATTTGTTGAAATCTATCTATGAATATTGTGTTTCATTATTGAATATTAATTGAATTAGTATGCAAAAGGATGAGAGTAAGAATAAAATTACTTTTGTAAGTCATATTTTTTAATAATCATTGAAATATTCAAGTTGAATGATATTGCATATTATTTACAAACATAACATCTATCTTTTTTGTAAGCTTTTGAGCCTAGAAGCAAAATTTTCTAAATTTTTAAGCTCTTATTATTCTTTCATATATGTTATCATATGTAGTAAAATAATTCTAGAACTTGCTTCTATTATGCATATTAAGACCATATTTGTTAAATTAGAAGCATTGATACAATGAAGGCAATTAGATTCAATAACTTGTTTAACCTATTTCTTTGAAAATTACCACACCTTTAAATTTACCTTTAGGAATAACCAAATTGAGCCTTAGCCTTTTTCATTATTATTAATCCACATATTAACCTTTATTCTGTTTTTCTTTGAAGACCTTTATATTTTAACCCTTGAAGGTTATTTATATTTTTACTCATTTGAGACTTGAAATTATTGAAGGTCCATTATTTCTATAATTGTGGTACTAAATGCTTAAATTATTACATAAATAAAAAAGACAAAAAGACAAAAAGGAGGATAAGAAAAAAATTGTCAATAAGTATATGGTACCAATAGAGTTATACTAAATGGAACTATTTGTTTTGTAAACAAGTCTTATAATTTTCCTTTAGTAACTTTCCTTCAATTTAACCCTTTTTTTTATTTCACAACCTTACCGTACCTAATCCCCATTACAACTTGTATAAAGATCATTTGATTTTTGTTTCTAATTTACAAAAAAGGTGGAGATGTGATAATGTTGCAAGCATATGGTAAGACTTCAGTTATGCATTGACTGATAGTTTTGGTACTTTTTACCCTAAAAACTTGTACGCATTGAGTGAAATATTGGTGAGGGTTTAAAAGCTTTTGCTTTTGATATCGAAGTGATTATTGATGTGATTATTATTAATATGGACTTAGAACGTTAATTTTAGGATAACTTGACTCTAATTGCATGTTAATTTGATTCAATATGATAGGATAATTTATTGTTTGAATGGATATGTTAAGATTGATGAGGGATTGATGATGTCAGACTTATAATTTTTGTTATGGTTTGCTTGAGGAAAAACAAAAGCTTAAGTGCGGGGATGTTTGATAGATGTAGAGTTAATCATAATTATACCTCATATTTGATGTGTTTTGTCTTGATATTTTATACTTCTATTGTATATTTGCTACTTAATTCACTCCAAATGTGTTTATAGAGTATAATTTCCTTCATGGATAAAAGGGTTGAAAACACAGCATAAAATGAAGATTTGAAGAACATAAGGGATATATGGGCATGTAACAGCCTATATACTTCTCTTAGGCCATACAAATTCACGAATTCTAAAGATTTTGGGTTATGCATGATTTGATGAATGGCCTTGCATCTCCCCAAAATCCTAAATTTCTATATAAAAGTACATGTCCAGACTCAAATCACAGTAGCAAACCTCAAGGGACAATTTTGGTTTAGAGAAATAGAAAACATAAAAAAATCATCGAAAGATTAATCAAAATACAAGATCACCTTGCAAGAACATTCGATAGAATTGAAAAGAAGATTTAAAATTATGAACCCTCTATTTTCCTTTTTTTCAGTTTATGTTTAATTTTGTATTCTATCATGTGTAAATAAACGTTTTGTTAGAGTTTAGGCTAGATGAACCCTATGTTTATAATTCAACAATGTTTTGATTCTTTTATTAATGAAATTTGTTTGATTGATATATTATGATCCAATTACATGTTTTATTTATGTTCTAATAGATATGGAATATTAGATCATAATTTGATTTCATAGATAAAGATTGAGAAACCTTGTTCATGAATAGATCTAACATAATTAAAAGGAGCTGATTGCAACCCTACAGATAAGATAACATAAACCTTCCAGATTAGGGTCAAACCTAATAAAGGGAGTCACAAATTGGTAAATCAATCTTATAAACTTTAACCTGAGTAATTCGGTTGAAAATCTTATGATTAGTTGTTATTAGACTCAAGGTCAACTATTAGCTTACCATAGGAATCTCCATGATCCAATAAATCATTAAAATAATTGCATAATAAAAAATCAACTTGTTATAGGTTTTAGCGGGATTTGAAACCTAGATACTAATTTTCTGATATCGATAGTTTACTAAATGCCTCTTTAATTCTCTAATTTAATCTTAATGCTTATTTATTTTACTTACTTCAGTTTTATTTTCTTTTAAATTGAAAATCAAAACTAATTCCGTAGACTAGATAATAGGATAATGGTAATTACTACTACTCATAGTCTTCGTGGGATCGACCCATACTTGTTAGTACTAGCTACAATTATACTATTCACTTTTGGTTATTTCAATATTAACTAACTTAGAAAAAGCCTATCAACTATTGATCATAAAGTTTTACAACTAAATTCTTCCAGGAAAGGAAAGTGTAAGGTTACACCAATTGCTAATCCTTTTATGGACCTTTTTAATCAATGGCCTAAAGTCAGCTTCAGTTAGCTTTTTGGAAGTAATTATGATATAGAGGTAATTAGACTTTTACCAACTTTTAAACATCTAACAGAAGAATGTCAAATGGCTATATCCAAAACACTAAAGGATAGTATCACATTCTCTTATTCCTATTAATACTCAGCCTTAAGATCTCTTTAAGTGTGCTTAGTGTTGTTATTGGTGCCTTCGATAAGAAAAGATCATCCTTTGAGAAAAATATTAAGTCGTCAGTAAATATGAGATCCACAAGTCCCAATTTCTAACATTTGGAGTGGAATTTGAATTTACTCAATTGTAAAATGACCTGTTTGATAATTCTATTCAAGATCTTCATATCAAAGTGAATAAATATAGGGACAAGGGTTCCTTTTGCCTCACTTCTCTAAAACTTTTAATTTCCTTAGTCAGTTCACCATTCATAAGTACACAATAAGAAAGAATTATAATGCATTAATGAATCCAATTAACAAACTTACTAGGGAAACCAAATACCTTAAGAGTATTTAACATCAAACTCTAATAGAGGTTATCAAAAGATTTATGAAAATCCATTTTAAGTGCACAATTCTTTCAAAAATTTTCTTATTGTAGTTTTTGATAAATTATTAAGTAAGTAAAATGTTGTCCCCAATTTGCCTCCCTCTAATAAAAGCTCCTTGAGAAGGGGTAATGTACTTGGAAAGAACAATATTAAACCTTTTGGATAGGATTTTGAAATAATTTTATAAATGGTGTTACAACATAAAATGGGTATAAAGTCCTTCATAGATTTAGGGGAAGGTACTTTATAGATAAGACATATAAATGTCTTATTAATCTCATTTAGGAGCTTCCTATGGTTGAAAAACTCTAGCAGTACCTTAATCACCAAATCCTTAATAAATAGACAAGATTTCTAGTAGAAACAAGCATTTAGTCCATTCCGATAAGGCGCTTTATTGGGATGTAAGTCAAATAAAGCCTTTTTATTATCAAAAGTAGTGGATGGAGAGCTTAGGTACTCTATATCTTGAGGGGATAATTTCTTCCTAACAATATCCTATAATAAAGCTCGAGAAGAAGAAATAATATTTAAAGAAGTATATGTTGTTGAAAAATAATTATAATCTTCCTCCTTCATTTCTATTTGATTAATAATCTCAAGTCTATCTACCTGAATGAGGAAGCTTATTCTATTTCTAGTTTTCCTAGCTAAGATAGCTCTAAATTAGAAATTGGAGCATCTTTCCCATCTCTTAGCCACAATATCCTTAATCCTTGCTTCAATAGAGAATAATTGCTTTGAATAACTTGACTATGAGATTGAATTGCTTTGGTTTCCAATGCTTTGATGTTACTATCACTTGGGCTTATATAAGGATATCTTGTACCCTTAAAAGTTCCTTCCTAGTTTCCTTAGCATCCCTCAAAGTGCATCTTTACTCAATCTTATTCAACTTCTTCAACTTTTTTTAAATTTTTTACATCTTCCTAAAATAAATGTACATTTTATGACCCTAGAAATTCCCTTCAATACTAATTACAATAGCTTGCTTAAATCCCTCACATTCTATAAGATGATTTTTGAATATAAAGGGATAGTGTTTCTTATCCCTTCTTACATAAGATTGACTAATATGGGGGAGTGGTTTGAAATTAAAGCACTTGGAAAGTTAATTAAAATATTATAAAATTAAGATAGCCATTAGGTATTCACAATGGCCCTATACCTTTTTTTTTTTAATATGCCTATTCCATTCTTCTTCAATTGACCAGGTATAGAAGTAACATTTCATTCCAAGTCTATCATTTGAAACTGTTCAAAACATTCCTTCAACTCTTCATTATTACTTTTAGGTTCACATGTCCTTGTGCCTCCATAGAATGGAGAATGGAACTAAAATCCCCTAATATTATCGAAGAGGAAGTAATGTTGTCTCCTAAGTTTTTCAATTAATTCCACAACAAATTTCTCTGAAATTCATGATTAGAAGCACAGGCGAAGGTGATCTACACATTTACATTCTCCTAAACCAAGTTGATTTTTAAATAAAAATTTTGATTCGAGCCATTTGAATCCGAAATCTCCACCTTGTCTAGGTCAAACATGAGCAAAATCCTTCCATAAAATGATCTTTATAGTTGGCAATGAACATCCACCCTTTCTTAAAGAACAATGGCTTCTTTTATTTATTCTGCCCAAGTTTAGCTTCTAGTAGACCAAGAATGTAAGATTTTATATAATTTATATAATATATCATAACATTTTTCTTTATAAAGCTATTAAGTCCCTTAATGTTCTAAGAAAGTAAAGTCATTAGTTGGAATCTAAAGAAGTTTTCTACTTCCTACATAGCTTCCTCTAGAAGACTATAATAAATTATAAATTCCTCACCTAAACCAAATATTCCTTTGCTTTTATAAGGTTATTAGGTCCTTTGTCTTTGGGAATTTCAGTAATAACTTCTAAGTGCTTGGAATTGTCTTCATGTATTTTAGTTATTCCTTTTCTGATGGTTTAATTACGACTAAATTAGTTGTAGCATTAAGTATTAAGATTTCAAAACTAGAATGTGAGTCTATGCAATCATCCTTCTTTGTTACGTTATCCCCCATTACTATTTTCCTTTCCTATGTTTGAATTATTGGATCATTCTATTGACCTTCTTCTAAGGTTGCTTGAGACACACCATCCTTAGTCAGATTAAACTACATCAACCACTCATATCTTTCCTATTTCAAACATTTAACTAATTGGCTTCTAGTTTTCATTCTTATTATTACCACTATCTAGTCTTTAATTACATGACACCTTAACTTGGTACTTAATCATATTACCCTGTTCATCTAGTCTTAATATAGGAATGATTGTATGGATTTTCCTCTCTAACTCAATCAGGACACACACTATAGCATACTGACCTCTAGACATTGATGTAATGGCTTGGTCCATACATAATTCTAGTTTGATTTTCTATTATACAAACCCATTTCGTTCATATGAAATTTTTCCACAAGCCTCTTCTTAACATATGTTATGTTCTCAAGCGTAAACAATTAATTTTGTCTCATTATATTTTAGCATATTTTTATAATTTTTATTTTAAGAATAAGAAAACACAATAAACATCATAAAATTTTTTAAAACTTTTTTTATTACTTTCATTTTATTACATTAGTTTTGTGTCTAATTTTAATTTTATTTTTCCATAATTAATTATTTTTATTTTTATAAAATAGTTTGAATTCTTTTCGCATTTTGGTATTTTTGGAAAACATTAGGTTAAAATATAAAGACTCTTTGCATAAAAATAGAAATACAAAACTCAAAGGACTAAATGGAGAAGCAATATAGAACATAGTTATAAGGGAGGCCATAAATGCTTTCAAAATCATAACTTCTAGAGGGGATAAAATGACATTTCAAGCTAGTTTTCTTTAGATCTAAAAAAATGTTGTTCTTGGCAAACCCTAGTGAAATCAACATTTTTTGGTTGTCAGTAACTTATCTCCACTTTGATTTTGTTCTTGCCACCCTCATTTCCTTTATGATTTTCTTGAAATGAAGCTTTTCCCAATAATGAATCCATATTGCTTCACCATTTTACAGCCTCACCATAATCTTTACACCCATCTCCTAATCATCATTCCTAAGTCACTTAACGTTTTCTTTTTCTTGAAATGAAAGTTTTTGGCCATTTGCATGTTGTTTACCTTTTCAAGTTTGATTTTCATGTTATCCATCCTTAGGTAAAACTCGATAGCTTTTAGTTTGGATTGAATTTTAGGACGTATTTGTTTCACTTACTTATGAAAATGATCATAATTTAACTCCTTGTTTATTGCAATTAAGAAAACCAATCAAGTAATGGTTCCATTTTGAACAAACTAAGAGTAAAAAAGAGACCAATAAAAAATAGGCACATCATTGTGAAGATATATTTCAAAGTCATAATAATAACTATAATAATTCATAAAGCAACCTTCCAATAACCTAAATAAAGTAGTTAAACCATTAACATACAAGAGCTATCTAAAGTTGGGTGCTAGCATAAGTTCATATAGGGGAATTTATTAGAAGCAACCTAGCCTTCTTCCACCTTTATCATAAAGATGGTAGTCTCCAATTTGCAATCTTCAGTGAGCTATTGTTGAAATAACATTGATAAACTATTAGATGAAATCTAATTTTTCCTTTCCTAGCCAACAAGAGGGTGTCTATATGAGTAGCTTGGTTTATAACTCGATTCAATGATGGAATTATAGTTTCTCCCATATAATAAGAACATGCTTTTAGAGATCAGTGGCATACTGACAGTCAAAGAAAAAGTGATTATGAATTTTAGGTGCTTGCTTATAAGCATATAAAATGGATGTTCATGTTTTTAGAGAACTTATCTAGGGTGGTTAGTTTTTTTTTATATTGTAATTCATAAGATGAAGGCTACTTGAGGATATGATTTCTTTATACCATAAAACTTTAAACCATGGCATTTTTTACTTTAACCACATTCCTTATCCTATCTATCAATCTTTGCAAGTTGATCATATTCTAAGATGCACTTGCCTAATGTCGTATGTTCAAGACATTATTATTCCTCGCATAATAAGCATATATCTATTAAACCGAAAAGGATTGTTTTTCAATTATAATTCTCCATAACCTTTTGCCCAGTGATTATTTAAAACCATGCTACAATATGAAATGAACTTGTAGAGAGGTATAAGCAACTTTTATCCCTATTGATGGAAAATCTAAAGAGCTTACTGAAGTTATAACGAGATAAAATAAGGTAACTCAAGGAATGTGCCTCAGCTTTGCTTAATAGGATTAAGTCATCAATAAAAGCCAGACTTATTAGCTTCATTCTTTTACACATAAAGTGATACTTAAAACACCTATCTTGTGAAGTGCTTTTTTAGATGAGCTTATACCAGTAGAGTTTTTGTCAGTAAAGCTTTCCTAAGAAGAACTCTTTTAAGAAGCCAGTTGACTGTTTGGCTATTATTTAAAAAAGAGATTTTTTGAAAGAGTTCATACAATAGACTGTTTAGCAACATAAAAATAAAAAAGTACTTTTAATTTTAACTATATTTTATTTTGTAATAAAATTATTTATGCATATAAATATTATTTAAAATATATTAAACAATATGCAAAGGCTAATATGTTAGTTATTATATAATTTTAAACCATATAAAACGTAAATGAAAATATATCTAACTAAATATTTTATATGGATTATAACATAAGTGAAACAAAAATATTAAAACATATAAAAAAGCCAAATAATATTATATAAATCTCAAAATAAACGTGAAGATGTATTTGTGGGTATTGTGAGAATTATGTATAATAAATAAGGGCAAAAGGAACTAAAAAATAGGTTCATTAATTGATATGAAAAATGTACTGGAAAAAGCATTTTTTTTAGAATCTTCAAATTTGAGCACTGTATTTTAGCTGCCAAAAAAGCTATATTTACAAAAAAAAAAGTGCTTTTTTATTTTACAACCAAATACTCATTTTTCTTAAAAAATGCTTTTGCGGTGGAAAAAATAGGTACAAAGTTTTCAACCTAATAATTTTAGTAAGTGCCTCTATTAATAAGGTAAATAAATAAGGACAGATAGGGTTTCCTTGTCTTAGGCCCCTAACACCATTAAATAGCTTTATTAGAACTCTATTAACGATAATACTATAAACTGTTGAGATGCATTGTTTTTTCCACCCTATAAAGATTGTAGAAAATCCAATGTCTCTTAAGGTATTTAGCATAATGTCCTAATTTGTAGAATCAAAAGATTTTTGGATATTAATTTTCATAACACAGTTTATGGAAGCATGTCTCCTATTATAATTCTTGAAAAAGTTCTTGTGCATGCAATATATTATCTCATATGCTTTAACCATTAATAAATATTCCCTATAAAGTATTGATATAAGCCAAAAGTAAGAATTTAAAGATGTTAGCAATGATTTTAGAGATTACCTTATAGATGAAGTTATAGTAAACTATTGGTTTGAAGTCCCTTATATTGTTAGAAGCTTGATTCTTTGGAATAAGACATATGACTGCTTTATTAATTGGTAATGGTACACCATCAACTTTTAATATGATAACTAGCTTTCTGTGGGACTGTTGATTAATTATAATGGTGCTGATTCACATTAGAGTTCATTGCCTTTAGATGTGATAATTGCTACAGTCTTACAACACAAAGATATAGTAAGGAGATCTTCCATCCCTACCTCCCTAGCTGTTGAAATCTAGTGCTCGTATTGTATCATCGAATCAGATAAATATATTTGGAGACATGCAACTGATGGTCAATTTTATAACCACTTATATGGAATTATTTGTCAATCACCTTCCCAAGCTGGTGTTGACTAATAACACTTGGTCTAATTAACTTAAACTTTGCACATCATTCACTCTATGGCTTGTGATGAAGGGAAGATTAAAAACAGTGGATAAATTGGCCAAATACACCTGGCTCCCTAATTGGTGTTTGCTATGAAGACAAGTGGAAGAAACAAGTGAACACTTATTCTTCAACTATGGTTACATTAGCAACATACGAATGGAGCTGTAACATCCCGTTATCTATATTAAGGCTAAAATAGTAAATATGAGAGATTACTGAGAAATTAGGAAACACATCTCATGCTCATGCATTTCACAAGATGCACATGAATAATGAATCTTTGCATATAAAGATAATTGTACATGCATTCATTGACAATTTCTGGGTACAATTGTTATAAATGTGAGTATATTAGGAATGTGGTTTTTATATGTTAATTTTTGTTTTGGGAAGTGTATAAATTGATTTAGAATTTTTGGGAATTTTTGGAGAAATTTCTAGAAATTGCTGAGTATTTTAGCTAGGAAAATTGCCAAGTGACAAAACAATTGAGGATATAAACATGTTTGATTCTTTTGGCCATAACTTTATCATCTGACCTCCGAATGAAGTGATTATTAAATTAATAGATTCCTAACACATATTTCTATCTCTCCATAAAAGTTGGTAGCATTATGAATTGATTTGAAAAAATTTTCTTGAAGGAAATTGAGGGAATCTGTTGGAATAGTATGAACTGGTATGATTTCACTAATCATGTTTGCCTATGTCGGTTATATCTGGATCTATAGGATTCCAAATGAGATGATTTTTAATTTGAATTAAACTATAGATGTAGGCTTACAAATTAGCTGAAGAAGTAGAATTGTGATTTAGTCTCTAAGATGTTTAATTTCTGGAAGGAAATTCTGCAAAGTATATTGTTTCAGTATAAGAGCAACCCGAAAATGTTTGAGGCATATTTTCCAAATTACTGAACCAAATTGACTGATTTTGGTGTCAATAGAAACATAAGTCATAGAGGAACACTTTTATATAAGAGAGTATGACCAAATTACATCAATTTCACCTTCTGATTGAACATGAACAGTAGACTCGAAAGTATGTCCAAGAAAAATCTGAAAGTAAGACAATGAGAAATGAATTGTGATTTTAATGGTTTTAATGAGGCATAATCCTAAGTATAAATTATCGTTAGATGGGTTTTGAAATGAGAATAATTTTTTAATGAAACTAATGGAAAGATACCCGGGATTGTCATGAATAGGCATTGTACATAATTTATTTTATTCATGTGCATTGTTAAACACTTATGATTGTACAAATTGTGATGGATGTGTATGTTGTTTGTTATAGAGGAGCAACTGGAATGTCAACCTCCAGACGTTGTCGAAACTTCTAGGCATTAGCTTCAGGAGCAGCCAGTGAGTAGACCTAGATGGTCTCATTTCATTGTTTGTTTTGTTTGAATTTGGTATTGATTGACTACTGAATGTCTATATGAATGTGATTGATTGTGTTAGTTTCCGGATAGGAGGTCCGATGATTGTAATGCTTGGTTGAGATATTGAAGTGATGCTTGTATGTGAATGAGTTGAACTAAGTGTACATAATTTGATGATAAATGTGTTTTGAATGAGCATTTCCATGTAAGTGAAAATGTGATTCTCAACTTTAATGTTAAATGCCAGACTAAGGTCCGATGATATGGGAATGTGATTGAATGGGAACATACAAATGTGATTGATGCATTCCATTTCATGAAAGAATGAGACATAATGGCAGTTGTGACTAGATTAGCCACCGATTAGAGCTTAAAGCTCAACGAATAAAAATGAGCCTCGAGCTCAAAAGTGATTAAGAGCCTAGGGCTCACTATATAAAATGAGCCCTGTATCTCCTAAGCGGATAAGGGATAGTTTATTAATGAACCCAGTATCCAATAGATACAGGACAATTTAGGCACTCGGTCACAACAAAGTAGCAAATAGAAAGTGGGTCTTTGTACACTATATATGCCTAATATGAATGATTAAAGTGCATTGAATGTGAAGTGTGAAATGTTGTGAATGTGAGTTATGTGTTATGTAACTGGGTGAGCCATCGATGATGGTCACTTATTGAGTTCGCAAAACTCACCTAAAATTTGCAAATATTTTTTCAAGCTCAAAAGAATACCCGTTAGACAAACGGGAGTATACCTACTACATTCAAGCAAGAGGTAGAGGTCAGGATTAATTGGCATCTACATTGATACTTTCTTATTTGTGTATTTCGTTACATTTGTTTAATGTGTATTTGAATATGCTTCTGTATGTAATAACTTTCTAGTTTGGAAATGTTGTAAACAAGTTTGATTAATGAGTATAGTAACACTCTTGAATGAAATTGTTTATGAATAAAAGTATGGGCCTAAATGGCTATTGAAATTCTAATGATTGTAATGCTGCAATTGAAAATGTTTCTAAATAAAAATGAGCCTGATTTGATAATTGATTTCCATGTACGATTATACTTTCAAAAAAACTTTTGTATGGAAATTTTACTGACTGACTGTGTTCGCATGCTACCCCCGCAGGGTATGTACTTGGATATCACTCAGGATGTCAAGTATCTGTCTTACGAAAGTGGGATGCTACAGGGGGTCCTTACTAATCTAGAGTGTCTACACACACTACAGTTATTCCACAAAGTAGCATAGCATACGATAAGTTATATGGGATGAGAGAATCCTAAGAACATTCCAAGACAAAATCACCACTCAAGACCAATTTTACAACCAATTGTTACAACAAATTCGACTCCAAATATGTGTACGAAAACAGAATATTTAATATGGTCCCTATTTACTCCGATACTGGAATATGTGAAATATTCCTAGCAGTGGCATTCTCTAAATTGTATATGCTGGTGATGATTATTAGAGAAGTAACATTCTGATGATATAGGAAAATGTGAAATATTCCCGAAAATGTGCTACGTTTCATATGCTGGTGAAAATTATTACTGGCGTGACATTATATATGATCTTCCTCCGGTAGTTGTTGCTACTATAGTGGAACACTTGTTCAGCTTTCCTTTCAACCTTAGCTTGCGTGATTAACTACCTAATGTTAGGCTATTGCTAAGGGAATCAACTCATCATTTTGGCTACTAGATGCTCATTCATGCTAGACCTATGGCAGTGTTCTATTATTTTAGTTATGTAAATTAATAACAATTTATATAAGTTACGTTAGTAATATAGATCAATAACAATTTATATGAGTTACTTTAGTAAACATAAAATAATAACACTTTAGAAAAGCTATCATACTAGTATATTATAATAACATTATGTATAAGTTACTTTATTAATAAAATAATAATAATTTATATGGGTTATCTTAGTTATGTAAATTAATAACACTTTATATAAGCTATGTTAGTAATGTAAATCAATAACACTTTATATAAGTGACTTTAATAAATGTAAAATAATAATACTTTAGAAAAGTTATCATACAAGTGTATTATAATAACATTATGTATGAGTTACTTTATTAATAAAATAATAACAATTTATATAAATTATATTAGTTATGTAAATTAATAACACTTTATATAAGTTACGTTACGTTAGTAACGTAAAGCAAAAGCAAATAATTAGCTTAAATCAATTAAATATACACCAAAATTTGGGGAAAAATGTAACTTAAAGTTAGTCATGACAAAGTTGTCACACCAATAGACCTTCACAATCATTTCTTACATAATTAACTTCCTCACTATCATCATGGACGTTCATATCTCGCGTAGTAACATATTCTGACCCATACGTGAAATCCTCATCCTCATTATTCATGCTCACGCCACTCGCGAGAAATTCAATTTTTCTGATTGGTATAATATTAATTTGAAATAATATTAAATTGGATCATAACTTATGTATTAAAAATTTTAATCATTTAATGATATTAAGATTGATTTAAATATGATTTATTGACATAATTAATTAATAATATGTTAAATTAAACAATTATAAAAATAAGGTGAATGATATAAAAATTTTATATAATTTAATTAACTTTATTTAAAATTTTCAAAATTTTTTAATTTTTAAAACATACATCTCCGGTTAAACTTTTGAAATATATGGGATATGTGACACAATTTAAATTTAATACGAACTAAACAAATTAGATTTAAATTAATAAATTATATTTAATTATTATTTTAAGTTCAA